>VZTI01002945.1:92155-150030 GCA_013397865.1 Struthidea cinerea | reverse complement strand
GGGCTTTGTGAAGCTTTTCCTCCATCCCTCCCGCCGGCCCGGCCGCCATCGCCGTGTGGGCTCTGCACTGCGCCACAGCGCCCCCTGCCGGCGCGGGGAATCACCGCCGCCGCCCTGCCCGGCCGGGAGCCACCAGCGCCCCTGGCGGCCGCGAGCGGAACTGCACCGAGGGGAACGGGCCCGCGGCCCCGAGAGGCCGGCACCGGGTTCTGCTGCTGCTCCTTGGTGCTGCCGCTGCTGCTCTTTGTTTGCCTTGTTATCCACACACACACCAGTAAAGAACTGTTACTCCTTTTCCATAGCTCTGCCTGAAAGCCCCCTAATTTCAAAGTTACAATAATTTGGAGGGAAGTGGTTACATTTTCCGTTCCAAGGGAGGCTCCCACCTTCCTTAGCAGACATCTGTCTTTCAAACCAAGACACTGGGTAAACCAGCCAACTTCTTGTAAGACCATGGATTCAAAATCAGCATGAAAGACGCTGTTCTTCAGGTACACACGAGCCAGGGAAAGATGCATCTGATGGCCTGCGGCAGCTGAGAACATGCATATTCCCACCTGCCTGCCACACAATGGGTCACCAATAGCCTGGCCAATACCAAAAAAACAGGTGTATCTTAGAACCATAGCTAAGCCCTATTATCTCCAAGACTCATCAGCCTTTACCAGGGAGAAACATTCCTAAAGACTCAGTTGGAAAACTAAAGCAAATGCATTGTTTCTGGCAGCTGCCTGCCAGCTCCAGCACTTGAAGGACTCAGTGGCTGCTCTGTCAGACCCATTTGTCCGCTCTGCTCCCCAGCTTTGCTGTTCCCATGACAGCACATACAGGGCCTGCTGCCAGCAGGACTGCTCAGGGCAGCACTGGGCTCCAGTCCCTCCTCACCTGTTATACCAGTTAAAGAGCAGCCAGTTCATTCCCTCCAGCTGATACTCCCGCAGCTGGTTGCTGTTCTTGTACTCCCGGGACTTCTCCAGTTTCTGCCAGGATTCGGATGCTGGGCGCTCCTAGGAGGGGACAGCAGGAGCAAGGTCCATGGGAGATGCTAATGCCCAGTGAGGCCAGATCCTGCTGCTGGGGCTGCACACCAGGACAGCACTACAAAGCAGTCACTGACAGCTGAATCAAAACAAGGTCTTGGCCTCTGCAACCCACCCTCAGACCTTGACAAATGACCCACCCAGAGGGGAGGATACAGGGCTTGCACTGCAGCACCAGGGACAAGGTCAGCACTGCTGGACTGTGGCAAGACACAGCCAGTCCCTGTGCCCAGGGCAGCGAGCTGCCAGCCGGGTACGTTACCTCAGGGTACGTTACCATGTGCTTGATTTCTGGAGGGATTTGGAGGGCTTCAAATTCTTTAATCTTCCCTGGATCAACATCCTCCTCCAGCTCCCAGGTGCTCTCCTCATAGGGCAGTGAGCACCACTTCACCAGGTAGTGAGTCACCTCCTGCAGCACAGAGAGAGACAGGCTTAGAGACAGGGAGGGTCAGCAGCCCTCCACCCACCATGTGCCAAGGGCCCTCAGGGACAGGGAAAGCTGTGCAAGGGAAGGCTGGGAAGGCTCAGGGTGCTCAGAGATGACCCGCAATGTACACCATGGGGCTGGGCCTCCCGCCAAGTCTCCCTCCTGCCCTCCATGGGGCAAGGGAGAGATGCAGCCTCTCACCTCCCCAGTGTCAGGGTCCTTTGTGTGAGCCACCTCCAGAATTCGATCTACCTCCACATAGTCCGGGTTGAACAAATCCTCATCAGGCTGTGATGGCAAATAGTAAAGCAGGAGGTAAGTTCAAGGTGATTCCAGGGTTAAACAGATGGGCACAAGTAAACAGCTGCGGGGCATCTGTCCCCAGGATGCTGCTAGCTGTGCGCAACACACCAAGTGCCCTGGACACAGGTACAGACATCTGTCTCTGGGCGGGGAGGATGCAGGAGCCCCGCAAAAGGCAAAGCTCTTTCTTTAGAGCAGTCACATGCTCCGTGCTGCCCTTGCTGGGAGGCAGCAATGACCTCTCCAGCCCATCCAGCCCCAAGGTACAAGTCCTAAGCTGTCTGCTCCAGCTGATGTGCAGCATCCAGAGCTGTGACCACCACAGTGCACAGCACCCAATGAACCCCATGGCTGCAAGGGGTGACACCTTGGTCTCTGTTTCTGCTTCCCTCTTGCCTCACCTAGCATAGGCCCTGGAGAGACATGGCCTAGGGCCTGGGAAGGAGAAAAACCAGGCTTCTATGCTCACAACTCCCCAAGCCTCAGTTAGTTACAGGAAAAGAGCATGTGCTCCTTGCTGAACTGTCAGTGGTACAGAGTGTTCCAACACATACTTTTTTTTTGCATCCTGAGAAAGACCCCAAACAGACTTGTGAGTGAGAAATTTGACACACACCCCCAGATTTCCAGCTACAATGGAGAAATTTTCATAGCCTACTGGCCTGATTTGCATTTGTAAGGGGCAGTTTGAGGAAATCCAACAACTATCTCTGGAGCAGCAAGACAAATTATAGAACACCTTTCATACTAAGCAAGATTAATCTGCTTATAGAGCAGAGCAGGCAGGAGCTGCCCTAAGCCCAGATATTTATAGCTCCCTCTCTCCCATAGTATCTCTGCTCCACCACAGAAGCACCTCCAGCCCTGTATGCTGCCCTCCCTCCCACCAAGCAACTCCTCCAGAGCTGGCAGTGCCCAGCAAGTCACATTTGTCACCCTGCTCATAATTCCACCAGTGACACTACAGGTGCCCAGGGCACAGTCACGGACCCTCAGCTCCAGCCCTGGTGCCTTTGGCCCTGGAGATGGACTGGCCTCGGCTGCAAGGTTTCAGGGGCAGCTCCTGGCCTGCTTAGCCACGGCACTGGGCTCAGGGTCAGGCACCACTGCTCACCATGCTCCACTCTCACCTCTGTAAAAATATGTTTCATCTGAGCCTGCTTGTTCCGGAAGCGCTTTATCTTCTGCGAGATCCTGGGGTCCTTCTCCAGCTCCTCCAGCGTTGCCCATTTACAGTGGAGGTAAGAGCTGCAGGAGGAAAAAAAATCAACAACATGCGACCAAGAGGACTTTGGTCCCAAACCCATCCGCCACACGGAGCAGCATGGATCTCCTAATGATCCAGAGAACGCCGAACCCACGCCTATGCCATCCCAAACTGGGAAAAGCCATGGCCCAGGACCAGGCCAAGACCAAGCACTGAAGCTGCAGCAGCTGCCTTGCTTCCCACCACCACAGCTGGCAGGAGGACAGGGGCAGAAAAACAGGGATGCTGAGGCTGCAGCTAGGGATGGGATGGAGGTGGGAGCACACAGTCCTTGCTCCTGCATGCACAGGGCCCACAGAAAAAAGCACCACAACACCGCACGTACAAGTTCCTGTACTTGACGTAGAACTCCTCTGTCTCAAATGCCAGGCCTCCAGGATGAGCCTGAAACCAAGGGAAGGAGAGTTAGTGACAGTCAGAGGCTGTGCAGAAGCTGGGAGGGCCATGCTCAGCCATCCTCTGCCTGACCACAGGCTCCAGGGACTGATGGTGAGGACAGCCAGGCACTTGTTGTGCTGCTGCCCCGGAGATGCAGTAGCCCTGGGGAACATGATGTGAGACCACTTGAGCATGGGGAACTCCAACACCTTCTGGTGGGCATCAGCCCAGGCCTGCCTCCTCTCCAGAGGCTTTCTGGTGCCCAGCACAGGAGAGGCACCACACTGATCCACAGCTCAGAAAGGTGCTAGTCTGGGCATACCCCAGCATCCCACCACCGGATCAAGAGCACCAAATGCTGCTACATCTCATGTCCCTGCTGCACACGGCAGCCAGGTCTCAACTCTCCTCTGCTCAGGGACTTCCAGCCCCACTGACATCTTTGCCACTCACCTCCTTCTGCACCATCCTGGAGGCAAGGATCTTCTCAATGATATTGGCATCATCCTCGGGAGGCTCCTGGGGACAGGAAAAGAGAGCTTTGTTTTTCCAGCTCATCATGTGCCCCTGGCACTCTCCCAGCACAGAATGGCTGCTTGCTCCTCTCCCAGTCCCCCAGCTGGGCAGACAGAGTCAGCACTGGGAGCTGGGAGAGCTGTGCTTGGGGAGCCCTTGCTGGGTGCGAGGGTGTAGGTGCTGCCAGCCCAGCTACACTCACCCTCTGCCTGTCCTCCTCAGGTCAGCCAGGCCACAGCACTGTGGGGTTTGCTGTGTGGGTCCTTCCAGCTACACCAGGGCAGCCAGAGAGGGTGGAAAGCCTCCCAGAAAAGAGCAGGGAGCTTAGGCACTTCTGCCCATGGACTTCAGGAAGGAAATATGCCAAAATGTGCACATTCCTGCTCCCAGGCACTCTCCATGCCACATCCTGGTCATGCCTTGGCATTTATACAGCCCCATAGTGCTGTATGGCCCCAAGGGCCTCAGGAGAGCAGACAGGATGTGTGTCAGGCCCTGCCACATGCCACCCACACACTGTCATCTGCCCATGGCCACAGGACACAGGCAACAGCACCTCACCCTACCACTCCATGCAGCTCTTCCTGGCAGGCTCGAAGTGCTGCCTCCTTCCCTCTGCAGGCTTCCACTCGGTCCCCAGAGAACCACCCATAGATACCCTTTGCTGGCACCCAGGGGCTCCCAGCACAGCCCCTCTTGCTGAGCACAGGCTTTGCTGGAGGTGGCCCCAACACTGTCCTGCTGCCAGCTCAGGGGAGGTGAAGGCTGTCCTGGCTGCAGCTGTGCCAGGACCAGCCCCACCAAATGCCAGAGGACAAGAGAGACTTGTGCCTGTCTGTGCTACAGAGGAGACACACAGGAAGATTCAGGGGAGATGACAGACACCGAAAATGTGGAGCCTGAAAGCTCCTGAGCCTGAGCATTCGAAATACCAGTTCTGCTTTGGCTGGGAGACAGTACAGCAGAAGGAGGAGCAAAGTGCAGAGCAGAAAGGGGAAGGACTCTGTTCATTCCCTTCAGACGGAGGCAGAGTCTGGACCAAGGCAAAGCAGCCCTGAGGAGTTGCTTTGCAGACTAGAAAGTCTCTCAGAGAAAGGCATGGGGCAGGCAGGGGAAGGACAGACAGGGCATCCCACACCGCTCCTCTGAAAGTGTCTGGGAAAGCCAAGGATTCCTGCCCTATTTGGGGAGCTCTGCCCGACACCGGGTTAAGACGGCTGAAGGGAGCATGCAGAAGTGCTCCTGCCACAGCCACTGTGCAGCACCTGTTTCCCCATGCCCAGACATCCACCCTGGCACTGCTGGGCTCTGCTTGACCCTCCCACAGAGGGTTTGTGTGAACATGGCCATCGCAACAGTCCAGTGCCCTGGCGCTGGGAGCTCCCATGCTGATCCACAGCCCTTACACAGGCTTCCACTGATCTGGGGCTCATTGCTGGCTGCCTGAAGGCTGCTGGAGGAGCCCTGCACTGCCCCAAAGAGCTGTTTAGGACCATGGCCAGGATGCAGGGGGAAAGCGACAAGTCCAGGCCTTAGGGAGAGCATCCCTGAGGTCACAGCACTCACACCCTGCCCTGCCTATCAGTTCTGATCCTGGGAGCAGCCACGGGCAGGCCCAGCTGGGCAGGCTGGCCAGGCCTCACCAGCAGCCACCCAGCCTGGCTGCTGTTGGACGTCAGCCTTAATGACCCACCTGGAGCAGGACAAACTGAGATGGAAGTTTAGGACTGAGAGGAGAACAGGCTGGCAGCATGGACACACGCCAAAGGCAGCTCATACCTGCTGCTTTGAAAATCTCACTTGGAGAGATTACTGCCAGGAGCCCAGCTGGGACACGGCCTCAGGCAGAGCTGAAGCAGCACTGGCAGCACGTCCTGAGGGTGCGTGGCAGCCCCAGGCCAGGCATGGTCAGGGCTTATCAACAGAGCTGACTAATACCCACCAAAGCCTTGGGAAGATGGGACTAGAGGGTTACAGAAACACCATGAAAACAACTAGTGACTGTTATTAATATGTGGCAGCTTTGTCAGTGACCAGAGAGATGGAATGAGTTGCAGGATCCAACACACAGTCATAGACAGGCAGGAAGGAGCAGCCAGCACCCACCAGGAGCCAGCACTGAACCAGTGGGCAGAGGCAGCAGGACAGCAAGGCCCAAACCGCAGTGGCATCGGCTGGTCCCTGCCATGCTGCCCAGATCCCTGTCATGCTGCCCAGCAGACCAGCTCAGCTGGCAAGAGTCAGGCTGGCATCGCTACACTCTGAGGCATTGATGGAGAGCAGCAATGTGGGCCGAAAATGATGACCTGGCACCTACAAAGCCCTCAGCTGGTAGGGACAAAATAATAGAGTAATCATGAACAGGAGCTACAGAGACCGAAGCCAAAGGTGGGCATGGGCAGTGGGTAGGACATGTCCAGCTGCGTGACACGTTCCAGAGGCCTCAGTCTCCAAGCAGGAGAGGGACAGTTGGACCAGCACACCTCTTGTCCATCTCACAGCTCCTGAAAATCCAGCCTGAACCCTCCCAGACAGACACTCTCTCACCCCATCCCTGAGCTGGGACCCACCACTTCCTCAAGCCTCAGCACTGACATTTTGGGACAGCCTGCATGAGGCAGATCCCCTGCACCCCCCAGTCCCACACGCAGCACTACCTCTGCCTGCCACGCCAGAGTAGAGGCGGAGAGCGCGGAGGTTCGCCCAGCTCCCAGCACGGCAATTGTCTCGCCGTCATCATCCACAACCTTGAAATCCAGGTCCTCGTTGTACTTCCTCCTCTTCACCTGCCGTCCAGAGCGTCGTTTCTGTATACAGGATGAAAAAAGGCAGTGCCGGGAGGCAGGGGCAGACCAAGTACCTCCTCCTTGCTTGAGTGGCAGAGAGAAAGCCCCAGAGCTGCCAGGATTCCTTACAGGCCACCCCCTGCCCCAGCAGGTTGGGGGTGGTGGGAAGATCAAGCACTCCTTGAGGTGCTGAGATCTCCATCCTGACCCACAGAGCCCTGTCAGTCCCCAAAACGCGAGGCAGAGGAGCCCTGCAGAGAATGCAGGGCATGAAGCCCCCCAGGCTGTGGGGCCAACGTGCCCCCCTGCGCTGTGCCAGGAAAAGGAGCTGCCCAGAGCTGTGGTGGAGAGGGACACTCATGGCTGTGAGACACGCAGGGCCCAGAGCAGCAGTGTGCACCCAGCCCTGGGCCAGCAGCTGACTTCAGGCTGATAGAAGCTGGCCACACTGCTGAACATGCTCTCTGATTCCTGTGCCCAGGGGCCCTGCTGTGGTCCCACTGAGTAGCAGCCAGGATTTCACCCACTGGCAGCCAGCTGAGGGCTTCGGACATACCTGGCTGTCAGCTGACTCCGCAGACTCCTCTGGGCTCTGTACAGATGGGCTCAGGAGATCCTGATCCAAATCCAAACTGTTCACTGGTATCTCATTTTTCCTCTTCCCTTTCTTCTTCTTCTCCACAGGGGTGTCTTTGCTGCCAAGGCAGACTGACGGTTAGATCATGTCCTGGGGATCCCAGGGGAGAGGCAGCAGGCACCCACACAGAGCACTGCTCCCACTGGATCACCCAGAGGCAGCTCAAGGCTCCTGGGACCTCCCCCAGCACTGGGGATCCCCACTCAGTGACACTCATTAAGCACACCAAGTGTTTCTCCATCCAGTTCCAGAACACTGGGATGAAAGGGCCCACCTGCCCTGCCTGGTGTGGAAGCTGGGCGCTCTCACCAGCCAGGGGAACAGGGGCTGTAGGAGCTGGGGTTCAGCTCACGGGCTCTAGCACAGGCACAAAGAGCATCTCCCCACCGCCAAACCCAGTAGGCCAGGGCAGCAAGGTGCCTGCTCTGATCACAGCACTCCCAAATGCATCCTGTGCTGACCAAAGTCAGAAATAAAGTTCAGCAGCTCCAGAGGCAACCTGTGTCCTGGCACCCTGGAAACAAACCTTCCAGCCCAGACTGAGGAGCACTGGCCACACTGCTGGCCACCTCCTGCATGTGCCACAGAGCCCTGCCAGACCCCAGTAAACCTTTACACCAAGGACAAGCTGCTCCAGCTCATGGTTTGTGTTCCTGAGCCACAGCACTGAGCCCCTTCCCGAGGCAGCTGAGCAGACTGGAGCGAGCCTCCAGCTGGAGGGAGTTAAGCCCTGTGATCACCATGGACACAGGAGGATGCAGATCCAACTCCCACAGGCCCATCACAGCAGTCACTGCCAGCTCCACTGGGAAGCTCTGTCCCACTGGGAAACCATCCTCCATGCTCAGGTCACGGAGGGGATTTGGGCTCTACTCCCACGAATTCCACCACCTTCCTGAAAAACATGGAAAGACAAGCCCAGTCCCACGGCATATTCTCAGGGTAAGGGCCACCTGCACCCCTGTGGCACCTGCACAACCTGCCTGCACAAGGAAACGGGACCAGGAAGCACCATGGTAAAAAAACAACTGCTCCCAGCATGCCAGTCCATCCTCATCCTCTGCAAGGAACACTGTTAAGGGAATGGCTCCAAAGAGCTGGCGCTTGTCCCAGGGCTAAGCAATGCCCCCTTCCTCACTTCCAGCCCCACCATCCGTCCCCTCCACAACCCAGATCTGCACAGTGGCAGAGGAACGAATAGTTTCAAAGCCGTGTTTTAGCTCCATTTATTGAGAAAAATCTCTGCTTGCCTGTGGCTAGCAAAAAATAAACGTAAAAATCTGTTGTTCAAGTCAAAAATGCCCTGGCCATGCATATATGCCTCAATTAGAGGCCCTGAAAATGCTCTGCGAGCAGTGCTTCCACCAAGCAATAACTCCCAAGATATTGATTTGTAAGTCACAATTAACAACTGCTTCATTCATGAGTCAGTCGTTGACTATGATTAGAAATAATTTAGAAGAAATTACGCCACCATTATCTGCCACTTAGAGAACTCCCAGCAATCATTCCATCCACACAGAGTACAAACTAACTAAAGCCTGCTGCTTGCCTCTCCCCTCCCTGTGCTGCCAGGGGTCCCCAGGCACCTCCCCAGCTCCACGTGGCCAGAGGGCACAGGGGGACACACAGCCCTGCTCCCTGCAGAGCTTCCACCCTGACACCCATGGCCGTCCCTCACACAGCGGGGTTTGCTGGTGGCTGACCCAGAGCCCAAAGCAAGTCTGAGAAAAGGCTCAGAGAGGGGCTGCAGAGGCAAGGAAGTTGTAAGGAGGACCCATGGGTTGGACTTTCCAAGCAGCAGAGCTGGAACTAGGTCTTCCTGGAAGGTGCAGATGAACAGGAGGAAGCACCACAGGCTCAGGCTATACTGGGACAGAGCATCAGGAATGCACAGAGCTTTGTGGAACTCCCAGGCTCCCACACACAGTTTCTTCTGGTTGTATGATGTGTTACAGAGTTATATTACATTGTTTGGTTTGCATGAAGCGGCCTCTTCACCAGGGCTCTGCTGGCACCCAGCACAGCAAGTTGGTTGCCCTTCAGCCGCCCCTGATAAGCCCAGACCCTGCTGTGCCCAGGTAGGAGAGCCAGGGTTTCCAGATCTGCAGCTGGGGTTACCCTGCCACAAGCCCCATCTCTGCAGCCCCAAGCTGCTCACAACCGGCTGCAGAGTCATGGGCTGCCCTGTATGGAATACTCAGCATCCTGTGAAGGCACTGCTGCCAGCCAAAGGACCTACAAGAGCCATGAATGGCTCCAGGAGCACAAGCCTCCGCGGCCTGCTCTTCCCCTGGGTTCTCCTGCTTTGGTCTGGTCCCACAGGTCCCACGGCAGGGGCAGCCCTGTGAATTGCCTCTATGGCAGGTCCTTACTGGTGGAGAAGAAGTGTCATTAGGAAAATCTGAGAGCTGCATCCCTCATCCCAGGACCCTCCTGGGGGCCCAATGCTGTATTCACATGGGCTTCAGCCTTCCCTTCCTCGCCTGCAGCCCATCTCCTTCCCTCTCCACCTCCATCCCTCTGCAGCCCTCCTTGGGGCCTGGAGGAGTCCTTCCCTCACCCTCCCAGCACTGTCTCCTTGATCCACCCATCCCCATCTGCTCTGGCTCACCAGCCCATGATGGACATCTGCAGAGCCCCAGGCTCAAGGAAGACCACAAGTGACAGCACTGCATGGCTCAGGGATCCGCTGGGGACACAGCTCCTGCTGAACAACCCACACCTCCTCTTGTCCACAACCAGCCCACACCAATGGCACTAAAGGCCACCCCAGCAGCGGCTCCACAGCCATGGCCTCTCCAGGATCCAGCTGGCAGTGAGCTCTGAAGGAGTTGGGCTGTGGAAGACCAAATGACATTGATGCTCTTGAGACCTGCTCTGCTCTCTGCACACATTCTCCACTAAAAAGAAATCAGAGCTTCTGGCCAACCAGCCTGTTAATTAAAAGACTGAGGAATTACCAGAGGGGGCGGCGCTGGCCTGTGCAGTGCAAGGGAGTCCTCAGGCCTCCCCCCACTGCTGGCCCCGACTGCCAGCACAGCCCACAGCTGCCAGGAGGGACAGGTCTCCCTGGAGAGGGAGAGGGGATGGGATGCGCTCCACCATCCTCCCAAACCCGAGCCAAGGGGAGGCAGGCTGCTGGCCCCTGGGCGTGCACAGCCCCTCATTCGCACACGGTGCAGGGCCAGGTTTTTCTCACTCATGGGCCCTTTGCCTGGGCCCCAAATCAGGTATGACAGGCCCTCTGCCACATAGCACCTCACTGTCCTGGTGGGACACCCCCCTAAAGTCCCTTTTGCCCCAGGACACTCGGCACAAAGAAGAGGCCAAGAAGAGGCCAAGACTCTCCAGTCCTCTTATGGATCTGGAGTCTTGCAGAGCCTCATACCCAAAAGGGCACCCACCTGTCCCGTCTCTGCATGGACAGAGAGCTCATCCTGGCATCCCAACCAGCACATCCAGCCTTCAGACCAAGTGTCCTGCACACCCAGTGCTGCTCTCTCCCAGCTGCAGCTCCTGCAAGCCCACAGCCCTGTCCACACAGGCACAGAGACAGGGCCACACCACCACCCACCTGCTCTTCTTGGGTCTTGATCTGGGGGCTGGCTCAGAGCCACTCTTCTTGTCTTTAGGCTCCTTCGGGGCTTTGGGCTCCCGAGGTTTCCGGGGCTTCTTAGCCACCTCCCTCTGCTTGGGCTCCTTCGGCTTCTTGGACTCCTTCACCTTTTTAGGCTCTTTTGGTTCTTTAGGCTCTCTCCTCCTCTTTGGTTTCACCTCCACAGCTGCTTTATCTCCCCCTTCCAGCTCTCCAAGATCCTTTTTCTTCCGTTTCTTCTTCACCCCCATGCCCCCACTGTCCTGCATCCCGTTCTGGGTGCTTGTCCGCTTCTGGGGAGCCTCGTTGGGCTCCTCCTTCGGGCACTGGCACTGGCCACCTGTGTTTGTGGCTGTCACTGTCACCTGGTGGGGCACCTTGTCCTGCTCTTCACTGCTGGCAAAGGTGTCCTGTGTCTTGCACTCCCAGGCAGACGACATTGAGGAGAGGCTCAGTGCTTTTAAGCTTGGCGGCTGCGGAGAGAATGCAAGGCGACAGGTGAAGCAAATGCCACAGTTGTAAACAGCAGGTGCCCCGGGGGAACCGCAGCCCCACGAGGCTCCCATCACCCAGTGCAGCGTGGCAGCATCCCTCAGCATTCAGGGGCTATGGCTATAATGGCACCACGAGCAGCTCAACAGGGAGGACCCCCCCTTCTTCTGCCCAACAGAGGCTGACAGACAGAGGCCTTTCGGCTCCCCCCTAGCCCATGCAGGTCCCAAGCAGAGGTGGCTGGCCCCAGTGTGCCCCAAACACTGTTCTGCCTTCGATCGAACACTCCAGACTCCACTTGGCTAAGACAAAAGCAACCTGTGCATCCAGACCCTTCTTGCCTGTTGCCCAGAGACAGAGATTGTCCCGGTAGGGTAAGGAGAGGGAATGAGAGATGCCTTGCAGCCTACAGAAACAAAAAGTGGGCTCCCAGGTCCATCTGGGGAAGAGCTTGAGGCAGAAGAAAAGGGTTAGACCAGCACTGCCCACCGGAGCTGCTGGGTGCCAGGGCTCCCTCCAGGCCAGGAGAGAAGAAGAGCTCAGCACTCCCCTCGTTTCCTGTGAACTTTCCAGCACTGAACACTGAAAGGAATTGAGCTGCCTCCTGAGCATGCTTGGCTGCAGCAGGCATGACCAGACAGCAGCACTCAAGGGCCCAGCTCTCCTCAAGCAGCAGCCGGAGTGCCTGTGGTGAGGGCCCAGGCTCAATGTGCAGCAACCTTGGCTCTGGGAGAGCAGCCCAGGCTGCGGGGGCTGGCAGGGGACAGCCCAAGGAAGGGAGCTGTGGGTGACAATTCTCAATGGGAACCAGAAACATCCCTTGAAGCAGCTGCCAGAGCAAGAGAGAGCAAGGGATGCACAAAGGAGCAGGCAGAAGTGCTGTTGTGTGCAGCAAGGACGGGGAGAGGAGCATGTCGGGTTCCATTTCAGCTGCTCTACCAGTCAGGACCCATCCCCAGCGCCCCAGCTCCTCCTAACGCATGGCTCAGCCACGACCAGAGGGAAGCAGTGGCCATCGCTGGGCTCGCTCATCACTGTGGGGCTGGTAGGGCAGCACCAGACCAAGCCCAGCAGCATGACTGGGGCTGGAAACTGGGCGCTGGTGGCTGTGCCATGAGACAAGATATGGGCCCATCCCACCAGCCTGGAGGTGTCACCTTCTCGTAGAGAAGCTGTGGGGCAGCTGGTGAGTGGCCCAGGAAGTGCTGGGCAGCACCTCCTGTGCCTGTGGGGACAGGGGCAGTGTTTGCCCTGCCACCCCACACCCACGGCTGCCCCAGGCCAGGGGTGCTGCTTCCTTCACAAGCCGCTTCCCTGGTGCTGAGGTGGAGGTGCCAGTGCCTCTGGCAGCAACACCCTGGCCCTGCAGAACCTCGGCACCATCCACTTCCTCAAGACACCTCAGAGCTGTGGGAGCAAATGCAAATCTTTACATCTTACAGGCTGAGGGCTGGAACCCATCCGGGGTTGTCCAGGCACAGGGTGCTCCGTAACACTCGGACTTCTGATTTGGATTAGATGGAAGCATTAAATGAAACAGACTGCAAGGGGAAAGGCCCCTGATGCCCCTGCAGCCACCCACGAGTGGGGCTGCAGGCTTGGCTGGCATCGGTCAAGCAGGCTGCACCAGCACCCCTGCCCACGTGCGGCCACCGCCAGCCCTGGTCCCTGCTGCCATCTGCACCAGCAGCCTGGGATGGGGGAGCAGCCATCCTGCCACATGGACCAGCCATCACAAGGCACCTAAGGAATTAAAGGGAACCTATTCAGGACGAGGAGAAAATCCGCACTATTGATGCTGCGTCTGACACCACTGGCTGTGCAACAGGATCAGTCCCAGCCTTCGCACTCCTCAGCTCTCGCAAGATGGGGATCAGCTGTAACAATTTAGAATCATAGAATGGCCTGGGTTGGAAGGGACCTTACAGATTATCTACTTCCAACCGCCTGCTGTGTACAGGGACAACTTTCACTAGAGCAGGTTGCTCAGAGCCCCATCCAACCCTGAGTTGGACATCCCCAGGGATGGGGTAGTCATAGCTTCTCTGGGCAACCCCTTCCAGTGCCTCACCACCCTAACAGCAAAGAATTTCCTCTTAATATCTAATCTTATATATATCTATATATATCTGTATTTGCTCCTAATATCTAATCTAAACCTACTCTCTTTCAGTTTGAATCGATTCCTCCTTGTCCTGTCACCATATGCTCTTGTAAAAAGTCCCTCTCCATCTTTCTTGTAAGTCCCCTTTAGGTAGTACCCCTGATAAGGACAGTAGAACAGAACAGCATTTTACTCACTTGATAAGGACAATAGAACAGAAAAACATTTACTCTTATCAAGGACAGTAGAACACAACAGCACAGCCTTGTAGAAATAGATAAAGGATGTAACTGAGGCAAACAGAAGTCATGCAAAACACAAGCAAGATGCCAGCTCAGCTCTGCAAGGCTGACAAAGGAGAAGTTATGCAAAACAACGATATTGCGCTTACTCAAGAGCGGGGGTCGAGGAACAGCCACCTGAAATGGACACCAGACGTTGAAGATGGACCCCAAAGAACCATGTAAGGACTTCCGATAAGGGGTGCGACTATGTAAAATAAAGCCAAGGAAGTGGGGATAGCTAACGAATATGTAATCCGTGTGTGTGATAAAATCCCTGTTCACCCAACACTCTTCGAGCCTGAATGGAAGAAGGATCCCCCCGAGTGACCAGCCTGCTACAGTAAAGAATGCCTGCTTCTGATACTCAAAACTGAGTTACAAAGTTTCTATCCGGCCGATTTAGGTATCACTCCTACAGGTAAGCCCCCTTTAGGAACTGGAAGGCTGCAGTTATGTCACCCCTAAGGCTCCTCTTTTCCAGGCTGAACAAACCCAATTCTCCCAGCCTTTCCTCATAAGAGAGGTGCTCCATCCCCCTGATCAACCTGGTGGCCTCCTCTGGACTGGCTCCAATGGGTCCGTGTCTGTCTGGCGCTGAGGACTCCAGAGCTGGATGCAGCACTGCAGGTGGGGCCTCACCTGAGGGGAGTAGAGGGGCAGAATCCCCTCCCTTGACCTGCTGCCCACACTTCTTTTGATGCAGCCCAGGACATGGTTGGCTTCTGGGTGCCAGCGCACACGGCCGGGTGTGTGCAGCCTCTCATCCACCAGCACCCCCAAAATCCTGCTCAGCAGGGCTGCTCTCGAGCTGTTCCTGCCCCAGTCTGGATCGATACAAGGATTGATACCTGATCCACACTTCCTTAAAGATCTGCCAGCTCTGTTCCACTCCCTTGTCCCAGAGGGCAGTCTCCCAGGGAATCCCACTGATTATCTCCCTGAAAGGCTCGAAGTCTGCTTTCCTAACACTCAAGTGTCAGCACCGTGGCCTGCGATCCCTGTGAGCATCAGGAGCCTGCCATGCCCCAGGAGCAGTGCTGGTCCCAGCCAGCAGTGATTGCCTCCAGTTGGAGCAACCAGAAGCCTCTGGTGCAGGCCCTGCCATGAACGGGCCATCAAATGCCAGCCTGCGGGACCCAGGCACACAGCCAGGGCTAGCACAGGCAGCACACGGACAGAGAGGCAGGGAGACCAGGCTGCTTCCCACCAAATGCTGCCAGCCCAGAAACTGTACTCCCAAAGCTGCTTGGTTTGTCTTGAGGGGAAAATGCTTCATGTTATGCTCCTGAAGCCCACAGCAAGCTCTGGCCATGCATGTAGGACTGCCAAGTACAGTCTGCAATGAGAGCCTGGCGCACCGCCACGAGCCAAGGAATGGGTTTTTTCTACTACCCCTTGATGAGGTTCAGTTTATCCTGGCTTCTCATCAACAGGAAAAGCCTAAGAAAGCAGTGCCAGCTTGTGCTCCTGCATGGCTCCAAAGCACCCTCGCTGCTTTGCCTGCGGCAGCCGCGCTGGTTCCTCGTGGCAGGCAGGAGCTCACTGTCCCCGTGCAGCTGCTGCCGAACATCGGCCGCTGCCCCCGTGCGCAGGAGAAATTGCCTCTGCTTCCAAAGGGCGAGAGGCTGAAGGGCCAGTCTCACACTGACGGGACACAGCACTCACTGCAGGGAGCTCTGCTGCAGCAGCAGCCTCGGCCTGAGTGGCCTGAGACACAGGTATCCATGAGCCAACAGGCTGCCCGCTGCTGTGACTGGGCTACTGGCCACTGCACAGCAATGGCCAGCACTGACATACCACCACACTCAGACCCCCTTCCCAGGGGAGGAACGCACGTCGCTGCAGGAGCCTAAAGCTGGCAAATTGTAGCCCTGGGACATGCTGCAGCAGGGCAAGGCAGGCTGCTCTGGGCTGGTCTGGACCAGCCGGGGGCTGCTCCAGGCAATGCTCTGACCCTGAGGGGGCAGGAGTGGGGCAGGGCAGGCAGCATCTCTGTACCCCGTCTGCCCAAGCTGGTCCAGCGACTGGCTGCACCCACACCACGATGAACCCACCTGTAACCCTGGGAGCCAAAGCACCTGGGGGCATTCAGTGCTACAAACTCATAAGGTGCTGGGGAAAACCACTAATTTTGGTTAAATCCTGCTGCCCTCCTAAGTGACCTCTACTTCTCAAAGTGTGAGGGGAGTGTCCTTGTCACATGCTCTGTATAATTCAGTTTTGCCATCCTCCCCCTGCAGAGCTCTCTTGGCCCAGCTAAGGTATAGGTGACAAGTCACCCTCTTCTCACAGGTGGGCCGGGCCAGCTCTCAGGCCACCTGCCTTATCCTGCTCAGCACTTCTTCCAACCCCACTGGCTATGGGGTGGCAGTAGGCAGCACGTAGCACCAGAGGTACCACAGAGTAGTAGGAGGGTTTCTGCTCTGTTCCTTTTCCCTTTACAAACCACTGAATGCACCCTGGGACAACCTGTAGGCAGATGCCAAACTCTGCCAGTGCTTTACAGTCTCCTCCAGGAGCAGGGACAGCCCCCAGTGACGACATGCACATGGCTGGTTCTCCCATGCTTTACTGGGTGCATCATGAGACTTTCCTCAACTTTTCAGCCTCCATTTCCATTTCAGTATCTCAGATGACTGCAGGAATCAGCCAGCGCCTTTCTTTCCCGTTCCATGCTGTGAAAGCAGCAACATCTTCCCTGTATTTGGCTTCCTTGCCTTTAACCAGTCACTAATTTACAGAAAGACCTTTTATCAGGACAACGCTTCACGTCTTTACAAGCATTCGGTGAGAAACTTCCTCAGCTGCTGGTTGGGAGCCCATAAGCCTTGCACCAGCCCGGCCCAACTTCAGCCCTGTGACCCGGTTATCTTTAAAATCCCCAAGAGATTGCAAGGACTAACTCTGCTTTGCAAAAGTCATGTTGACTATTCACCAGTGCAGTATTTTCAGAAACAAAGTGTTTATTATAGTTCCTAACTATTTACTCAATACCTAAATGAACCTATTGGCCTTTAGGTTCACATTTACTCCCCTCTCCCCTTCCATGGCCCTAATGGGTGATGGCCCCAATACTATTTACTAGCGATTCCCAAATCTCATCGTGTTCCTTTACAATTCCCGAGTAACAGGGAAAAACAGGTGGCTTATGTTACTTTGCTCAGAAATGTCTTTACCACTCCCTTTAAGGGCAACCCTCTAATGCCTCTGGCATCAGAGATGGCTCTGGGTAGAGAACCTGTTTGACTGAGCTGTTCTACCAATGCTCAGTTTCCACAAGCCCTCACTTGGCACCGTATTTACCCTGGGACTCCTCTTAAAGGCTTTTTAATCCTGAGAGAGTTGGAAAAAGATTTTTTTATTAGACTCCATGTCTTTAGTGGTTCCTAAAAATCTGTGATGCCCTGCCTTGCTATAGGGTTACTTTTAAATTCACAGAGTACGTGTCCTTTTTCTTACTATCACTTTTTAAAATGAGATAGCAACATAATTTTCCATTCAACTGCCCATTCTACACGTCTTTTTACACGTCCACCTAAGCAAGCAGCTTTGTTGCTTCTGGGTATTTTGGAGTGGGGAAGAAGTAAAGATGATGACTTCCAGGTTTTCATAGATGATGCCCATCTCTGAACCTCTGGTAACCCAACCCAAGCAGCCTCTGCTTCCCCAGAACACTTTTTATCCCTAGAACCATGCCTTTGCACTGTCTCTGAACTGGCATTTTTTTTGATGATGATTGTAATGATTTCACACTTCCAGAATACACTTTTATGTAATGGTTTTTTTATTCGCAGAGTAATCTTCTATAAATTACATTTCATACAGTCCCTCAGCATCAGCTGGAGCATGAAGTCTTGTTCCATGTGTCTAACTACTGTCAAATAGAAGGTCAGGAGAAAAAAATGTTTAAAACCTCCCCAGAGAGCTGTGGAGGCTAACAGAGGGCACTTATAATTGCACGACCCCATTCTATGGCAAAGCCAAGGTCAGGGTGGGTCTTAACGGTGTGGTGTGTTTCCTTAATTTAAAATTGTTTTGTTTCACTTATAGTCTCAATTTGAATCCTGAGTTTTTATTCAGGATTTGAGGGAAAACACCACCAGGAGGTGGGAGGCAAAGCGGCTCCTGCCCCTGTTCCTCAAAGGGCTCCCTCCCCTCTCCCAAACTGCTGAGCCTGTGGGATGCACCAGCTGCTCTGGCCCACGAGGCTCACACAGCACCCCCGGCCCTCTGCGAGCCCTCCAGCAAAGCTGGGTTCACAGGGGTGTGAAGGGACAGTTTACAAACTCCCCTTGGTACACGCATGGGAGCTCGGGAGCAGTAAAATTCAGCAGTGTTTTCCCCACACCTGCTCAGGGCAAGGACGTGCTCAGGCCAGTGGGACTGCCCGTGGTGAGCCAGGGACAAAACCCTCAGCCTCACCTGCCTGAGCCAGGTACCTGCAAAGGGAACAACAGTGAAGAAGAAGAAACTGCAAAGAGAAGTGGGGAGGGCAAGAAGCAACATCTGCTGCCCCATAAAGGTAGCACTGATTTACACAGCTTATGCACTTGCAGTGGCAGCAGTAGTAATAATAATAATAATANTAATAATAATAATAATAATAATAATAATAATATCTGTGAGAGGCAGGAGCAGAGAAGCTCCCCTGGACCCACTTGTACAAGTCCCATGCCAGCACTGCCAGGAGATGTGATGGGGATGAAGGAGATGCTGCATCCGCACTGCTGGGTGTTGGAGCCTGATCCATATCCAAACCCTGCACTATCCCATGAGTTTGGGTGCGGGAAGGAGAAAAGACCAAAAGCTTCATGCCCACCCCATAATCCATCCTGCAGGCTTTCCTCTCCAAGAGCACAGTGCTCCCAGCAGGACAAAGCTCTGCCATGCCTCAGGATCTGAATGGCAGCTCTGTCCAGCAAGGAGGCCACAGATGAGCCCTTCTAATGGTCACAACACCAAGAGCAGATCCGCCTCCCCTGGCAACCAGGCTCAGACGACATCCACACAACACAGTCTTGCCAGGCAGCGTGACCGCAGCCAGCAGCAGTGGCCATGCCACATGCCACCTTGCACCCAAGTGCAAGGACCATTCAAGCCCCGTCTGCTGCAGGCTTGGCCAAGCTTTCCTGCAGCCCGCCAGGAGAGTTCTGCAGAAGCCCGCATTTGGGTCTAGGACATGCCTCAAACCCCACAGAGATCTGTTCTGTACGTGGGGTGTCCACAGGGACCCTGACTGCAGGGGCCATCAAAGGTTTCCATGCTCTTTAGGCACAGACTGATGCCTGGGGGCTGCCCAGCACCCCACTACCCATTTCCCCCCACAGCACTAACCAAAGTCACCAGCCAGCCTGCTGCTCCACCAGCAGCCCAGGATGGGCACCAGGACACAGCTCTGCCTCCCTGAGATGCTCAGGCTGGCCATCACTAGCCCAGTCTACCCACACAGCTGGCCGCAGAGCCCAATAGGAGCAGAACAGGCAGCTTCTTTCACACAGAGGGTTTTGGCAGGCTGGTGAGCCAAACCAGCCCCATCCCCCCAGCGGTGTGCACAGCATGGGCTGTTGTGTTCTGGTTGCCCGGTGTCCGCACCCCTTGTTTCCAGCTCTTAATCCAATGCATCAGGAAGCTAAAAATATACAAGTGCCACCTTCCATCATGTCTCCGAGCAGGCTCTGCAGTCACCATGGGATGTGCATGATGGAGGTGGGGCCTGGCTCTGTTCCCAAGATGCTCCACCACAATGCAAGCCCTCAACAACTACAGCTAGGAAGCTCCGTCCGGTCCCAGTGCCCTAGCACAGGGAATGGGTGGGGCAGAAGGCAATGCCGCTGCCCTGGGCTGTCCTCCCCATTCAGTTCTCTCTGGCAGGGAGGAAAGCCTGTGCAGCCCTTGGACCCTGGGGAAGACCCAGCACTCCTGGCTGTGTGTGCAGGAGAAGGGCACCCTGGCAGCTCACTGCTCTCCCCACCCTTCACCCTTACAGAGTGAGTGCCCGAAACTCCTCCATGCTCCCAGCGCCGGGGGTCATCACACCTGATAGTCTCATCATGACAAAAAAAAGCCCACAGACACAGCCTGGGACAGAGCCACAGGTGCCCTCAGGCTTGGACAGCCCTGCCCCCTGTGCCAGCTCCCACTGCTCAGGATCCCGCTCCAGCCTCAGGGAACTCTGGTAAAAACCCCCAACAGCATTTGCAGTACGTGAGACAGCGAAGCTCACTTTCACATAAACAGACCCATACAACTCAGGAAAATCCTTCATTTAATGCAGTGAGTGCTTGAAGCAAAGACAAGCAGAGCTCCCACCAGATGCTCCCAGGGGCCTCCCTCTTGCAAGGGCTGCCCAGCAGCCACATGGTGCCTGCAGCCCTGGGCTGCTCCCCACTGCCTCCCACTGCTGTCTGCACACTGCAGGGGATACAGCCACTCCCACCACCTCCAAGCCAAGGCTGGAAAGTCAGAAGAGCCCTCCAGGAGAAGGCTAAGGGATCACAGGGCTTTCCATCTCTCTGTCTCCAATACAATTCTGCTCTGCTATCACAGTCCATGCAGGATGGGAGCATTTCCATGGCTCTAGAATAAGGAGATTTATAGGCACTGTGGGATAACTGCATTTATTTTAGTTCATTATTTCTCTGGTTATTTAACAAGTCAGAGTTTGGCAGAAATAAGGAGTAGAAGACCCTTCAGTGCCCAGGGACAGGCAAGACACAGATGGGACAGGCAGCCCAGGGAGTGATGGTGCTGAGCCCTCAAAGGAAATCCATCACCTGTCATTGCTCTTAGGGGTAACCAGGCACTCCTGTCCCACCTCCACCAGCAGACAAGGCACCCTGGCATGAAAACTTGTAAGTCATGAGACAAGTGACAGGTTTCACGAGTTACTCACAGCTTGGTGACAAATGTACCAGATTTTTGTGCATTACTAAGGAAGAAGAGTTGTGGAAACACAGCCCCTGCCTTTGCTAACAACAGCCCCTCAGACAGCACACCAGTTGGCAGTGCCCTGCACCCCAAGCCATCACAATTTGCACAGGAAGAGAGGAACTGCTGTGGGGGGCACCAAGGGGGCACAGAGAGGAGCTCCTCCCCCAGACAGCCCACTTCGAGACCCCATCTCTCCAGCCCAGGTTTCCTAATCCACTGGCAGTGGATATAGGCAGGACAAAGCACTGGCCTAGGACAGCCAAGGGCTTGGGAAGGGAGAGAGCACATCCAATACTTTTTCCCAAAGGCAGTTGACAGCTCTCCTGCCATCCCTCACCAATATGAAGGGTACCAGCATTTTGCCAGCCTTTTCACCCTTGGGCTTGAACCTACACCCTACATAATGGCCAACAGGGAGCTTCTGCAGGTGAGAGGCTGGCAGGGAAACACACGACTTTTGAGAGCCTTGGAACCACATAAGCATCTCATCTTCTCCAGAGACCTTCCAATGGAAGGCAACAGCCCCCCTTGGTGCCATGAGAAGTCTGTTTACAAGGTGTGGGCGCTCCTGAGCTCAGGTGTCCAGAGCGATGTGGACCCCTTGTGAGTTTTGCCCCCAGTGCTGCTCATCTGAGCATTACAGGGAGCCACCCATCCCTTCAACCAGGCACCCAGAATGCCCACAGGAGCCCTGCTTGGCCAGGCTTTCTTCCAAACACTGAATTTGGGAATGCTGCACTCCACCCCATGACATGCTGCAAGGATTGTCCTACACTGCTGCTGTCTTAGAGAGCTCAGGAGATGAGCAGCTGGAACACTACCCCTCCTTGCTCACACCACATGCCTTTATCTTCCTCCCAGATTTTATCTGCAGCAGCAGTATAGACAACAATTTGTTGGTTGAGCCCTCTAAAATTTCCAGTTGGTGGGGGAGGATGGTTCTGCTGTGCTTAAACCCCATGTCATTTCAGTAATCCCATTTCCAGAGCACCCAAACCTGCTCTATTAGCCCAATGAGTGGCATGAATTTCTTAGCTGGGCTTTGCTATCAGAGGAGGGTGATCACAGACCCACACCCCAAAGCACCCTGCTCTCCTCCAGGCCTTTGCCCTGCCCCATCAGGAGCGATCCAGCCATGCCGGTACACAAGACCTTCCATGCTCCCTTCCTCCTCCTCACCTGGAGGCTGGCTCTGCTTCTTCACAGCATCTTTAGGACACACTGCTAAACTCACTACTTTCTACAGGACTGGTGCTCTGAACACACACCTTCTAATATCTGCAGCATCTGCCTTGCTGCAAGCCCAGAACAGCACACTGACCTCTTCAAAACACTTCCCTCCCTTCCTCCTCCCATCAACCTGCCATGGCAGTGTGATCTGGGGTACCCTGAGCAGCACATGCTGCTTCAGAGCTGGTTAGAAATGGCACTGGCTTGTGCTCTCAAACAGATTTATCCCTTAGCTCAGTGCTCACTTTAATGGTTTCCCGTTAAAAGCAGCATGGACACAAATTAGCTCCAGGCAGACCAGTTTGTTTTATACCTCCAGCCATATTTCAGCCCCACAGGAGAGCGACACTCCATGCATGTAACAGGTCCTTTCCCCTCAGCAGAGTGCCAATGGTCAGGCTCTTCCCCTGCACACAGTTAATACAGAGACCACTGGCTCATAAATCTCCTCTGGGAGCAGCAGGTTGTTATTATCCAATGCAGCAATCCAGAAATGGCAGCTTTGTGAGATGGGGTTTTTTCTGAGTAAGGGAAGAAAATTCCCTGTCCAAGCTCTCACAGCTCCCAGACATGATCTTCCCGAACCTCCCAGCTGGTATTAGTCCTGGTGTATCACGTTAGTAACAGTAATCACAGCAAACGTGTTTTTGCAATGGGATTACAGCAAGAACCAATACTATGGACTTCGAGACAAAAAGAAGGGCTGTTCCTCCACTGGGGATAGCACCAAGTCAAGAGCATTTCCACTACTGAAGATAAACCCCACCTTGTTCAATGGCCCCAACAGGCTCACCTACTCTGGGGTGCAGCTCAGGTCGAATTTCAAGGAGCTGAGCTGCACCCCTGTCTGGAAATTCAAGACAACACTCCCCCAGCCTCCTTCCCACCACACATCAATTGCAACCATTTCCACATGGGACATGGTCCTCAGGCCTTGACAGCTGAATTGGGAGAAGGAGAGAGGGTCACAAACCTGCTTTTCTTTTTTCTGTATTTTCATTATCATCAAATCTGGGATGAATGTTATTTCTGCAAGACACAACACAAAAAAAAAATTCACAATGACGAGACTGCTGAACCTGAGGCACTCCATCCTTCCAACTCACCCCTCCAGGAGGCCAAGCCAACCCCAGGGCTGCTGAGAGCAACAAAACTGCTGGAATGAAACTCTCAGGGACAAGTTTGGGGACATCTGCTCTGCTGAGCCATGGCAAGAACCCAGCCACAGATATCCCCACAGCTCAGTGCTGCCTGAAACCCACTGGCCCACACTAACATGGCAGCTGCAGTCTCAGCAAGAAGCAGCACGCCTGGGGCAAGCACGGAACACACTCCAACTCCTCAGAGCCCCGGGTATAGCCCAGGCCCCGCTGAGAGACGTGTCGGACGCCACCAGCCCCGCAGCAGCAGAGGGAAGTAAACAAACCAGCCTCTGCCGAGCAGCAACGACAGCAGAGAGAGACTGGAGAGGATGCAGGAACCTGAGGCAGGCTGCAAGCCCCATGACCGTGACCACGGAAGAGCTGCTATGGGGACAAAGATGGGGCAAGCAAGGAGGAGAAGAGCCATGTCTTCCCACAAGCAGCCCCAGGTGCAGTGCTGGGGCTGGGCTGGCTGTGTCCCCAGGCCTGTGCCCCCGCAGCGGGGAGGATGCTGCATGAGTGGCACCCACCTTGCAGCCCACAGGGGAGAATGGGCTGAGGGAGGGGTGATTTCCAAGCAACTCTCCTACACCAGGCCTGATCAGAGCCGCTGCAGTTGCAAGTCCAGCTCTTAGCAGCACCTTAGTGCCAGAGGCAGCCAGGTCCCCACACTGTACCCCTCCGGCGGACCAGTGAGGGGTCTGTGGCAATGCAGCACCATGACAGCTCTCTGGGGCAAGCAGAGTGTTCCCTCAGGATCCCTGCAGCCGTGGCTGTGGTCCAGCTCGGCCAGCAGCACTTTTTAGCTGGTCTCTGCAATGGCCACAGCTCCCAGGCACTGCCAGAGCAGCTATACCCAAACGCAGAGGAACAGCGCCCAGCACCCCCTCCTGGGCTTCATGCACCCCCAGGACCAGGCCAGCTGGTGAGCTGACACACCTGCCCAGGCCTGATTCCTCTGGGGACTGGGCATAGGCTGGACGCTGCCAGATGCAGGAGAAAGCTGGCCTCACTGCCTCCCTCCCAGCAGTGCCGTGGTGGCAGGAAGGCCAGGAGCAGCCCCGCCACATGCAGGCGCATCGGAAACAGAGCCGGTCCTGGGCGGATGGGGCATTGCTGCAGCTGCCCAGGATAAACACGCTGTGACAGTCAAGGGGACAGCGTGAGGTCACAGTCTGTGCCCTCCCCACAGCAGCTCCAGCCACGGCATGCTCAACACAGCCGTCGGCAGTAGATGCTTTCTGGGCAGCCAACCCTCAGCAGTTGTCTGCTGCACAGTGCCAGCAACAGGTGCCAAAGAGCTCAAAAGTATTTGACAAGTGTTTTAAGACAGAAATCCCACAAACACCTGCCTCTCCTTTCCTGCCAGGACCATGCAAACCCCACTCCATGAGCCATGAGCTGTCAGACTCACTGGCACAAGGGAGCAGCTTGCACTGCTGCCAGCCCACAGGCCAGCCCCAGTGACACCCCGTACCCCCATCGTGTCTCCCTCCCCGGCAGGAACACCAAAATCCAACAGGTCCTACAGGTGGGCAGTTCTCAGGCCAGCATGAGGTGACCAATTCTGCATGCTGATGCTGGTCCATGGCTCATGCCATCATACTGAAAAGAAGAGGCAAAGGCTTCTAACTCTGATCCTGGCTGCATGACACAGGCCAGCATGACCCACATCTGAGTCAAGCTAGGTGGGAGCAAGGAAAGGCCCCCAGTGCCACGACCTGAGCAGGGAGGAGTTTCACGGCATCTGTGGACAAGCTGACACAGGACTCTTTCTCATGACTAAGCCTGTCCCATACAGACCCTCCTGTACTGCTGCAAACGTGTCCCAGGAGGGCCCAGAGAACACAGGGCTAAGTCCAGCTAGAAGACACGTGCAGCTGCAGTAGAGGTGCTCTCCGGGAAGGACCACGCAGAGATTTCAGACCAGGTGGGTGCAGCAGCTCAGAACAACCCCGCTGGGCTCCAACAGAGAGCAGTCCCATCCCAAGGGTGTGCTTGGAGCCAGATGCGTAGGAGACCTGGGTTTGGTTCATCTTCCACAGTGGTCTCTGTGCTGCAGGAGGCTCCGAGGTGCTCAGCTGAGCCCTCCTTGCCAGCAGCACATGAGTGCACTGCTCTTCTCCCACCTGCCTCAGCTCGGCCCCCAGCAGGGCCTGCCAGCATCCACCCAGTCGAGCTGCTCCTACCCTGGCTCTACTTCCCAGGCCTCCCCTCACAGATTTTAGAAACACCAAATCATAGAATATGCTGAGTTGGATCGGACCCATTAGGATCATCAAGTCCAACTCCTGGCCCTGCATAGGATGCCCCAAGAAACCCATCATGTGCCTGAAAGCATTGTTCAAACACTTCTCGAAATTGGACAAGCTTCGTGCTGTGACTTCCCTGGGGAGCCTGTTCCAGTGCTCAATCAATTTTCTGCTGGAGTAACCCAGAAGATGGATCTGGGGCACTCCAGCTCTTGAGGGAACTAGTACTCTCTTCCTGCTCTCTGTCTTCTTTCCATCATCAAAAGGCTGTGAAGTCCCTCAGAACCCTGGCAAGGCATGGGATCCCTTCTGTTCTCAAGCAGCTCTCCCCACTACTGCCTTGCCCCAAACAATCACTTGACACTTAACTAAGTACCTGGCACACACCAAGCTGCTCCCAGAGCCAGAGCAGAACCTACACGACCCAAACAACCTTCAGGCTGTAGGCTGAGCCCTGGCACCCGGCATTACAACTCTAAGGTGCTTGCGCATGTCTCCAGCTGATATAGCTGTGGGGACAGCACCAGGACAGAACCCAGCAGCACAGGACTCTCCCCCAGCAGGAAAGCAGGACACTGGTAGCATCCATCTGCACCCCTCTGGGAACCACTGCATCTCACCAGTGCAGCTCTGTCCACCTCCAAAGCCTGGGGAAGGGCCACCGCCAGCCCAGAGACACTGGGGGCATCTGTAGCCCTCTGCTCCTATCCGGCAGAGCCAGGGTCCCACATGGAGCACACAGGCAGTTTCATTGAGACCCAGGAGATGCCAGGGAAGGAGAAAAGCTCAGACATTGTCTGCACAGCAGCAAAACTTCTGGCAAGCTAAAGTCAAGATCAATACCTCACTACAAGTTCCTCGTCATGGGCTGGTCCAGGCCAGAAGTCTCTCGTTGTGTGGCCCACAAGAGGCCTATCACTCAACTCTAGGTTTTCAGGGTGCTTATTTTTTTTAACAAAAAAATCAAATTAAAAAATCATATACTGTGCATTGTGAACACTGAAAAGTGTTAGCAGAGAAAATTTCCAGCTTTCTGCAGCACTCTGTGAGAGTTCTGTTTCTCACAGAGATTATGAAAAACAGTGCTACAATTTTGTAAGCAAAACTGTCTCTATCTTCACCTGCAGCTCTTGTGTAATATTGTTATGATATTGTCTGGGAAAATATTCTGAAAGGTTTTAGCCAACCGGTACGGGAGGCGGATGGTCGGTGACCAATGACCTTATGCCATGCTGGCGACCCAAGTTATATAAATCGATTTATAATTAAATAAATGGGTTATTATTGCTCCTGAACTGGTGTGTCCTTCCTCGCCGTTTGAGCCGCATACAGCGACAGTGCATCACACACACTGAGTGGCCTGCCTGCCCGCTGCCTTTTGTGCAGTGTTAGCTCAGGCAGCTGCAGCAGCTGAATTGTGGATGCTGAAAAGCTTTGGTAGAGAAATCTTTCAGCTTTCCGCAGCATTCTGTGAGAACTTTGCAGTTCTCACAGAGGCTATGAAAACACTGCTATGGGTTTTTGTAAACTAACTCTTTATCTTGCACCTGGGTTTGTTATGCAGGATTGTTATGGTTCTAGCTTTCTAATATTTTGGAATAAGTGTCTTAGAGCTTGACCAATCCCCTCAAGGGGTGGATGGCCGAGCACCTGTCTTGGGGTGACTTTATGATGTGTATTCCCTATCGCTACTCTATGCCCACCAATCTTTTCTGTGTCNTTTTTCGGCTCTTCTTTTTCCGGCGAGAGACGGAGAGTTGAACTTTGCTTTCCTAGGATTTTGGTTTTTTTGTTCTCCTCTTCTGGACTGTTTCAACAACATCTGAACACATCGGGAGAATTTTCCCGGAGGCCCGGGGGGGTGGCCCCTCGCCAACCCAGCTCCGAGGAGGAGAGAGACCACACCTACAGAAGGACTCTGAAATATTCCCAGGTTTTCTCTCCACAGAGAGAGAGATCTCATTATTTATCATTATTATTCCCCACCTGTGTGTTTGTTAAATAAATAGCTTTTATCTCTTTCACTTTCCTTCGAGGAAAATTTTTTTTTCCCGAACCTGGGGGGGGAGGGGTGGTTGCAACCTGACTTCTATCAGAGGATATTTTCCTCCAAATTTGTCCAAACTAGGACAGCACCCAATTGTCTTATGCCATTCAACACATTCTTTGCGAACCCTGTTATAAAAGGATGACTATAATTAATTAAAGTACTACTACTGCTTTTTTCCTGAACTTGGATCGTGTCGTTCCTTGCCGCTCTCGGTACTTTACAGCGACACTGAATGAGGGCTGGAGGATGCCCAGACACTTGGTGCTGCAGTGAGCGGCCCAGTTCCGCTGCCTCCAGAGCCCAGCAAAGGGCTGCAGGGCCCTGCTGCCATCAGCCCTGGTGCTGTCCCACAGCCCTGGCCCCTGCTCCCACGGGCTCTGTTCCGGCACCACCCCGCCTGTTCCTTCCCAGGCACCCAGCACTCAGGCAGGGCAGGATCCCAAGCAGGCAGCATTGGGCTGGCAGGGTAAAGGCTGCGGGCAGGGAAGGGCAGCCAGTGCCAGCAGCCAGCTGCCCAGAGGAACGAGCTTTAGCCTCTCATCATGAGCCTCATCACCAGCAGCAGGAGGCCAAGCACAGCTTCTTCACCAGGACAGGGAGCAGGCAGCTGGACTCTGCCACATGTCCAGTGGTCCCAAGAGCAGATGTGAAGGGCAGGAATGTTCCTGAGCTCTCCAGCAGAAAGGAGAGCTGGGCCCTCACTGCCAAAGCAGCCCTCTGCCTGTAGCCTGTCATTCTTCTTCCCAGGGCACCTTTGGACGAGGTTGTGGGGCAGGGTAACCTGCCCGTTCCTAATATCTATTTTCTCCAGGGTGAGCAACATGACTCAGGAATAACTTTCCCCAGGTTAAAGTCAAGGAAGGCCTTTTGCAGTTCCCTGAGTGTGGCAGGCTGCAGACCACCCCTGGCTCTGGGGGTTTACAAGAGGCAGCACAGAAGCCCAGTCACTGGGCGAGCGAAGCAGGGCTGGCAGCACTGGCACACAGCAGTGCAGGGGGAGCTCTTGGCCAGCTCACTGGCACGCTCTGAATGAGCATCCGGACCAGAGGAGACAAGGGCACGGGTTCGAGAAAGGACACGAGACAGCAGAGCACAGGAGGGGGTTTCTCCCTGACCAAAGCAGAGCAGTCACTTCTTGGCACAGACCTTTGTTTCTACTCAGATTCACATCTATGGATAGCTGTGGGAGACACAGCCAAACCCAGAGGGGCCCCCTGCACAGCGCCCACCCTGATACCGGCAGGAGGCAGCTACCAGGCCATGTGCCTCCTCCTCTCAGCAGCAAGGGCCACCCAGAGCCACAAACACAGCCACTTGCCCTTGGAAGGGAAGCACCAAAGAGTCCTCACCACTGGCCATAGCTCAGGACAGACTGTGCCCTGAAAGCACTCAGCTCAGGCCACAGCCAGCATTGGACAGCCAGGAACAGAATGGCAGACCCTCCCCTCTCTCAAAGAGCCAAGAGGAAAAATCTATAGGTCTTTCTTCTTCTGTCTGTGCCCAGCTTGAGCATATCAATCTCTACACAGACATTACAGGCATTCATGTCTTACTGCTGTAGAGTCCAGCTGCTTGGCACAACAAGCTGAGAAAAGGCCAGCCCAGCCCCCAGAGCAGGGTAGTCCCATATTCAGCAGTGGTCCCATATTCAGCGGACAGGTCTTCTGTATGCTCTGTCCTCTCAGTCCAGCTAGTGACAGGCACACAACAGTATCACACCCACCATACACCCATGTATTTCCATAGAACTGGAGCCATCTGTCTTGATAAAATAAGGCTGGGATATCAGTTAGATCCAGAGGAGACAGTTTAACCTCAAGATCCGCTTAATCTGCTCAAGGGTAGGAAGGCTCTACAGAGACACCTGGACAGACTCGATCAATGGGCTGAGGACAACTGCATGAAGTTCAGTAAGGTGAAGTGTCAGGTCCTACACTTGGGTCGTAGCAAGCCCCTGCAGCTCCAGGCTGGGGGAGGAGTGGCTCAAGAACTGTTTGGCAGAAAGGGACTTGGGGGTGCCAGCAGTGTGCCCAGGTAGCCCAAGAGGCCAACAGCACCATGGCCTATATCAAGAATAGTGTGGCCAGCAGGACTGGGGACGTGATCAATCCCCTGTACTTGGCACTGGTGAGGCACCTTGGATACTATGTTCAGTTTTGGGCCCCTCATTTCAAAAAGGGGACAAAGGGACAGTTTGGTCCTGAAGCATGTCCAGGAAAGGGCAACATAGCTTGTGAAGGGTCTATAAAAAATGTCTTATCAAGAACAGCTGAGGGAGCTGGGTTTGTTTAGTCTTGAGAAGGCTCATAGGGGGAACACATTGTTCTCTCCAACTCCCTGGCAGGAGGTTGTAGCGAGGTGGGGGCTGGTCTCTTTTGCTGTACCTGCAGTGAGAGAACAAGAGTAAATGGCTTTGAGACTGGGGAGATTCAGTTTAGATATTAGAAGGAAACTTTTCATTGTTAGGGTGGTCAGGAACCAGAATAAGTTGCCAGGGAGGCAGAGTCACCATCCCCAGAAGTATTTAAGAAGGAGCTGGATCGGGCACTGGGTGATGTGGTTTAGGGGTTACAGTGGTAGTGCTGGGTGGGCCATTGGACTTGATGATCTCAAAGGTTTCTTCCAACTTTGATGATTCAATGATTCTAACCAGGATACCCACCCCGACCATGTGCCAAGTCCTCCAAATGCAAGAAAAGCCCCTGAGAAGCCCCTACAGGTGCCAGGAGAGAGCCCTCGGTCTCCTGTTGTCTTGGGGTGATTTTATGATAATACTGTATTTCCCTGTCATCTGCTTTATGCCCAGAAATGGGTCCCATAGCTTTAAGCTGGGTCCAGGAGAGGGGGGAGAGAAGCCAGGCGAATTCCTCAGCGTGGTTTGTGTTCAAGGACTCACGCACTCCCCCGCATTCTCACCGCTGCAGAGCCGAGGGAGCACCTTCCTGCTTTTAGCCAGCCTGTTAGCTGAGGCAAGAAAATTTTCCCAGGACCACATATCGAAATCCTCCAGTAACTTCTTCTTCTTCTTCTGGAACTGTTCAGCTTAGCTGGGATCCGAGAACCAGATCATCGGACCCCGCGGACCAGCAGGGAGGCTGCAGGGACGCCGCATCCCAGCCTTGGGCCTCGGGAGGGGCCGAGCCAGCTACAGAGGGAACTCTAAAACCACCAGCTTTCTCTACATCAAGGAGGTTTATTATCTAACATTACTCATTTTTCTCTTTGCCCTGCTGGCACTCTGCTTGTTAAATGAATATTTTTTTTCACTTTCATTCAAGAATTTCCTTTTGTATTGGTGGGGGAGGGGGTGCTGAAACCTGCCTTCTTACAAGGAGACGTTCATTACAGGACGTTTCCTCCTAAACTTGTCTCAAACCGAGACACCTGTCTGCACACAGAGCTGGCCGCAGAGAGGGCACCCTGAGAGCATGGCAGCACCCCAGGTCCTCACAGGGCCCTGCTCCAGCTCCTGGGATGACATGCCATTCCGCTGTGTGGAAGGCTCCTTTAAACTGTGCTGGCAGGGGCCAGAGTCACTGTGGCCAGCCGTGACTCCAGACTCCAGGGAACCTGCGGCATTTAACACACGGTGTTATTCACAATGCTCAGTCGGTCGAAGCATGGTGTTAGTAATGCCAAGGTTGTGGGTCCGGTCCCCATACAGGCCATTCATTTAAGGGCTAGACTCAATGATCCTTGTGGGCTCCTTCCAACTCAGAATATTCTGTGATAATCCTGTGGAGCCAGCATCTCTTGCCATCATCTCCTAGGGGACAAGCTGGACAGGAGGAGAAGGACACAATCATGTCTGTCTGGTGCTGTGGTCTGCTTTTGCCTGCTGCATCCAGAGCATCCTGCCTGGTCCCAGAGCCAGGAACCTGTCCAGCATCCTAAAGGGAAGCAGACCACCTGCTAGGGAGCACCACCGCACTGCTATGTGGATATATATGCACAGAGAACCCCACTTAACAAGCTATTTCCATACTAATTAAGAATTTGCAGATTAAAGAGAAACTCTAATCTCAAATGAGACAGCCCAATTTTCTAAATAAGCTTATGGTTTTCATATGGAGATCAACATGTTCCCACTAGCAGATCATGCAAGTGCTGCAGGTTTATCACCACGGTCACAAGTGGGAAGTTTTCATTTCCCATGCTCAAGTTTTTATGCCTTTTTATACCTTTTTAACTGATGCATGCCCCACCCCATGCTGCCAGCCTGCAACACCCCTGCATCAGGCAGGCATCAAGCACTTTCAGCAGCCAAGGACAGGTCTTCCATGAGGTCAGGGTACAACCTCCTCAGCAAGCCCCTAGTGCCAAGCACCACGGGCACGCGGTGAGCACACCAACATGGCACACGCTGGCAGGCTGACCACGCACTAGGAACTGTCTTGTTGCATTTCAAGAGATGAGCAGAGCAGTGCTGAAACCTGTGCTTTGTCCCTCTTTGTGAGCAGCCCAACTCAGTGTGGCACGGCCTCTACACAGCATCTGCTGCTAGCAATGACATTTTCAGTTACACAATTTCAGGCACATCAGGTTACTATCCTCCCTTGGATTTATTTTTATTGTTCTGAAAAGCACAAGCCATCCCTACACCAGACCGAGTCCACATCATGCCAATATTTCCTTTTGCTCTTGCCTGGGCTCCTCCAGGAGTTGCAGCATCCATGCAGATGCCAAGAATATTATCAGAAATTCCACAACTGAGCCAGCACCAACCCCAAGACCAAGCACGTGTTCTCCCTCTTCTACCAGCCTTCCCACATGAGTGGCTAAGGTCTCCTCTGCAGCTGGAGGACTGATTTTCCCAGTTCAGAGGCTGTTCGTGTACTGTGGACACGCACAGTACTCCAGCCGTGCAGCCCCAACACCAGTACCATGAGTACTCTGCGAACGCAACCACAGGTCCCCGCGAGGAGCGATCTTCTATCTCATCTGTACACACAGCTCCATCCAGCGCACGTCCTGCAGAGTGGTTCACCTCGGTTTTCCCTCAGAAATGGGAGAAGATCTTCTCAATATGATCTTCAGAGAAAATCAGCTGGGAGCAAAGGCACAGAGAAGCCACAGTGGCTCTGACTGGTCAGCCTGTAAAGGGACAAGATCTCCAGGGCTTGAGGAGAACTTTCAACAGGCATTGCAGAAACACACTTGCCAAGTCTGGGAGAAGAGGTCAACATATGAAGAAAAAGGAATAAAGCTCTAGAGTGGTAACAGGGATATATAACATACCCAAAGGCATGTGCGAACTACACCTCTCAGCCTGGCTTAGCCACAGGGCTTGCAGGGCATCCGAGCTGGAGCTTAGGGAGTGCAGAGCCTCGGGCAGGGCGTGCTGCCCAGCACTCCTGTACCACATTAACCCATCCACATGAGCAGAGACGAACACAACATTTGGAAGTCACAGCACTTGGGAGGTGCTGTGGAACTGTCACAGACAGCTGTGAGCAGCCCCAAGGACTGTCCAGGACAAAGCCATCACAGATGGACCACCGTTGAGGATGCTTTTCAAGATCATACCTGATGGAAAGACAGACTGCCATTGCCTATATCCTGTTCCATGCCAGAAGGAGAGGTGGATGTTGGCATGAAAGCCAAAGTGCCTTTCCAGACTTTCCACCATACAACATGTCTCTACACCTAAGTATCCAATTTCCTGCTTGAGCAACACCACCTGCTGAAAGCCTAGCTCTGAGCAAACAAAATGCACACTTGTGCACTTATCCTCAACCCGACTGATGCATGTGCTGGGCAACGTAAGCACAGCACCAAGGACTCCATTTGTACGTGCAGCTGCTACACCACTGTCACACCAGGAAAATTGTGCTCCAGCAGCCTCCCAGCAGAATGAGAGCACTCGGACAAAGCCAAGCCAGGAGATGTTCTGAGCAGCCTTCTGCACATGGTGGGAGCAGGTATCAAGCATATGGCACCCAAGGAGTAGCTGGATTCAATTCTGAGCACAACAAACAGGTACTAATGCACACCCCAAGCGCAGGATCCTGGCAAGCAGGACTCACAGCTGGTAGGACTCGCTCCTACAGAGTCCCGCTCTGCCCTGATACCTGCAGCACCTTGCTGTCACTGTCCTGGGTGTCCCACAGGTCCCTTCAGCAACACACAGCAGGGTACACTTCTGCAAACACAGCCTTGCCAGGCAAGGATGTTACAGCTGCAAAGGCAACATTCCTGGCTGCTATAAGGCTCTAAAGCATGGAAATGAAGCAGGAGGTGCTCAGAAAATACCTTGACAGCATCAAGCCTCCCCAAAGAGGCCAGCTCACATGGGCTGCAGTTCTCCTCGCACCTTCCTTCCATTGTTCTAAACCACTATGTTTCCTTGAAGTTTGCTGTCCAGCTGACACCCCAGCCTCAGTTCATGATCCTTCTACTCAGACATCTTCCAAGAGCCAAGCTACGGCACCATTCAACACCAAAGCTCCTACTGGAGCTGTCCAGATGTCACTCAGCATGGCTCTGCTCCTCTGCGCTTCAGAGAGCCTCCTCTCCCAGCTCTGTCCTGAGCTCCTGTGAGGGACAGTGCTGGAACAGGAAGCCTGGCTTTCTGCACCTACCGTGCTTCTGTCTTTATATTATTTTAGATTGTATTTTTATTTCTATCCTGTGTAGGGGGCTAAAAAGAGCAGACAGGCAGCCCCACGCTGCAAGAGCAGAAGGAATGCTACAGGTGATGGACCCCGCCTCTCCTGCTGCTCTGCATACTGGGGGCTGTGCTTTCGGGAAGGCCAGCCTGAGGTCAGAGAGGACTGAAGGTGGAAAAAACACAGCACTCGCCCTTTCTGCGTTCAATCCCCAGGAAAATCCAAGACAAAACTCTGCTTGGAGTGATCAGCAACTACACAGCACATCCAGTGCTTGCAAGGGCTGGCATGACTGAGCAAATGGGGCAAATTCAGGAGGCTGGGGAAGGCTCAGAGTAATCTCTACTCTAAGGAAGAGCTCTTCGCCCGAGCAGTTTGTCCAGCATGAGGGATGCTGGGACCCACTGCACCTCACTTCAGAGCACATTGCCAAGAGGAGGTCCCCAGCCCTCCCAAGAACAGCTTCCAGCCTCTTCTCCAACTGTGCTGAGCTGTCCTCCAATGGGAAAGTAACCCTGACTTTTTAACAAGCCTCTGGAAGCACATCCCTGGCCACACTGTCTGCCCAGAGCACGGACCAGCCCAGGAGAACATTTAGCAGTCCCTCTGTGAGTCTGACTACCCGGCAGAGCTACCACAGTGCTAGGCTGAAACAGCACACTTGGTTCTCAGGCCCACATTTGTCTCAAGAGCGGAACACATCCGAAATACCACTGTTACCATCTGATCTGAGAAGTCCTTGGGCCACAGCAGGCTGGGCGAGAGGCATCTGTGGCAGCACCCTCCGAGCAGGTCCCAGCGTCCCCATGTGCACCCACCCCAGCGTGTCCCACACGCCCACTGCCATGGTATGTGAGGTCCACAGAGAAACCCCCAATGCCACTGTGACCATGAGCCTGTAAGAAGCATTCTAAGTCACAGTGCTGGAAGCAGGAAATCTAAGACAAACTGCCACAGGACACCAAGGAATTCCTAGAATGTGGTTTGCAAAAATAGTTCCAATGCTAACGTGCCTGCAACTTGTCACAGCATGGAAACAACAGCTCTTCAGGGTCCCCCTTGGCCCACCAAACAGATCTCAGAGAACCTCAGACACATCACACAGCAGTCTCAAATCCACAACTCAAAGAAATCTCCTGATTTAATGGGATACGCATATTTTTGGCCAGGTTTTGAAACTTTAAAGACAACAAAATCTCAAACTATGCTCCCTAATATCAATTCAATTTACATCCAGCACAGCAGTCTGTAACCACAAGTAGCATTCATTGTTTTGCTACTTCAATCTGGCTGGGAAGATGCTGCAACACACACCTCCTTGCCCGCAGGCTGAGAGCAATCAGAAGGAAATCCTGATGGATCAGCTCCAGCTGCACAAAGCTCCCAGACAAACACTAACGTGTCAGCCCAACAACCCTGCATCCAAAACTGTCAGTGTTTAAATTACCGTAGAAGAATAAATAATTCCTAATACTTATCACCTTCTGTGACAATGACAGCGAGCTCTGTGTGAAGGTTGCCCAGATCCAGCTCATTTTGGGAATGGCAGCACAAGTGAGCCTGCACAGGCGGGGATGTGGACTGCAGGAGAGGACCTACCACAGCCAGCCCTGCACTGAGGGCTGCTAACAGGGCTCCTTCCAGAACCCAGCCTGGGTCCCCCAACCCAGGACCCTGCCCAGGCCAGCTGTTAGCTCTGAGAATAGCTCAGATCAGCTGCAGAGGATCAAGTAATTGCCCTGGGGATAGGAAATACCAACTATTTTCAGTTTTCTGGGAGCACTGTTGGGCCAGGGGGAGGCAGGGTGCTGGCCACTCAGCCTGGGGGGAGGAGGGCCTGACAGCTTGTTACACGCTTTCATTGCTGCTTATCCCAAGAAAAGGAAAAGGTTTCCAAGAGGGTTTAAACCTCACACTTGCTTTTTTGAAACCGTTTTCCAAACTGCAGTTTCACACTAGGAAAATATAAAATACGCAGATTTTCCACCTGAGGCTCAATCCTGACATCTCCCACCCCTACTTGCAGAGCAGCAGGGAGCGGGTGCAGCCCTGGTGTGAGGGACACACAGCACTGCTGGCCAAGCTCCACAGGGCAGCCTGGATTGGAGCTCATACCCCTCATCACAGGCACTCAGCAACCTGCTCTTGGCTCCTTTTCCACCAAATCTTTGCAGCTTACCTTTAAAAGCCACATGAGATCCCTAAAACTGTTTTACAGGCTGAAAAAATATTTGTGTCCATAAAGAAGTTCCTCATGGCAGCAGGAGATGCCAGCCCCAGATGCTACTGCCTCCACGCCAGGGCAGCAGCAGAAGCATCTGCTGCCCACCTCTCAAAGCAGCACCCATCCCTCTCTCCAGAAGCCTGATGTCTGCGGTGCCCACGGCCTTTGCTGTGTTTCAACCACACCATCTCACATTTCAGAAGGATATCTAAAGGACACTGATGGCAATGCTCAAAATGAAAATACCCTAGTGAAGGTCTGAACAAGCACTATTAACTGAAATTCTGTAGGCAGCAGTTCCACAAGAAAAATCCTGCCCACCAATGCTGCATGCTAGCAGCAATGCCAGAATCCAAATCTGAAGCTTGGATGCAAAACTGGGAAGGAGCAGCCAGTCTGTGCTAGCATCCACATCCTTCAACAGCCCTGCTGACAAAAGGCACGGCTGCCTGGCACCCCTTCAACAAGAATGAAGGGGAAAAGGCAAGTGAGTTAATGTTGCCCAATCCCTGTTTGACTCTGAAGCAGCAGTTTTCTGACTTAAAAAAAAGTCCAGAAATATGCACATAAAATTTTAAGGGACCCCAGCTTAACCCTGTTCTGCATTGCTGGCAAGCCTGGGGTACAGGTCCTCCATGTGCACAGGACAGCTGTGGGACTGGGGCTGTCACAGCACTGCTGGAGCACAGAACACCCGGCCTGGGAGAAGCCTCCCCTGGCAGCTCTGGGCTGGGCTTCAGACGTGAAATTAAGATTAGGGCTGAAGGAAAGCCAAAATTCATAGCTTGAGAGGGGCCAGAAAGGGCCCACTAGAAGAAAGCAGGGGCTGCTAAAGACCTGAGTTTGCAGACACCTTCCTGAAGAATGACCTTGGCAATAAGATTAGGGTTGGGATAATGCTGAGACAAATAAAGTCCAGAGCTGGAGCTGCAGTGGGGCTGGAAAAGTACATGGCAGCTTCCAAGAATGCTGTGCTGGGAGAAAACACTGGTCCAGGTAATTGGTAGAAAACTTCTCTACGGCTTCTCAGGAAAATCAGGGCTACGGCTAAGGAAAAGAAAACCCAGAGGTGCAGAGGCGGCAGAGCTCACCCAAGCAAAGCAAGAACTGCACGAGGCCTCACCTGGGAAAAAGCCTTCACTAGGAAAAAGGCTGGGAAGCTTAGCTAAGGCTCTGCTGGAAAACCAGCATCAGGGTCCAGAGTCCAGCACTCATGTGGGGATGGAAAGGGATGGCAAAACGTAAAGGGGCTGGCCTGGGAAATGGTTTAGAAGGCTCCCTACAGTTCAGCTGGAAAACAGCTCAGGTCAGGGTCTGGACAGAAAGGAAAGGTTACACTGCACCTGGGGAGAGGGGCTGCCAAGAGACCCATGTGGGACACCTTTTGCCAGGAAATGGCTGCAGGCCCTTCCTTATATCCCTTCCTCACAGCCCACAGGCAAACACAGGGTCGGGCTCAGAAGCAGAATGCCTGGTGTTACTGCTGGGGCAAAGCTGGAAAGGAGCTGCCAAAGATAAGTGAGAGCAGCCCGGAGTCCCGGGATGAGTGAAGGCTTTGGTGTGAGCCATGGGTTAGGGGTCTTCCCTGAGGTTCTTCACAAAAAATAAGAGGCTTGAATGAAAGCCAGAGCTTACAGCTGAGCTGGGGCCTCAACAGCCAAGCAGGGGCTGGCAGGACAGCTGGGCTGGGTCAGTTTTCATCCAGGCAATGGCTCTGGGGCCTTTTCAATTGTTCTATGGAAAAATAAGAGCCAGTGCCAGGAGTAGGGTTAGGGCTGCAAGAGGGACAAAGCCTAGAGCTGCACTTGGACTGTGGCAGGTAAAGGGCTGCCAAAGCCGAGTGGGGGCTGCCAAGATACATTGGGCTGGAAGAACTCTATCTGGATTTCCAGCTCTAAGACTCAGATGGAAAGCAAGAACTACAGTTAAGGCTAAAGGAAAGTGAAAGCTTAGGGTTGCATTTGGAACAGGGTTAGAAATGGTATGCCAAAGATTATTTTAGTTTGTCAAGAGCCCTTGTCTGGGAATCACCTTTTGTACAGCAGCTCTTGTCAAAAGGTTCAGCTGTAAAATTAGGTTCAGAGTAACACTGGTGGACAGAAGAAGCCTTGACATACAACTGAAACAGGGATGGCAATGGGCTGCCAAAGCAAAGTGGGGGCCTGCAAAGAGACTGAGGCTTAGAGAAGCCTTTGGTCCGGAAAATGGCTCAATAGCCTTCTCTAGAGCTTCCCCAGAAAGGGAGAGCAAGGGTTGAGAGAAAGCCTGGAGCTGCAGGCAGAGCAGGGAAGGGGCTACCAGAAGGAAATGGTAAGAGACCCATGCTAGGAAAAGTCTCCGGTCTGCCTACATGGCTTCAGGACCATGCCTACCTGTTCCCAAGAAAAGGAAGGCTAGAGACAGGAGTGAAGGATGAGAGCTGCCATTGGAGTAGGGCTGGAAGATGGCTGCCAAACACTTGGGATGGGAGAAATTTTTATCCATGCAATGTCTGTGCAGTGCCTGGGGGACCATATCTCAGGCTCAGGAGGAGAATGAGGATGAGGTTTCAGAGAAAGACATTTCTTCATTTAAGGCAACATAAACCCTGTGGTGGTGGGTCTTCGTTTGAAGGACAGGTGTCTGCCAAGGAAGGTGGGAACCTCCCTCGGAATGGAAAATGTAACCACTTCCCTCCAAATTATTGTAACTTTGAAATTAGGGGGCTTTCAGGCAGAGCTATGGAAAAGGAGTAACAGCTCTTTACTGGTGTGTGTGTGGATAACAAGGCAAACAAAGAGCAGCAGCGGCAGCACCAAGGAGCAGCAGCAGAACCCGGTGCCGGCCTCTCGGGGCCGCGGGCCCGTTCCCCTCGGTGCAGTTCCGCTCGCGGCCGCCAGGGGCGCTGGTGGCTCCCGGCCGGGCAGGGCGGCGGCGGTGATTCCCCGCGCCGGCAGGGGGCGCTGTGGCGCAGCGCGGCCGCCTCTGCCCGCGGCAATGGCGGCCGGGCCGGCGGGAGGGATGGAAAAGGGGCTTCCTTGGCAAAGGCCCAGGGGCAGGCGGGCCCGGTGCCCCCGGGAGACGGAACGGAGCGCAGCAGGAGCCTCGGAGCGCGGCCGCAGCAGCAGGGGCGGGCACGCCCGGGTGGCACGCAGAGCGTAACGGGAAATTNGGGGTCCCCTTCCCAGTGAGGTCGGGTGTTGGAAAGGTCCCAGTTCAGCAGCTGCACGTGAGAGCAGAAGCTCACCCACAGTAAGGAGAAAGCAGTGCAGGACACAACGCCGCGGTGGCAGCAAATTCTCCCCACAGCAGCAGCCCGGCCGCCTCACCTCTGGTCCCGAGAGCGAGAGAGCTAGAGAGCGAGAGCGAGGAGCCGAGCCCAGCCCCATACCCAAAATCTTGCGGTATCTCTGCCCTTGCCAAGAGAAAGCCCTTCAGCCAGCTGCACCCCTCCCTCCCTCCCTCCCTCCCCCCCATCTTGGCCACTTCTTTTGTTTCTCTTAAGTATCCTCGTTATCATCTCTTAGGCAACAAATGGGACAAAATCCCGAAGAGGAAAAAAAAAAAAAAAAGGAAAAATCCTAACCTCCAACAGGGTGTCGGGCTCCTGCCCTCCTTCATTCAGGTGCAAAGGGAATAGAGTAGAGCAACAAACAGAACTTTTAAAAATCAAATGTTTGTTTTCAGAGGCTGATGCTGTGCTGAGGCTAGCTGAATTTTTACAAGGACGGGTAAGAGATCAAACTTTGCCTTTCTCTGTAACCTCTTTCTCAAAAACAACACCCATTCTTGTTGAAACCTTAAAAAGAGCCAGCCTGAGGCACTGCACAGATTTGCAGTGCGAAACAGTGAGAGCTAGAGAAGGATTATTCCAGCTGCACAGAGGAGCTTCATCACAAAGAGCACCAACACCACCTAAGATTGAATTACATTAAAACGTATCTTGCAGAAAGGAGATGTAATTAGACTGGCCCACAAATCCAACAGTCTCCACAGCCAGCAAGCTGAAAACAAGGCATGTGTTAACAAGCAAAGAGGACTGTGCCCACAGGTTATGTATTCCAAGAGCAGGAAAGGGGATGCATCTGCACCATCCAAGCTGTTCTCAGTTTATGTCCTACTTGCCTTTTAGGAGACTACTGGTGGGCTCTCACATCTCAAACTCATCTGGTTTTCGCAGTGCATCCCTAAAAAAGGCTACATCCCCAATATAAATCCACTGATCACCCAAATACCTGACAAAAAGGTGCTCCTCCTTGTAATATAACACATTCACACAGGCGAGGGTCAGTCAAACAGGGTCCCAACAGGATAAACACTTTGGGGGGCGGGGGGGGAATGATGCAGGGGGATGGAGCTTCAATTCAGTGGTTGGGCCCCTTGTGACAAGAAAGACCTTCAGGGAACGTGTCCAGAGAAAGGCAACAGAGCTGGGGAAGGATCTGCAGTACAAGTCTGATGAGGAGTGGCTGAGAAGCTGGGGGAGATCAGCCTGGAAAAATGGAGGCTCAGGGGGGCCCTTCTCGCTCTCTATGACTCCCCGACATGAGTGTGGAGCCAGGTGGACTCTTCTACCAAGTAACAGGATATGAACAAATGGCCCCAAGTTGCACCAGAGGAAGTTTAGGTTGGAGATTAAGGAAAATGTCTTCACCAAAAGTGTTGTCAAGCACTACCACAGGCTGCCCAGAGCAGTGGTGGAGTCATCACGCCTGCAGGGATTTAAAAGACATGTGGCTTTAGCACTTGGGGACATGGTTGAGTGGTGGCTTTGGCAGTGTTACATTTATAGCTGGACTCAATGATCTTAAGGGCCTTTTCCAGACTACTGTGATTCTATGGTTCACACAGCCCCAAAACCAGTAAGGCACACGGCACTGTCAGGGGCTACCTCATCTTTCCCCTGGGGACACATCCAGACTTGTCTCAGCCTTTCCCTCTCTCCAAAACCTGCATGTGCTCCCAAGATACCCACACAACCACTTGCCAAGGACTGGGCCCACAGATGACTTCAGACACACAAAATTCAATCTCTGAGCGCAATCTCTGGCATTCTCGCGTTGCAGACTTCTACCAATATCCCTTCAAGCATTCTTCATCTCAAGATGTTCCACCAGCCCCTCAGTCACGGACACATCAAGGCACTTCAGAAAGGAAGTTTTATTCATAGCTTTTATCTAAAGAGCAACTTTCATTTCCCGAAGGGAAATCTCATCTGCAGCACGGTGAGGAAGGTGGGAGTCAGCAGCTCTGAACGCAGTCCTAATTTTGTTTTGCCTTTACTTCCAAGGGTCCATATTATCTTCAAGCCCTGTCCTCCCCTCTCTTCTCTGACAGTTCAGGTGTCCCCAGGTCCCCCAACCCATGGCACAGGTGTACATGCCCACATGCCTTGGCTGCAGCTCAGAAGCTTCCCCAAGGCCAGCTCAGCCCCAGGGCAACATGAGCACATCCCTGTCTGTCCCTTCAGGCAATGTCCATAGGCTTGTCACCAACAGGCAAAAGGGCCACAATCCCAGACAAAGTAGAGGCCTCAGCATCTGCAGAAACTAATGGCGTTTACCCAAGAACATGCCTTATTCAGTACAGCAGCAAATGCTTTTACTTTATTAGAGCACATTCCTGCAGCACAGTGCCATGTTCAGTTACCTGCAAGAGGCAGGTGACAGCCTTCTTCAAAAGGGAAAAAGCACCAATTTTATCTATGGAATAAGCTGCAGCTAGGAAACAAGTGCAATTAAAACAAAAATCAACACCCCAGGTCCTTAATGATCCCCTTCAGAAGGACAAAAAAAAAGGGGCACATGGCCTTCTCCAAGCACAACCGGTACCTGGGATTCAAAAAGAAGCAATGCTCACAAGCCACCTCTGGAAGGACAAGGGGCACCCACAGGCCTTTGTCCACCTAACGTGCCAAAAGCACTGGTGATAATCCATTTGGAAAACCTGCACTCATTCTTTTCCCTTGCTAAATAGGAATTTTGCACTCAAGTCCCTCCAAAGCTGCTGCAGCAAAGAGCAGAACCAGGAAACAGCCTTGGACACTGCAAACTTGTAAGTTGACATGCACCACTACACAGACTCCCAGAATAGTTAGAATTCAAAGGGATCTCTTGAGATCATCTTGTCAAGTCCCCTGGTAAAGCAGGTTCACCTTGAGCAGGTCTCACAGGCAGGTTTTGAGTATCTCCAGAGGAGACTCTACTCAATAGGGTTCAATTCTGATTTTCAGCCATACCTGCGGCAGACATTCAGTGACACAACCAAGCCACTCAGCACCCTGCACACACACCCCCCACATCTCAATGAAGTGATAAAAATCCAGCAAAGGGATCACATTTGCTTCTCAGCAGGCATCTTGAATACTCAGGGCCCCGGCCAGAAGTGAGGACCCCTGATCTCCTGAAGCACAGCAAGCTGGGTCCAGTGGGATGACCGTCTGTCTTGCACCACTGCTGAGGTGACAAGGTCCTCCAGCAGATACTTTTCCTGGAAAGTAAAGGCACACTGCCAGCCAGGACCACACAATGACACTACAGACTCACAACTCTCCACAAACACAAATTGGGGTCCATGTCTCAGCTGTCCACCCTGAGCTAAAAGTGCATTTAGTGGAAGGTGTCCCTGGCCATGGCAGAGGGGTTGGAACTAGATAATTTAAGACTCCTTCCAACCCATTCTATTCTATGATTCTTTGATTTAGACATCAGCAGCTTTCCCAGCTGCTTTTCCTATGTGGCAGAATGGAAGCACCCCTTGGTGGCTCATCAGTGACATTCAAGAGGAACAGGAGCCCCACACTTCAGGCTGGAGACCCCTCTGCTTATTACAAACCAGAGAAGTGCTCTAATACAGTACACCTAGCTCCACACATCCTCACTCATTCCCCAAACTCCCTGGCACGGACCCACTGGAGATGCAGACTTTCCAGAATGACCTTGTCTGCCAGCTCCCTGCAGCCAGAGGGTTCCCCTTCCCAGGTGCAGGAGCAGCACCTGGCACACACAGCAGGCTCAGGGAGGGGAGGTGCCAAGGACAAGGTCACACTGCAAGCAGCTCCTTTGAGATAACTGCATAAAGAAGTGTCCAACCTCCATCTATCAGCAAGCAGACTTCTGGTGACACTTCCTTCAAGGTGAGGGGTGCAAGCCTCGCTCACCTCCTCAACATGATGTAGCCCTTCTCTCTCCTCCCTCCTTTAGTTTTGATGACAAGAAGGATCCCTTGAAAATACAGATCTCAAACAGGCACAGCACTTTGTATGCAGCCCTGAAGGACATGAAATTACTGATTTTCAGACAAGCAGGTCTGCTCTGCTGATGTGCCTCAAGAAGTGCTGCATCTCCCCAGTGCTTGGGCACAGTTTGAAGGAAAAGAGATTAGTCAGGGGCGCCAGGTCCAAACCTGCTGCCCAGGCCAGCAGCAAGCCAGGCTCACGGATGGCAGCTAGCCCAGTGGAAGTTGGGGGGGCTCAGCACTGCCTTGCTGCTCTGGTACCTGAGGATGTCAGGGCTAACCTGCCCTGACAAACACTGGCAGAGGTCACAGTACACACTGATGAGAAGTCTTAGAAATAAGAGCTGCAGGCAGCTCCCACAGACACAGCACAAGGGCCCTGCTCAGCCCTGTCAGACACAAGGCAGCAACAAAAGGCACCAGGCAATGGGACAACTGAGAGCTTTCAGAAGCCTGTCTTCCAAGTAAAGGGTCCTGCTCTGTCTTTGCTCCACACACCAATGCCTGTGCCACTGTCAGCAGCTGTCCTTGTATGTACACACCATTCTGGGGTGGTGGGGACACCCCACTGCCTCACATAAACTGCAGAGTAGCTCTCTGGGGGAAGGGGTGCTACTCCAGCCCTGGCTGCCCAAGAGCTGCTCTGCTCTCCACCACCTGCTGTCATTGTGGGAGCAGCCCTTGGCTCAGACACAGAGCAGTGTCTCATGCCTGACAACAAACCCTACAGCCTTGAGGAAAAGGAGTAGCCAGTAGCCATTCCCTACCATACAGTGATGACGTGAGCCGTGTCATTTCCCTATCAGGGTCAGGCATCACATCAGGCCTTTGTAGAGCTGAGACATCAGTACTGCTGTTCTGGCAGGAACTCCCAGAGTCCTGACTTGAGGTCAGAGGCACAGGAACAGCTTGTATACCACATCCCACAGCTTGGAGAGCCTCACACCAGTTCACTGCCCAGAGCATGTCAGGCCAAATGGGATCAGAGTGCTGGGTGTACGGGACCAGCCTCAACAAGTAAATGAGAATCATTCCCAAAGGGGCCAGGAAGGGTGCCTGCATCTGCCTGAAGTCAGCTGAGGGAAATAAGGACTGGCCATTGCTTGCCAAGAGCTTTGCTGTGTTCCCCTGCTACTCCTGCCCAATCACTAAGACAGCTATGGAGTAGTAGACTATGGATCAGAACTGATAGGATCTGGCAGGCTTTCCCAGGCAAGCTTGAGCAGAAGGCCCCAGGCCCTGGCAGCACCTCCTCATCAGAGGAACCTCCTCAATAGCTTTGCAGTTGGCAAGGCAGACAGCAAGCCCAAGGACAACCAAGCAGGGCCCAGGTATCAGGCACCCTCCCCACCTGATGCATCCACATTGAAGGTGAGCAGCAGTAAAGGACTGACAGGTCTGGCTGGGACAGACCAAGAGCAGAACCTGGAACCTGCACTGTTGTTCTACTTGGCTTGACCAAAAGTGTTCTCTGAGACCAAATAGCAAAAAAGACACATCTGCAATCCTCTGTGTTGTTTGAGCCTTGCTACCTTATCAATCCCTGTTCCTAAGCAGGGCTGCACAGGCACGTCTCAGCGAGCTGCTGGAGCTTGAAACTTGAGTGTCTGCTGCAATCCAGAGGGACTCAGGGAACTACATTCCTGAGGGCTGCATGGAGAAGAGGCTCTACAGAAACATCTCCCTGCCAGTGGATTTAGAAAGGTGCTCCCATCACTCGGGGAGCTCCAGGCAGGGGAGACACGCACTGACAACAGCTGCCTGCAAAACACTGTAGAGTCAGAGCTAGGGGAGGGGTGAAAGAAAACCACGACGCAAGAGTGACATTTCTCTCCCTGGCTCCTCCCCGACAGCTCTCTGCAAGTTGAATTAGGGAGGGAGGGCTGCATGGTCCAGCAAAGCCTCCTCCAGTGGGCAAAACAGCAACCCGCCTGGCTGCTCCTCCACAGCACACTCCATCACCCTAGAGCATCTCTGCAGGATACTCTTTGAAGGAGGTACCCAGTCCCCGTCAGCAGCTACCTGCCTGCAAGCCGTCACGCAAGCACCCTGGCAGGCAGAGCACCGCTCTCTCCCCACAGCCTGCTGCAGCAGGATTTGTTTATGTGTCTGCAGCTGCTCTGTGCCTTCGCCATGGGAATCCAGGCTGAAGCTCCATCCCTGCCGAGCGAGAAGCGGCCTTGCTGTGCAGCCTCTGTGCAGCCCGGCAGGCACAGTGCTGCGGGGGGCACGAGCCCCTGGAAACGGGCCTGCTGGAGCGGCGAGCCGCATTCCCAGCCCTCCGCAGTGCCTCCCCCACATCCTGCCTTCAGCCCTCCGCTGGGGGTAGAGAATGCCAATCTCGGGTTGTAATTTTTCCAAGTTAAAAATAACCCAGTTATAACCCAGAGGCGCGAGTGCTCCTCTCTAGCAAGGGAGGAGCAGCAGCAGTGATGCAGGGGGCTGGGGAGTCTTGCAAGCTCACTGCGAGGCAGCACAGCATATATTCTCCTTCCCAAACAGAGGCTGTGGAGAAGCAGCTTCCCAGCTCTGCTCACACAACCACAGAAAACAAGACTCCCTCAGCATCCCATCAGGAGAGGCTTCGCTGAGCAGCCAAGTGGTCTTCATTTCAGAGCTGCCGTTAACACCCCCTCACTGCTCCCTGACAGCAGTGGGAAGAGGGCACAGGCCCCACACTCCTGAGCAGGACAGACAGCGGGATGAAGGAAGCAAGGGGAAAAAGGAGAATACACAGAGGTCCAAATAGCCCAAAGTAAGGGAGCAAACATGCATCAGGCAGGTGCACGTGTCCAGGACAGGCAGAGCATCACACCAACAGGCGGCCCCAAGGGACACTGCCATGCTGCAAGCAATTTTCTGTTCTCACAGTATTTTAATCTTTAAAGAAAGAAGGCGGGAGGGGGGAACGAACTGTGTTCTCTGTGGGGCCAGGGGACCCAAGAGATCTGCTGATAATGCACATGGCAAACCTACAGCACCTTCCCAGGACACCCAACTCCACCACCCCACAGGAAAACAGGCAACAAGACTTTGACAGGCAGGCAATAAACCACCACAACCTCCTTGCCATTTGCTCCCTTGGAAAAGCAATATGGTGATGCTGCACAGCACTCCCCTCCAAAAAGCCAACACTCTGCTCTCAAGCTCTCAGCTGTACAGCGACAGCCACGTCAGAGACCCTGGGGAGACACTTGGGCTCGTGCCATTGCCTGTGCACAGAGGATGCTCTGTTGGCACCCAACAAGCAAGAGAGCACACGCAGGCTGGATACAGCCCCCGGTAATGCAGCTTCAGTCAGCTGCACTTCATGACTCTCATGACAAGCTCACGTGGCAGAACCAGCAATAGCTCCTTTTTGGAGGGTTTTCAAACGCAGCTCCTAACCCAAGACCATAACCATAATGACCTTCAGCAGCTGAACAGAGCCAAAGGGCTGAGAGCTGAGGGCTCACTCAGAATCCAGCGAGCACAGCAGTGAGCAGGGACCAACAGCACAAGGGAAGAGAAAGCAGCAGAATGGCTAAAACCCCTTCAGTTTGTTCAGTGAAGGCACATCATGAACACAAAGCCGTGCCTGGCCACTCAACACGCACACAAAGAGATGCACTCCAGCTTGCTGCTAAAGAGAGGGAAACCAGATCTGAGCTCATCATAGAATGTATTTCCCTCATCACCTTCATGAACAGCCCAAAATGAGGGGATACACTACTCCCAAGTGGCACCAGGAGTTGCAAGGTGGCTGTCCGCAGTGGGGATGCACACAGTGTCAGCTGTACCCCCTTCCCCATCACGGGGATGCACTCAGTGGCAGCTGTGTGCCCTTTCCTACATCATCATCCTGCTACCCTGATTTGCAGGAGCTAGATAGGTTTCTCAAACCTACTGTGTCTGTTGCCTTCTGATCTGCTGGCCAAGAGTCTGACTCCAAACAGTTGCTCATAAGCCCCAGGCAGTGGATTTTAATCCTCAACATCAGCAAGGCAAAAACCAGAGGAAAAACAAACCAAATCTCTACAATTCAGTACCTATGCAGTCAAGAGAGAAAGGAGACAAGCCAAGCTTGCCCAGGCTCATAGATGGCACCCAGCAGGCTGGGCTCCCACAGGGACGGGCACTTGACCACCCTCAGTGCCAAGAGGCATGATTTCACGGGCAAGGGTGCATTAGCGTGCAAGAACATGTGCAGCACTCCTGCACATGCAGGGGTCCCCAGTGGCTCCCTGCAGAGCAGTGTCCCACTAGCACAATTCACGTGCCCTGTCAAGAGCATCCCCAGCTCAAGCTCCTGCCACATCAGCAAAGCCCATCACACATCACTGATGTGGCACTTTCCAGACCTCTGCTACCCATTAAATACAAACACACTCCAGTGTGGCATCCAAACCAGGCCACCACACAGCCCAAATTAACTGTCCTGTCTGCCAAATCTTAACAAGCCATTTCTCCATCACCAGTGCCAGATTTTCCTTCCACTTTATTCACCGGCCCCAGCATGCTGACCAGCAAGCCAACAAGGAAGGAGTGTCCAGGGAACAGTGACAGCGGCCATAAAGCCTTCCCACTTCTCCCATCACACTCCCGGCACCTAATTTCCTACTTTAAAATAAGAAAAATGCAGTATCTGTATCCACATGCTACAGGAGAGTCCCAAGCTGCTGAAGCCATTGAAGCCTATGGCCACACAGGACTCCCACAGCGTCCTGCAGAGCTCTCCCACCCCTCTGGCACCCTGCCGCAGGCCAGAGGCAGCCAGCTCACAGTCCCTCTCCTGGCCTGTGGGAGCCAGAAGCTCACTGCTCATGGCAGCTCCATGCAGTGGCATGACCAGCTTGCTGGCAACCAGAAAGATGCCTGGTGGGCAACTCCTCTTAGCCTGGGACAGTCCACCCAATCTGCTCCTCCACAAGGCAGGGAGCCTCGCGTGCCAAGGAGGCTGTGGAAAGCCTCAGGTCAGAGTGACAACACAACCCTATCTACATTTTAGATGGAAATGGGCAAAGAAGCTCTGAGGATGCACTTTCAGTGCTGGAAGCAGGCTCTCTTCCCTGAAGTGCCTGTCTGTTACCCCTGGGCAGAGAGAGAATTGTGGGCTTAGCTCCTGCTGGCTTCCTGGTCCAGCAGTCATGAGGAGCCAGACTTGTCAGTAGTGTAAGAAAAAAAGCCTCTGATGAATTACTGGGCTCAAGGGAGCACAGGGGTTACTGTCGACTGCTTCAGAGGTTTCTTGCATCAGGGCAAAATATCCAGCTGCTCTCCAGCTGGCAGGAGGGATATAGAAGTTTCAGCAAAAACCAGCACCCTATGCACTCTGCACATTTTCCTGCTGCCTTTTATGTCTCACACACAAGCGCTCAGAGCTTCACTTAGCTGTCCAAGTCCATCCTCAAGGTCACTGTCCCTACAAAGAAGCCACCAGGCACACAATTTAACCTTTATTAGTAAGAAAGGTGTACAAAAGCCAGCTCAACCAGTAGGCCTTGACAGCTGGCCAATTCAAAGAACTTTTTGTAAGGTTACTGTTTGAGACCTATACACCAAACTGCACCAAACTCATACTATCCCAAGGCAGATGGCCAAAACATGAAATGGCACTCCTGAAAGCACAGATCTTCTCCTCTTGCCCTTGTTAATATCCTGCACAGCAAACTTAAGCTGTCAGAAAACAGCTTTGCCACACTGCAAACAGCTCCTCAGAGGCAATCATAACCCTTTGTGCCTCTAGTTTCTAATGGTAGAATAGAGACAAAAAAAATCAACATTGACATCAGGGCTACTGAGAAGGTGAATAAACACAATGCACCTAAACACTTGGCTGTAGACACATATGAAGGACATATCTGACACCCCGAGCAGATTTCCTGCTGGGAAGGCATGGCAACACTGGCCACAACTCCATACAGTAATGGAGACCCCACTGCCAAGTCCAGTCATGCTGAAAATCATTCCTTCAGGAATTTCTGTCAGTCTGCTCCAGTTGAAGCTCCCTGCCACACACCTCCACAGTGGATCACTCTTACCCCTGCCAGTCATTCACCTGATGCCCCCACATCCCTGTTTGCTCCTGTTATCTGCTGACTAAGGTATTCCCCATTGTTCTCCTGCTACAACCACAGTAAAGAAAAAGGGTGAAAGAAAAAGTTGGTGCCCTCCTGCCAACCTCCTGGTTCATCTAATGAGTAGCCCATGGGAATGTGCCCGAGGAAACACATCCAAGGAGCTGAATGAAACATGGCCAAGTCACCAGCAGCTGGACCACAGGAACAGAGTTAGCATTTTAAACATTTCCAGGGCCTCACAACAGGATGAACACCACTGCTTTGCCAAATGCCTCGTCTGTGCATGGGTGGCAGAGTGGCAAGAGGGGTACGGTGCCTGAAGGGAGCTCAGGGCCAGCCTTGCTTTGCCAATCATGGCCACATCTCAGACCACAGCTTGTGAAGCACGGGCATTGAAGGCTGATCCTGAGGTACATCCTAGTGTGTGATAAGTGAGCAGTTCTTCTTTGGGCCAGGCAGCACTGCATCCTGGTCCTAGGGATCTCAAAAAACAGGTGATAAAGGAAGCTCAGCTTGATCTGTACTCTCACACACAACGAAGGCTGGGGGGGCATAGAAGGGTCTGTGCTCTCACACACAGTGAAGGCTGGGGGGGCATAGAAGGAATCTCCAGGAGCAGAAGGACATTTTGCTACACTGCTCACTCTCCAAGCACAGGACAGCTCCAACACCACCTTACAGAGGCCGCTTGACTGATGCTACCCTATTGGAGAAGGGCTCCTGCACCCACACAGGCTGTACCTGCCCTGCCAGCGCTGCAAAACCAGGCCACCCACTCCAGGGCAGGGCAGAAAGGCTGGCAGACCCCTGCCTGCAGCAGGGCCAGGTACTGGGGGAGCCAAGCTGTTCCTCAACACCCAGGAAGGTAACATCCCAAATAACCACAGTCTGAGAGTTTACTGTGGGGAGGTCCCACAGCTCATGGCAACTGTTCTGTCCGTACATCCTAACAAAATCTAGCAAACCTCGCTCCAAAATAGCAACAGACAAAATCTGCTGTTCTCCAGGCCTGAGAAGTTACTTTGAGAGAACAGTCTCCAGAGTTCCGATGTCATCTGTAATGAGACATTCTTCTCAATCATCTGTTTCCTTACGTTTGTCTTTTACACTATTCCAAGAAAGAGTAAAGTATGGGAGGCTGAGAGCAGTGCCAAAGAGAAATTCATCAGCTCCTCACGTGCAAATGCTTGAGGTTCAATGATGCCAGCTCCTCAGCTATAGGCAGTGCTTTAATACACTTGGGTAGCCCTTTTAAATGGTGAGCACGCAAAGGTCTGCCCAGACACACTGCAAGTAAAATGCTACCGAAAGCACATAAGGAGAGGTAGCCCCTTCTTGCCTCAGCTCATAAAGCCCTTTAGTCAGAGACCAGCTCAGGGAACAGTGACGAGAGCATCAGCCTTGCCAGACTGGAGAGCCACAGCTGCACAGGCAGGGAACACACAGGCAGGAGAGGTTCTTGCCAGAGGATGCCAAGCCACTGTCACTAATGCTGGCTGCAGAGTCCCATCTTTGCAGAGTCCCTTTTTCCAAACAGAACTGGAACCCCAGAGCACACCAAGCCTCTTCCAACAGCACACAGGCAGAGCTGCTGTGGATCTCTCCTGGACTCAAGCTGCATTCATCTAGGGCACAGATACAGAAGATGCCCTGGACACTCCTGGCCAACCAGCACCATCATCATGGGGTCAGCCAGCCAGTGGGCAAGCACATGGTATCAGCTGCATCAAGCTACCAAGAAACTCTTGTCCCTGTTTGCCTGGCAGGTCTGTAGACATCAGTCTCCTCTGACACGTAGCAACATGGAAGCCAGGTAAGCAAACCCTGGACAGAGTAGGAGAGCATGGTTCCCACAGACCCATGTCCTAGCCCACTCTTACTGCACGTACCTGTAGGAAGTCCAAACCAACACGGTTTCCACATCTCCTCTCCCTCTGTACTTGGATAAGCCACTCATATTCTGAACCCTTCCTTCAGCAGGCATCTCTGAAGGAACAATCATGCAACAAGGACCAGAAATCCACTTCTGCTCGGTGTCTGTCTCCCTCATCCAGCTAAGTGTGACAGAAAGAGCAGGAAGTAGAGCTGGATCCAGGAAAGGGTTTAAGAACACTGTCCTCAGCCCTAATGCCATGCTTCACTCAGCAGAGCAGCCAATGGAGAGCCTGTCTAGAAACCAGAGAGCAGTATCTGCAGATAACCACGTTTCCACACACAGTATCCGGTCAGATGTGGGATACTGTACCTATTAGTACTTAGATACACAGCTGTACCTATTCAAACACAGAGGTCCTGCAAGCTGCAGAGTCACACCTCAATACAGGGCCCTTGCAGAAGGCACTCTCCTTGAAATTGCAACTACGAAAGCTTCAAAGAGCCTGTGCCTACAGGGACACACTCCTTCCTTTGCCTTCGGGATTTAGGACCCTGGTCCTCACACTCAAAGCACAATGTGGGATTGGCCTAACTCCAAACCAGTGACTTTATTCTCTGACAGAAACTCTCACCCTCCAGAGCAAGGAGGTGGAGCAGTCACTGCGACTGGCCCACAAATCCGCAACCACAAACCTCAGCACATTCACAGAAAGCACAAGCCTTGCTTCAACCAGCCTCCCCGCAACATCACTGCGCAGCAAACAGCAGAGTCTCTGCTGTCTGCGGTGGAGGAGAGAAACCTGCTTTTATGTATGCGCCAAAGTGCATGCCGGGAAAGGCTCAGATCCTCTGGTGAGGGGCACCCTGCAGGGACTGAGAAAGATCACTGAGAAACAGGGCTTTGCTTGCCCTAAAGCAACAAGCAGAGAAGCATACAAATAGGAGCAAAGGGCTGTGCATTCGTACACCCCACTGCACTCCTTCCGAGGCTAAGCAAGCACAGGGTACAGCAAGGATGCACCAGGCACTTAAAGAAGTCATCAAAAATGGCTCTTTTCAGATCCTCAATTAATTTCAATTTATCTATCTATTTATCTATCAATTTCATTTTATCTCAAGTATATTCTAAGTTCAACCAAAGCAGATGAAAGATTGAGAGTTAAAAGTGCTCTGTGCACAAGACCTAGAGAACTCAAGGCAGTGGCTCACACAAAAATAGCAGCTTTCACAGCACGTCTATAGCAAAGCACTAATGTTTATTCTTGTATCTAGGACTAACTTTAATTCTGCCTCGACGCACATATATAACAAGGCATTAATGTTTCTTAAAGAACCAATACTTCACTTACCTATATGTCAAAGAAGTGGAAGTCCCCCGTAACTTTGCAGCACCCTTATTCCCGCACGTAGCTAATTGCTAATGCTGGAATTCACCTTTCAAGGCAGCCATACAGTGTAAGGAAGTTGAAGTACAAAATGAAACTATGTCCACAAAACATATCTATTTCCAGTGCAATAGAGAGGGAGCACAACTCCCAGCAGCGGTTGCTAACGGGGAGGGCCTGGTAGCTAAAGTCCCTCAATTAGCTAAAGTCCTGCTTCTGCCTTCAAAGAAACGCAAACGAGATACCTCCTGGGGGAAGAGGTGGGGGTCTTACATCCCAGGGGCTTTTAACACTAAGGGTAGTAAGTTCTTTCTCCACACCAGCCACAGGGACGGACAGGGGCACAGCCCCCCCCAGCCTTCCCCACCATGCCTTCGCACAGGCTCTTGGCTGGGGTCCCCCACACATGCCCATGCCCTTCCCACCTATTTTCCTGCGCCAGAGCTCCCAGGTTGTAATTCAAATAAATAATTTAGGACCACATCAGACAGGGAATGAAACAACCTTGCCCATCCACTGCCTACCTATCCCTCCCTTGCAATAACAGGCACATCAGCAGGACATGCAGCCAGCTCATGGGCCTAGAGTAACACCAGCCCGACCCCTGATATTGTCTCCTACTCTGATGCAAAGCAGGGCTCCACAGTTCCCAAACTTTTATAGAAACATTTAGAAAATGCTCTGAAACTTGACACTGACAAGCATAACTTTTCCCTGCTTTCAGCACAGTCACCCCAAAAGGAAGGAATGAATTACCTGCACTTCAACCCAGACTTCCCACCACAACTGAGCCAAATGGCAGAGAGAACCAGACAAGTGTCAGAAAGCTTCACCAGAAGAGAGCTAAACTTGATCTCACCAGGAAAAACACAAACCAAAAAATTCCCGAACACCACGGTAAAACAAACCACCCCAAAACAACCAGCATAAAGTTTGGGAAAAGGCAAGCCTGCAGAAGGCATGCTGTACCTCAGAGGACAGACATTCATAATATCATGAAGCAGCATCCCTCAAGGGGAAACCAGGGCTGGAAAATATGATGGACACCCCACGGCCAAGCCAGTATCTCACCATCACAGTAACACCCGCACTCTTTGAACCATACCCAGCGTGCCTCTGCAAGCACATTTCCAGTGCCCACACAAAAAACTAAGAGGGACTGGGACTTGGCTCCCACGCTTCTCATTTTCTTTTCTGGACTGAAAATAAGTGTTTTGCTCATGTTAGAGCAAGATTTATACTCACTACAGGCTGCAAATGCCTTGGAGACAACAGGCTGCGGTACGGAAACAGCATGCACCCCTTCACCTCAAGGCAGTATTTCCTCCACAGAGAGAAGGTCCTCACACAAAGGATGGGTCAAAAGCTCCTCTGACCCCCACCTGGTGCTAACACAACCCAGCACATCTCTAAGGACTGGGCCCAAGGGCAGCACAGAGCAGGAGCTCTACACTCAGGCACAAACTCTCCCAGCTTTTAGCTGACTTCCAAAGAGCCAACTGCACTCAGGCATTCCCTGGAGCACAGTCATAACCCCCAGATATCTGCCAGGGACCGGCCTCAAATATTAAAGCCCAGCTACAGTGTCCCAGGTATACCCTAATTCTTAGCCTGACTGGACACATCCAACATAAAAATGCTAAAAATTATTAGCCACATATTGGCGGATTGCTAGGCTGCATCCCAGATTTTCCCATATAAGGGAAAGTTGAAGGCATTGTCCTATCACACGGAAAACATACTGCACCAGCCTGAGATATTAGGAACAAACTCAGATTCGTCTCATGTCACAAGCTGACACCCAGAGAACCATCTTTTTCCCCTTTTGCTGCCGGGTTGGTCAGCTTTCCCCAGCTCTATTATTCCACCAGGGACTGGTGCCGGATGATCACTGGAGGCTGGGACAGGCATTGCCCAGTGTGGCACTCACAGCATTGGTGCTGTGCAGAGCCCAGCACTTCCTTAGAGGATTTCGGTCCCACCACCACCACGCGTGGCAACTGACACCGACACCTCTCCCAGAGTCAAGGGTAATTCTGTTTTCATAGGTTTTTAGGGTGCTGAGAACCCACCACACAAACCCTGCATGCTGTCACACTCTGCCCGCAGCAAACACTGCTGCTCCACTGCATACAGACCCTTCACCCTGACCATCTTCTCTCCCCTTGACAGCGCTTGTTGGCCTCCAACAACCACTCTGCCTCTGCTGGGACCAGGGCAGGACCACCAACACCAGAGGCTGACTCCACTGTCCCAAGCAGGAAATTGAGGATGAGCAAGGAGAAATGCATTCACTGCTACTTGCAGGAGCAATGAAACAAGCCCTCTCACTACCCCAAGGCCCAGTGAGACATCCAGCCACTGAGCTTGACAATGTCTCTTTAAGACAATCTCAGAGCAGCCTCCCCATGCACGCCTGCTTTCCAGACCCAACACAGAAGTCTGCATTCCTGCACCAAGGGCTCACTCTCAGCACAAGGCTGATCAGCTCTTCCCCCTTACTGAGGGCAAGCTTCTCCTGCGCACTGATGAGGACGATATCGGCTCTTATCTGCACAAAGCCCAGACAGGCCTGGACACCACAGCAAAACACAAAGGCCTGCTCTGGCAGCCTCTCAAAAAACAAGCCTCACAAAGTTGCCCAGCTCACAAAAACAAGTTCATGTGCTTGTACAAAGCCCTCTTGAAATAACACAAACCACTACAGTGAAACTCTTTACATTATCCACCTGTAGAAGTTTATGTGTTTGGAGAAACTCTTGATAAAATATTAAAGATCACTCAAGGAAGATTAAATCTTAAAAATTGAGATTACACTTTTGGGGGGTACAGGGGAGCAGAGATATTCTTCCTGCTGAAGAAATACAGTAAAAAGCAGTCAGGAAAACTAGACGCTCCTCTGAGAGCCTCCTCCACCAAGCCACTAGGAATCAACAGACCCCAAAAAGACCCACAGCACTGACGCCTGGGTCTAACATTGGAACACCTAGGGCCAGCTGCTCGAAGACAAGCAGCACGGTCCCCTAAGGCCACCATGCAGGACAATGGAGAAAGAGGTAAACTCAAGCCATTAAAAAGGCATATACTAGCAAACTAGACAGCAGCACTCGGAACACAGTAACAAGGCCCCTGACAGCACCTTCCATGAGAAATGTGAATTATTCACAGCTGCAGCATGGATAAACACTGCAAGAGCTGCCTTAGTGTCAGATTCACATAGGGTACCATGTTGGCCTGCAGCAAGGGGCTGCAACTGCCTCCTCAGCGACAAGGCAGCCAGTGTTTCTGCTGGGAAGAATGAGGCAACAGGCACGAATAAACAGCCTTGGCTGCGGGGTGGGCTTCAAACTTCATCAAAGTGCAAATGAACCATGATCAGTCATTCTCAAAGTCCTCTCCTTGACTTCAGCTTTTGTTTGAAGAATAAAAACATGTACTTTCAGTTCTGCTGCACGAGGCACACATGTACATTTTGATAGGATCCAGCTCTCCTAGTTACTGTGTTTTTCAGCTTGAAGCACCTGAGGGGCAACATTCAATGAGCTTCACCCCACTGCTGTCACGCTGCCTACCTCTGCAGTGAAGGCAGTGCAGCAGTACGTCCAGCACTCCTGAAGGACTTGCAAGAACAGGCAGCTGTACCAATTCAGAGACATGGGCTGAATTAGAGTTCCCAAAGACAGACAGACAATGTTACACTTTGTAGTGGAAGAGGAATCAATTTTCAGGAAAGGAACCCAGGGGCAGCCCTAAACCAAAACCAACCCAGCTCAAGGCCAAAAGCCTCGCGAGAGAAACAACTTCTTTACTCCAGGAAGAATTTACTCCCAGAGCAAAATATGATGTTATTGCTTCATACTTCAACAGTTTGACCAAAACTACAATTTCTCTGCAAAGGAGCACAGCAGAGCTCCTGCATGAACAAGGTAAACAAGGGGCGAGGAGAGGCAAGACAGCCTCTTCCCATACCATCACCCGAACAGGGCCCAAAAACAACACCGACGCTTCATGGCAGAGAAAACACTCCCTGAGAGCTCAGTGTTTCCTCTCCTCCGGCAACACCCTAATCCAAGTGACTCTACAGCAGTTAAAAAGATACTCTGCAAATGAAGGGGTCAGGGATAAGCATCTAACAACACAACAGCATCTCTCTGCCCCCTCAGGAGCCCCTGCCAGGGAGGCCGGTGCCAGCTGAGGGGTGCTGGAGGCTTCTGCCCAGTCCCATCGGACACTGCACAAGCACAGTCAACCATCTCCATCTGTCTCTCCTCATTCTCCAACCCCAACAGCATTTGCTGCATTTCCTGAGCAGGACATAAACAAGAAAAAAGACTGGGCTTTTGGCTAAAAGCATCCCGACTCCCTGAAGAAACAAAGCAAGCATTTTTCATAGCAAAATTACCAAAAAAACTCTACCACATCAAAGGCCAGCAGCAGACCAGGCAGAACCAACTCTGCGTGTGCTGAGGCAGCCTGCCTGGCCCCCGCGGTCCCCGACTTCACTGCGAGTTCAGTGTAGTTGGCAGCAGGCAAATTGATAACCAGAGAGGGACCCGCTCTCAGGCGGGTGCACCCTCGCAGCAGCAACCCGAGCTGACGATTTCGCTTCCTCCTCCCGTATTGTTTGCGTGCGTGTCTCTCACAGCCTTCATCCTGCAAACCTCATTGATCAAGGCTAAAATCCACCTCCATCGCCAGTGAACGCCACTGGCGAGCACAAGGGAGCCCCACGGCGCTGCCACAGACACGCAGCGGGCGCGATGACTGCGGCGAGACGCGGCTCCGCCGTGACTGCGATGCCTCTGTTGTGACATGGCTGCGGTGTCACAACTGATCCGCGTCTGCTCCGCGCGCAGCGGGACGAAACCGCGGTGACAGGGACGAGCCCGCGGCCCGGCGCGGCGGGAGCGGCCCTTCCACCGCATCCCCCTCCGCGCCCTGGCTCGGCGGGGCCGGGCAGCGGGCAGCCCGCGCCCCGGGGCCTCCAGCACGCCAAGGGACCCGCTTCCCCCCGACCGCCAAGTTTAAAGACTAAAAATATTGATATTCTTGAACACCGCAGCCGAGATG
>VZTI01002945.1:3333-91297 GCA_013397865.1 Struthidea cinerea | reverse complement strand
GACCTGCCCGCACCGCCCCGGGACCTGCCCGCACCGCCCCGGGACCTGCCCGCACCGCAATCTGCCCGCACCGCTATCTGCCCGCACCGCAATCTGCCCGTTCGGCCCCGCTGCGGGGCTGCGTCTGCCCCGTCCCCGCGCCGCGCTCCCCGCAGGCGCTGCCGCCCAGGCCCGCGATGTCCTCGAGGTGCGAAGGCGCCCGCGGGCGGCCCCGCGTGGAAGCAAAGCGCGGGAGCGGCCTCGGAGGCCGCAGGCCCGGGAGGAGGGAATGCCCCTAGAGGGATGCTCCAGGGAATGCCGCTCCCCAGAGGGAACTCCAGGAGACGGGCTGGGAGCAGGCTCAGGACACGGGCTGTGTGACCCGCCTCTCCAGAGAGAAAGTTGGCGTGGAGCAACCGGTAAGGTTTGGGTCCGGCTGTTTCGTGTCCAGCACCAGTTAAAACGGTGATCCGAGCCTGCCGAGGTGGGTTTTCCACTGGAATTCCTCACAACCAGACCTCCTTGGGACGCCTATTCCTGGTCACACAGTGTTGAGGGCTTTGCGCCACAGTCCCTCCTCCGCCTCAGCACCCCGCAGCTGGACCAACAGCACCCTCGCTTTGGTGGCCCGCACTGCCATGCCTGCTGTTCTGCCTGGGAAGGTGGGAATGCTGGGGAAGAGGAGCAGAGCTGGCAGTGTGCAGTCACTCCATCCTCCCTGCTGATGCAGAGATGCTCTGGCACCGAAAGAAACACTGCTGGAGATAATTAGCACTGCTGAGACTCAGATTGATGAACTGAGTACAGGGCAGTCCTCATGCAGCCGTACTGCCTGTCAGGCCTCTTGGGAAGCTGGCACAGCCCTGTGCTGAAGTCCTGGCCTGTTCAGCACCAGCTGGCACTGATGTCCTGTGCTGTCTGGCTGGCATGTTCCCTTTATGCCTCCTGGCTTTCCCCAGATGCTCTCCCCAGAGCTGTACAGCTCTTCCACTGGTCATGGAGGTCTGCTGGGCAGCACCACTGGGCAGTGCTGGTGTCCTCTGCATGCACCCGTCACTGCACACTTGTAGGTTAAACACAGCCAAGGGACACGGATCCATCACGGAGCTACACCCACCCCATTCCACGGCTCCTCCAAGTCCCCCACACAGATCACTCTACTGTGGTCTTCCCAGTGAAGCAAGTCTTCCTTCTCCACAGCATTCTCCTTTATCGTTTCTTGCTTGTTTCAACCCACATCTCCACCCTCCATCCTTTCTCCTCCCTCAGTCCGGCTCCTTGCCTGCGGATGCCACTGGTGGACACTGCTGAGATCTCACGTGTATGTTTTGTCTCTCCTGTCCCCAGGTTCAGATTCTTTCTGCTTATAGAAGGCCAGCACATGTGCAGTATTCCTCTCCAGTGCTTTCCCTGTTCCCTAGTCCTGCCTGCTCCTTCTCTAGCCACCAGCCTTGCCTGCACCTGATGTGTTCATCCTGCACCAGGCAACCTTTGGCAAACCAACATCATCCTGTGCTGTATCTTCGCTCTGTCTCCAGAGCAGCACTTCAGCCTCAGAGTGAAGAATGCCTGTTAACGTGGAATTAATTGGTACTTTATGACCAGGAAACCAAAGCACCTTATTTGCAGATCAACCACTTTTTGCTCAGATGGTCTCAAAAGGAGACTGGCTCGTTGCTGTACATATAAAATGGGCTGGCCAGGGGTTAGGGACGGATAAAGCAAAGCACAAATTCCCTTGCCAGATTCACCTGGCAAGTATCGTTCGGAAAGACATTGTAACACCTTTGTTACAGAATTGCAGAAGTTTTGATGGAAAAGGACCACAGGAGGTTATGTCAGGGTTTTCCAGAGGTCCCTTCCCAGCACCACATTGATGATCAACACAGGATGAGATCAGCCGTGGCTCTGCCTGCCTGAGCCATAGCACCTTCCATGGCCAGATGTTCCCCCACCCATCTGGTGACCTCTGTCAAGGCTGCACCATCCCAGCATTCCACCTTAACCTTTCAGGACTTTGTGGTTACTGCTCCTTAATGTATCACCAGGCACTGCCAAGAAGGTTTTGAGTCCATCATCTTTGAAACTGCTTTATCAGTACTTGTAGACTGCTGTTGGGTCAGGCCCTGCTACCTCTTCACCAGGAGAAAGCAGCCCAGCTCCTCCACCTGTATTCAAGGGCCGTGTCCCCACCTTGGTTGTCCATCACTGATGTCTCTCTTGGCTTCTCAATTTTGTGGGTTCCAATACTGGACAAAAAAAAGAATGTATGATTTTATAACAGAAACTCATCTGCCAGTTCAGCCTTAATCCAGGCCATGTCTGTTTATTATTTACAGAGTGGGATTGCTGTGTTTTGGACAAGGTGATTTAGAGAACTGTTCCAGAGTCAGTAATTCATTGTGCTTGCAACCCCCACACAGGACTGAGGAGCGTGCCCAAACTGTGACCTTTCCCACCTAGTCCCCTCACAAGGCCAGCATGAGCTTTGTTTTTGAGTGACCTCAGTGTCGTTTGATGCCACTACTAGAACCTCCCTCAGCCTCTCTGGAAAACAGGATTAAATCCTGAGTTTGACAGTTTTCAAATCCCCCTGGGCTCAGGTTGTAACCCCTGTGAGTGCAGCTGAGCAGAGCTGGGGTCAGGCATCACCTGGAACACAGTGTTGCTGCCAGCACCTATCACTGTAGATAGTCTTTGGGATAACTCTCTTCTGATCTGAAGAAATAATAATAATAATAATAGTAGTAGTAGTAGTAATAATAATAATAATCTGACATTTTAGCATTTACAAATAGGGATTGTGGCAGTCTTCCCTGGGAAAACTCCTCTGGGCTCAGGACACCCCCATACTTCACTGCCCAGAGGGAACCTGCCTCCTCCCAGGGAGCTCGGCCAGGCCAGCACCAGCATGCATCCTTACCTGCATCCTTACCTGCACTGTGCTGTGTGGACACTACTGCCCACCACATGCACAAACATCCACTGTGACCCTGATTTACAGGTGTCCCCCACCCTAAAACTCATTACTGTTATGTACTTCCCTTGAAACCAGTGTTACCTGGAAATCAGGAAAAGCAAAAGGCAAACAAAGGTGGTTGCTCACAGCATCAGCCATCCCCAGGTGGGTGGCTGTGACCTGTATCACCTTCCCTGTGTCACTGGTGCAGTGACTCTGCTCTGGCAGCCCCTGTGTGCAGCTCTGTGAGGAGCAGCAAGAGCTGAGCTGCCACCAGGGACAGGGGACCTCCAACGTCACATGCCACTCACAAAAGTTGCTGATTTTTTCCAGTGCAGATTTTGCAGCAGAAGGTGCAGCCTCCCCCCAGGAGTGCTGGGCTGAGAGGCACCGCAGCTCTGTGCTGTGCCTGCAGACGGTGCCAAAGGCACTGCATGTCCTGGCCAGGAGCCCCAGAGACTTCCAATCCCTGCTTAAGATGCAGCGGCAGTACGGGCTGCCCGGGCAAACCTCGGGGCTGCAGCACTTTGGCCAGGCGGGTGCACATGCCCAGCTGGCACACACAGGTCTGGGCAACCCTCGGGCATCCACAGGCACAGTGCTGGGTATGCTGCCAGCACAGGGACAGGCCCTGGCAGCTGCAGGGACAGCTTTGGCAGCAGAAAGGACAGAGTCCCTCGAGGCTGAAGAAATGCCTAGTGTTCCCAGGCTAAGTTCCATTACAGAGAGGGATGCTCCAGAGATGCCTGCAGGGCAGGCTGGGTTTCTGCAGGGGCAGGCAGAATGACTGGCATCCCCTCTGGCTGATCTCCCACCCGTGACACAAGCCCAGGGAGATAAAGGTTTCTCTGTGGTGGCAGCCCTCACCTGGGATCAGGGCAGGTTTTGGAAGAGACCATTAAAGAAGCAGCTAACTGCTGTTAGCCATAGGCATCTTGTGGTAGAGGGATGCAGGGCTTTTTCCAACTCAGTAAATTAGTTTCAGCTGCTGCTGATGTAGCAACCCCTGGCTTGTTGTGGCTTTCTGAATGTTTGCACATTTCAGAGCATCCTTCACTTGCCCAGTTCTGGGGAGGCTGGTGTGTCTCTGATGGCTACCTGGGGTCTCCTTACAAGCTGGAGGCTTTGTTGGGGCTCTGGAGCTTTTACACGAAGAATAGCCTTGCCAGTCTGTCCCATTTGTCCCAGCATAGGGATCCCTCAGCTCCTTTCTACTGGGCATCTTCCCATGCCAATGAATGGCCACACAGCACCAGGTCCAGCTGGAGGGGAAGCTTGGCTCTCGTTGCCACCAAGGTGCTCTGTCTGACCTCCATCCTGGCTTTGCAAATAAAAGTCAGAACTGAGGACCAGGAGCTTCAGTTCTCCCATCCCTCTTTGATGATCCATTTGTAAAGTGAGGCAGAAGGGTACATTTGTCCAGAAGCTGTCCAGAAGCTGTCCTGCAGACTTTACAGTAGACACACAAGATAGTTTCTGACTGGACCATAAATGAGATATGTTAAGATGCACGCCAGCAGACAGTGCTGGTTTTACCGCATGCTTCTTCTCTATGTGCAGTTGTCAATACAGATTGCTCATGCTGATAAAAACCTGGGCAAAACCACTGGAGTTACTGTGCTGGAGTCGTCAGCATGAACAGACTATGTCCTGGCCATAGCACGGGGTCACAGCCAGCCTGGCCATGCTGCACCTGGCAGTCAGGTCAGCTCAAGCATCCTCGAGCATACTCTTCCCCATACACGGCACAGGCACAATCAGAAAGTGCCAATCTTTCACTTCAGACTGGAGTTTGTGTGTGACAGGGGTGTTGGGTAACTCATCTGCTACCTCATGGTGCAGATGCTGACAGAGGCTCAGTGTGGGCCAGGGGGTTTGTGCACATACCCACTACAGAAGTCCTGTGTCTGGGAAGCAGACATAGTGCAGGGCCATCTCGGGGGCTGGAGACACACGTGGTCTCTGGCCTGGGGTTCAAGGGGGGGATGAGATCACGTGAAATCATGTCCTTTAGAGCAAAACCTAATGTATGTGGCTCTCTGCTAGAACAAACCCCCTTAAGCTGATTCAGGAATGTCACAAAAGTGATTTGATTTGGGAAAGATTTGCTCTGCTTGAAGTGAAGGTCACTTCCTTTGGGAAACGCTTTGGCTAAACCCATCCCTGCCTGCATCAACCATCTCACACCTTGAAGGGGATATTTTCTAAAGCTGGGCATCCATGGGCCCATGGCGCAGTGCCAGACACAGGGAGAACTACCTGGGACCCAGCACCCAGCAAGGCTTGGCCATGGCTCTGCAGACAGGCTGCACAGAGATTTACCAGCCCTTGTTGCTCATGCTGTTGCATCCCAAGAGCAGATGCATCCCTGCTGCTTGTGCTGGTGGCCCTCCCTGTGCACAAGGCCCTTGGCTGCTGTCATGGGTCCCCTTCAGCAGTGGAGAAGTCAGGGCCATTCCAGAGACCGAAGCCAGGAAACTGGAGATGGAGGCTGTAGTCACACCAGCAGCAAAAGCATCAGTTACATTTGCAAAGGGCTGTTGGGAGGATTTGCTTGGGAGCACTCAGTGGTGGGCAGTGATCCCCAAGCTGCCTGGTCAAGGGGGACATGCAGGTCCAGCCACCAGGTCCTGCTGGGTGCCAGCCCCTGCCACACTGCACAGCAGGTAAGAAGCAAAGCTCAACAGCTAAATGCCTGTGGTGAGGCAAACTAGACAATGCTGCCCTTGCAGCCCTTTTCCACCATCTTCAGCCATGGTTCCAGCCAGATCCAACACAGCAGGAAGGAGAGGGAGTTCCTCTGATGCTGCAGCCCACCTCCTTCCCTTCCCTGCTGTTGGAGCACACCTATGCCTCTGTGAAACAGAGTTTGCAGGCAGCTGGAGGGAAGGGATCAGATTTTAAAGCCCCTGTGAAGCCTATGAGCAGCCATGAGTAATTAACCATGTCATCAAGGCAGAATTCGACACCTTCCAGACTGGTGTGGCAGAGTGAATTAGGGCAGAGTGGTGTCCAGTGTGAGATCTGAAGAGCACTTTGAACCCAGGTGAGATGCTTGGACACATCTGGGGCACCACAGGACTCCCCAGCTCCAGGGGTCACCATGGCCTGATCCTTGTGAAAACTTCCATGTGTCAGGTGCCCTTCAGTGGAGCCAGCAGCGAGGAGCTGGGAGGCTCCTCCATGAGCAGCTGAAGGCGTGGCCCGAACTGCACATAGGATTGGAGGTGCTCCAGCCCAGATGCCTCTTGGCCCTGGTTTTGCTTGTTGCTTGTGGGGTTATCCTGCCTGTGTTCCCTCTGCCCAGCTGTGTCAGGAGCAGTCAACCTCCAGGCTATGCAGAAGACCCCAATGTTCCCTTGGCCTTGGTCTAGGGAGTTGGCGAGGTAGGCTGCAGCAGGAAATTCCTCATTCAAGGACAGAGGTTTCTGTGGACGTGGTTATTTGAGGAAATTCCCTTGTCCTCAAGAGCTTCTATCAGATAAATTACCTGATTGCTGTTGAAAATTTTCCTGTGGACTTATTTGGGATTATTAAGTGGTTTCCTGGGCTTTGCTGCTGCAGATAATTGATATCAGGGAAGGTGGGCTGCTGTGCACAGACAGGGCTGTCGCTCACCCTGTCCCTGCACGAGCTCTGTGCTTTGTCAGTGCTGTAAACCTGGGGTCTGTCCAACACTGCATCCTGCTCATGGCATGGGTGTAAGATTGGGATGGGTCACACAGAGAGGACTTGGGAGCCTCCTTCCCCACAGGACCCCACATGCCCCATGGGAGGCCATCCCACAAGGCAGAGTATCACACCCCACCTTATCCTGCAGGCAAGTATGGAGCAAAAATTACACATAAAACTTTAAATCTATGAAGAATTTATACCTAATCTTCTTTTACTGTTGCTCTTCTGCAGCTGCAGTCCTGGACTGAGGAAAAGGACTGAGCAGGCAGCTGTGGTGTTCTGCATCCTCCTGCCCTGTGCTGTGTGAGCCCTGTGGACCCCATGTGGTGCTGCCAAGGTCAGCTGTGGTGGCAGAAACTGTCACCTTCATCTCGTCAGACTAAATCCCAGGGGCACCTTGTGCACACCAGTTTTACCTGGGGGGAGAAAGATCCACCACCAGCGGTTTCCCAGTGACATCCTCTGGACTTAACTTTTTGTTCAAGTTTTGTGGCTCTTATTACTTTGGAGCTGCCAGCTCAGAGGTGCTTCTGAGCACTCCTCCAATTAGTGAGAGTGAAGGGTGCTTAACATGCTGCTTATCATTAGCCAGGTCCCTGAGCATCCATCACCCCTCTCTGCATGAGCTCTGCTCATACAGTACATGCAACTAAAGCAGAGCCATCGACCATCCCTGCCCTGGACTGAGACAACAGAAATTATTTCACAAATTCAAATTACACTGCCCTTGTCTCTATACACACTGTTTCTTGCCTGGCACATTTTCCTCTCGCTGTCCCCAACTGATTTGGTTTCCAGACAGGTTTCCTCGCTAGGCTCCGCTTTCCCCGGGCTCCCATTGAGCACTCAGTATGGCAGGGGGTCTGCTGCCCACATGAGCTTCATCTGCTTTGTTTTACCCCAACACTTCATTCCCATGACTTCTCCGTCTGCTCCTGAGGGAAGCTGGTTTGATATCCCCAGCACCAACCTGTGTGGCTCTGTGGGATGGTGACAGTGGTGCTCCTGTGGCCCCTACAGACCCATGTATCCCTTTAGGTCTCTTGTCCAGTTCTACCTTTGCTTCTTCACAGGCCATAAGGACAGCCAGGCCCCTGCTAAAAGGGTTTTCCATATGTTTGTGCCCAGAAATGGTTAAATCCTGGAAACAAGGGAACCTTTGGGACCAGCTAATGCTAATACCACGTAATACCATGCTGTTGTGGACCCAGCTCTCTCAGAAACCTCAGCAATGGAGACTCCAGCCCCTCCTTCTTATGACTGGGAAGATTATTCCCACTGCCTACCTTGATTTTCCCTGTCATAATCTAAGCCTGATTCTATTTGTGTTATCTGGCACGGGCAGGTTCCCTGTTGCAGGAATCATTTACATTCCAGCAGACTGCTGCTGCAGCCCCCTTCACTCCCTCCTACCAATTAAACAGTCCCACATTTGCTGTGTTTTCTTGCAGTCATGTTTTCCAGGTCTCTGACATCCTCATCTGGATCCTCTCCAACCAGCCCAAAGGGCAACGTCCACACATAGCTGCCTTCTCCAGCCACTGCTCCCAGCTGCTGTGGAGAAGGGCAGAGCTGCCTCCAGCAACTCCACAGCCCTCTCACACATCCCAGCGTTGTGTTTGCCCTTTTTTTTGCTGTTAGCCCTCTGCTCTGCAGTTATTAATTAGCATGTCAGTCCCTCCCCCCAAAATTGCTTCTTGCAAGTGAGTAATTTCTTTGTTTATACAGTTCCTTGTTTATACAACGTGCTGGCTGTGCTGGGATGCTGCTGGTATGGGGGTGTGCTCCGTGATGTCCTGCTCCCCAAGCCTGTTCATCTAATTTCTCAGTAAGGTGTTGTGTAGGGAGAGTTTGGGGTTAGGAATCTGCCTTCCAACATAGTCCCCACACTTCCTATCTTCCTACTGTGCCTGCAGTTGTGTATCTCATGATCTCACCTGCTGACAGCCACAGCCTGGATGCTGAGCTGGGACCAGCACTCATTTCACACCAGGGTTAGGCTGGATATGATCTGCAGCTTGCTGCTGAGATGTTTTTATGGACCTGTGTCAAAGTCCTTTGAACATCAAGTGTACACACTGTGTTTTTCTGCCAGAGGAGAGAACAAGACCAGGTTTGCCACAATTTGCCCTGAGAAGCCGGAGTTGGCAACTGCTCCCCAGTGTGCCGCCCTGCAGGTTTGTGGGCTGCTTTGCTGCTTATCCTTGTGTTTTCCAGAGGTCCAAAGTAGCACTAAGCACTCGGGTTTCTCCTCTTTTTAAAAAGCCACACAGAGTTGCCTGTCTGCTGTCTCAGCTCCCCGGTTTTGCCCTCCTGCTCCCGGCTTTCCTGCTGCCTGCTCTGCCTGTATCCACATAGGGCTGCCATACCTGGCCTGCCTGCGCTGCTCTGTCTCTCCAGGCTCCACAGTCCTGTTCCTGGCAGGGTTGTTGCCTCTCACTGGTGCTGACTGCACACCCTGCCTGGTTCAGGCTGAGGCACCGAGGCAGTGAATGCTCTTGGCAGCACAGCATCCATCATTCCCTTTTCCACCCCGGAGTATCAGCCCTGGCTTTGCCTGTCTCCTTCCTCTCCATGTGCTCTCACTGCCTTGCCTGCTGAATCCTTTTTCTGTTCCTTTTGGCCTTCTTGATTTTGCATTCTGAGTGGATGCATTTACACTCAAACCTGCCTGCCTGCTGCCTGGTTGCTCTGGCAGTTTGGAGACAGCATGGGATATTCCCCATCCTGACATGGCCTTTGGTGTGGCCGTTGCTGTGGTGTCCTGCAGCCTCTCTCCAGCTGGGCTGGTGAGCCGTGAGCAGCAGACATGGTCAATATCAGGGGGGCTGGAGACACCTGAGGTGCACAGAGGGGCAGGCCAGCACCCAGCAGGATCAGGGAAATTGCTCTAAGGGCAAGGTTTTCCCCACGAGAGTGGCCAGACCCTGGCCCTGGACTCACAGAGCTTTGGGCTGTCCATCTGTAGAGCTATTTGAACCACACCTGAACAAAGCCCCGAGCATCTTGCTCCCATGCCCCAGAGGTTCCTATTCCCAGTCCCAAGATCTAGCTCTTTCTTTCTGCAAGACAAGGAGCTCTTTCCTGTCTGGGTGGCATTCATCCCACTGGTTTCCCTCCACACTCCACATCCACACCCTAAGGTTAGAAGCAAAGCCATAGCCTTTCTCTTTTACTTGCCTCTTCCCAAAGGAAAAAATCACTTTTAAAGCCTTGGGAGTATTTTCTGGACAGACTGTCCCTGCTGTCCTGGTACCACACCAGCTGCTTGGGTAGGGACATTCTCCATCACCCTGATGTCCTGGGTTTTGGGTTAGCCTGGCAATTGCTCATGGAAAGCCCCTCATCTTGGCAGGATGGCATCCAGGTTCTCACTGGATTGCAAGCCAAATGTATCCAGCCTTCCTCTACAAAACAGTACATTTCCCCTTAATCCGCTGCCTGTCTTTCCAGAACAAGCTTCATCCTTCCATATTAATATTCCAGTCATGAGCCTGAGCCCACCAAGCCTTTGTTATGCCAATTAAATCATAATCTTGATTGCACATTTAGACTTCCAGCTCATTTTGTTTATCCCCCTGGAGTGCCCCAACAGGGTGGGCATGCAGTAGGCTGACCCCCATTCTCCTCTGTGCCCAAGGGTTGTGCCAGGAAGGCCACGTCCCTCCCGGGTCTGCTGTGGCTTCTGCAGGTTGCAGGTGTGCAGCTTCACACCCATCCATGTCTAGGGCAGCCGGCAGCGCTGGGGCTGGCCAGGCTGGCACCCCTTCCCCTTCCACCCTGGTGCCAGGAGGTGAGTGAGGGTGGCCAGGGAGGAAACAGGGCAAGGGGGAGCAGTGCATACCCAAGCTGGGCTCTGAACAGCATCCATTTCCATGCAGCAGCCCCAGAGCTGCTGGAGGCAGCTTTGGGCAGGGGTGCCACTGGCTGGGGATGGTCTGCACTGCAGGCATCAGGGCAAGGGGCTGGCGGGAGGGACGGGACTCCCAGGCCCCTCTGTGCTGGCTGCTGAGTCCATGATGGTGCAAAGGGGTCCATGTGTCCTCGTGCGTGTGAGTTCTTTTCAGCCAGCAGCAGCGCACCGGAGCCAGGAAAAGCCGTGTTTGAGTTATTCCAGCTGCAAGGCCACACTTAGACATTGTCGGTATCTGGTGTAAATCCAAGCTCTGGGCATACTTCCCAGGGGTGTGAACCCTCTCCTGGAGCTTTGTGCTTTGTCATCAACACCGGATGGAAAAACAAGCCCACTCAGCACTGCCGGGAGCAGCCTCAACCAGCAGGATGCTCCCTGCCCACACCACTCCAGTGCATCCCGTGGATTTAAGGCAGGGCCCTGCTCAGAGGTGCCAAGTCCTTGTTTCCCAGAGGCAAACCAACTCACAGCAGAGCCCAGGGAAATCAATAGTGCAAAGGAAAATGAGCTCATTAAACAGCCATCAGCTCAATGCGAGGAGCCTCCTGTCCTCCCACTGCATCCGTACAGCTGTTGCCTGGATCTGGCCAGAGCCAAGCCCAGCTGCCAGGCTAGCAGCAGGAAGAGATGCACTTGCTGGGCTGCCCAGTATTCCCAGCTCCCATGTGGGCACTGGACTTCCCTGGCCTGGCGGGGCTGAGTGGGACAGCTTTTGGGAGCTGTTCATCTGGAGCAGCCCAGGGCAAGGGTCAGGGCTGGGCACCAGGCACAAGATTTGCCACTGGCTCTGCCAGATCCCCGGGCACAAGCAGCGCCTTCCCACCGGCTGCCAATGCCCCTCTTTGGCCAGCACCTTGCGGAGAAGCACAAAGCTATCGGGACACACTGGCCCTCCAGGAGAGGAACACCGTTCACCTGAGCATTACCCCAGCCAGGCTGTTCCCACAGCTTTCTGGGGAGTTGTTTTTTGCCCAGGGGATATGAGCTGATGGGGGTGGGAGGAGGGAGCTGGGGGAGGGGGTGGCCTGGCCACAGAGGGCCAGGAGCACCCAGGGCTGCAGGAACAGAGGCAGAAAAAGGTTCTTTGCTCTGCGGTGAGGGGACAAGGGACAAGGGGCAGACACTGGGACAAGCAAAGCTCAGGCTAGGGCTGGCGGCTTCCAGCATGCCGTGAGTCATCCTGCCATCCTCCGAGCTAGGGTCTCCACTGCAAATGAACAGGGAAGGAAACAAGGGTATTTTTTAAGGTCTGTGCTGGAGCTGAATGCCATGGGATAGGGAAGTTTCCTTTTTGAAAGCACAACTCAGTTTCATTTTCCTTAACTCAATGAAATAATTTCATTCCTTAAAAAAATTCCATTCCTTATGTTGTTACAAACCCTGCTGAGCCAGCACAATTATTTTGTGTGAATTAATGGTACCAACTATTTGCAGTTCCCTATGTGGGCAGAGGGGTGGGTCCCACCCCATACAGTGCCCTGGAACAGCAGCCCAAGACTCCTTTGGCACCCGAGGCTCCCTGGCACTGTGCAGCCCTGGCAGATCCGTGGTGTGGCCCTGGGGCATCAGCTGTGTGTCACTGATGGGGAAACTGAGTCAGGCAGCAGCCAGATGCCACTAAATTTCGCATCCGCCACGTCAAGGGCTGGTGCTGCTGTTCCTGAAACACTGACAATGAAACAGCCCAAACCCAAGAGCCACCAGGGTGTCAGTTCATTACTGAACCAGGTACTGGCAGGGAGGAAGGGCCCTGCTCATCTGGATTTGTCCCCTTTGGGGGACTTCTTACAGGGGATAGTGATTCTGTGCCAGGAAGAGGACAAGATTTATTCAGGCCAAAAGCAGGTAAGTTGCGGGGGAGGAAGAAAAAGGGGACAGGGCAAGGCAGAAGCAAACAAGAAGAACTTCAGGCACATATTTTGGGGCAAAAATGCGGGTTTCCTGCAGGACCGGTCAGGCAGGTGGGAAGGAATAGGGGCATGAGGAGCAGCCATTTCCAGCAAGTTTCAGTAAGAACAAACTTCAGGGGAGTGGGAGGGAGGGTCTGGGGGTGTGAGTATGCTTTGGGGAGCCTCCAGTACCCTTTCAGGCTGCAAGACTCTGAAGGATGACCCCAGCCTCAGCCCGGGGTTGCAGCACATGCAGGAGAACACCATGCAACACTGTGAGGGAGGTGACTCTCAGCACTGTCCCCAGCTGTCACCCTGCCCCACCACTTGCCAAAGGTGCCCCATGTTCCTCGTCCCCCTGATCCCAGGTGACCCTGGCTGCTGTGGCTGTGCAGGAGAGAGTGGCACCCTGTGAATCAATATTAGCTTGTCAGCTGCTGCTCCCCCGCCCCCAAACACTGGTGGCTTTCACAGCCACTGCCTGGCTGCAGGCTGGGGCTCTTGTGGCCGTGGGAGTCTATGTGCTGGGACACCTCAGCAAGCACTGCACCATTCCCATGTGCTCCATCCCATAAGTTCCATCCCTGTCAGCACCATCCCTGTGTCCACTGTCCTTGTGTGCCAGCTCCGAGGTGACCTTGTTCCCTGGCCGTGTTATTGCCATTGGAGCTGCCATGAGGAGCCCTGTGCCAGAGGAGGCACACGGGGGCTGGCAGCACCTCTGCTCTCCCTCTCAGGGCTCTGGGAAGCCCTTGGTTTGGAGCACAGCAGCAGGATGGTTCCATCGCCACCCATGTTCCCTGCCTGTGTCCCTGGAGTGGAGATATTCCCAGAGAGAGAGACTAGAGCTGGAAGCAGAGGTGCCTGCATCGGGTGGCCAGTTCATCTCTGCTAAGCCTGGGCTGACTTTCGGCCTCTCTGCGGGCTCTCCAGGGAGACCTTCAGCTGCCCAGGGTTCAGCCTGACTGACCTCTCCAAGGTGTCCTCTGCTCCAACACTGGCGGGGTGCCCTCATTCCTACTGCCACTAAACGTCACTTGGGTCAGTGCTGCCTCCTCACATTAATAACACCATAATTTGGGGGTCACAGATGGAAACTCGAAGCTGAACATCCTAAAAATGCTTCAGCAAAAGTGAATCTGTGTCCAGGGTTGCCCAACAGCAGCAGCGATCCCCCACCATGGGACCTCATTCTGCCCAGGAGGTGCCTGCTCCATGGCAGAGGGGGCTGCATAGTCCTTGTAGAGTCGATTGATCTCCTAATTAAAGGCAGTAATTAGGGTGCTCCTTGCCACCTCGTGGTGTGGGAGACTGGAGTAGGGATGCAGCTCGTGGCCTCCTGTGTTGCCTCCCCATTTCCCTCCTCCATCCCAGGCATTCTACCAGCATGGCAGGAGAAGGATGGGCCATGGTGCTGCCAGCAGTGCCTAGTGTGGCACAGCTCCTGGCTAAGCTGCCTGGGCTGCCCACCCCACTGCCCACCCCACTGCCCACCCCACTGCCCACTGGTGCCTGGCTCCTGCGCTGGAGATTCAGCTCCAGTTGAAAGCTCACAGTCGAATAAAAACCCAGCAAGTTATTCCTCTGCTGGTCTGCAGGACCAGCACAGACCAGCTGGCACAGCCTGTGCCTTGGCCTTGGCACTGGTACCCTCTCAGGGCTGGGCTGGCGACATTGCATCCCCAAATCTGCCTGCAGAGTCAGTGGGGTTTCCATGCCTGCAGTGGGATGTCAGCAAGGAGCAGCTCCTTGGGACACCCACAGTGCCATCCCCAGTGTCCCGGGGCAGCCTGGCACCAGCCACCCCTCAACAGCCCTGCTGTCCCCTCCCCATCCCCACCACACTGGCCCTGCTCTTGCTCCCCTCTCATGGCATCACCAGCCATAAATGTTGCTTTGTATCCCAATGGCCAATAACTGCTTAGGGAGGGAATTACTACTTAATTACACAAAATTAAAAAGAAATTTATTTTCAGAGTGATAGCAGGTCTGGTCTGATGTGAATTCCTCATCACTGGGGTATTATTCTCCCTGGAAAAGGGAGCTGCTCTGTGCTGGGTTTGAGCTGGCACCAGGACACAGCTCAGTAGAGTTTTGCTGCAACAAGTTTCTGCAGAATGAAGAAGGGTCTGTGGGTTGCAAACAGCCACCCTGGGTGGTCCCCGTGTCCCCAGTGTTCCCAGCCTTGCAAGAAACCTGCAGAAGGTGGATGTGCATGATGGCTCTGGACCAAATAACTAATCCCATCCCCAGGGCAACCCAGGCTGGAATTATTCTGGAATTATCAGGAAAAGCAGCACCAGCCCTACTTGTGGTGGATGTGAGATTTAAGGAGAAGAACTCTGGTATTTTTAAGGGCAAATGGCTCCTGGCAGTGTGTGCTGACCTCCCAGAAAACCAACCGTGTTCTGGGTTGCATCCCCAGCAGGTGAGGGGGGGATTTTTCGGCCGCGAGCGGAACTGCACCGAGGGGAACGGGCCCGCGGCCCCGAGAGGCCGGCACCGGGTTCTGCTGCTGCTCCTTGGTGCTGCCGCTGCTGCTCTTTGTTTGCCTTGTTATCCACACACACACCAGTAAAGAGCTGTTACTCCTTTTCCATAGCTCTGCCTGAAAGCCCCCTAATTTCAAAGTTACAATAATTTGGAGGGAAGTGGTTACATTTTCCATTCCAAGGGAGGTTCCCACCTTCCTTGGCAGACACCTGTCCTTCAAACCAGGACAGACCAGATGAGAACACAGAGATCTTCCAAAGGCTGGAGCCCTTCTGCTCTGGAGCCAGGCTGGGAGAGCTGGGGGTGTTCACCTGGAGAACTGAAGGCTCCAGGGAGAGCTCAGAGCCCCTTCCATGGCCTAAAGGGGCTCCAGAAGAGCTGGAGAGGGACTGGGGACAAGGCGTGGAGGGACAGGACAAGGAGGGCAGGGTTGGATGGGATACTAAGAAGAAATTCATCCCTGTGAGGATGGGGAGCCCCTGACACAGGGTGCCCAGAGCAGCTGTGGCTGCCCCATCCATGGAAGTGTCCAAGACAGGTTGGACAGGGCTTGGAGCGCCCTGGTCTAATGGAAGATGTCCCTGCCCAGGGCAGGGGGCCTGTACTAAATAACCTTTAAAGGTCCCTTCCCACCAAAAGCAGTCTGTGACTCTGTGTTTCCATAAGCACTGTCCCTAGGTAGGGCTGAACAGGGCTGTGCAGGGCTGGGCTGTGCCCTTCCTGTCCCTCGTGAAACATGAAGCCAAAGGCTGAAACCCAACCTGTCCAGCCTGGGACCTGCAGCCCTGTGTTCCTGGCAGCCACTTTCAAATTGTGATGAGAAAACTGCTCCACATCCTTGATTTCCCCTCCCAGCATGGCACTTAGCTTTCCCCTGTGTTTTTTTGGTTAAACCTCCCTTGTCTTTATTCCGGCTTATTCCTTTTGCTGTTTGACCCAGGGAGGTTCCCCTTGCAGGCAACCAGGCAGGGTCCATCTCCGTAAGGGCAACACGGTCACCGGGGGACCTGGTTAAGCTGGTGGGACGTGTGAGGAGCTGTAGGACTGGGCTGACCCTGCTTGGACATGCTCAGCCCCAGTGAGGAAACTCTGGGTCTAGGGCAGGCCAGGAGCTTGTTATGACCCATCTCTGAGGCAGGGTAAGTTATTGTTAATAAATCCCTTGGAGCAAAATAACACTGAATGACCAGTGTATATATGAGGCAGATGTATTTTAAAACAATTTAATTGTAGCAGAAAGGAGGTAGATGGCTGGTTTGGGTTTTTCTATAAAAGTATAAAAATAACATGAAGAAAATATATGAGCAAAAGAAAGAAAGAGAAGGAAAGGACAAGAGTAGGTAGTGGAGAGGACAAATATCACCACCTGTGGATCCAGTGATGAGACTTGGTCACTGCAATTCCAATGTCTGTGGTCAGAGTAATGGTCACAGATCCACTGGGAGTGGGGGCTGTGAAACAAAAAGTCAGGTTATATACGTCCAAGTTGGCATGGAAATGCCCATATCTTTCTCCAGGGAGGGGCTTCTTTATGTCTGATGTAACAGTGCGGGGCACACTGCTTTCTGCTGGAGAGTTCCTGAAAAGAGTTGGGGTCTACTTTGGGATCCTTGGTGGTATCGATCCCCCTGTATTTGTCTTGCCCACTCCTTGACCCCACTTCTGCACTTGCGCTGTGTTGTGTGGGGACTGAACAGGAAAATTGGCTCCAGAAAGGTTCTTCCCTACTTCTGTAGGTCCCTCCTTTCCAGGCATGTCCTATTCTAACTTGCCAGTCATCAGTGTTTGAGGCATGACAATGCATGAACTCCACTGTCCAGGCTTCTACAGAGCTGGAGAAGTGCTCAATGCTCTCCTCCTCCCCACCCAGATGCTGTCACTATAAAATGAGGAGCTTTCCTTGGTATGGAGCTGCCAGGGGTTTCTTAAACATGTCCATGGTGAACAGGGGCCTAGAGATACCATTTTGGCTGCCCCAGGCAGTGCCACAGGATGCAGGCAGCCAGAGCAGGTCTCTGCTGGCTGCAGGAGGCAGAGGGTGGAACTCATGGGAGCTCTGCCCAGAAAGCGGTTTCTGAAGCCCATGGGAAGTTCCAACAGGACAGTTTTCAGGCTGTGCATGGAAACAAAGCGAGTGGTGGGTGAGAGCAGAGGCTGGAGCTGCGGCAGGGGCAGCAGGGGCTGCAGTCCCTTGTGCCCACTGGGCTTGGCACTTGCTGGATGCACCGTGGGGCTTCCCAGAAGGCAGCTGGTGCTGGGTCTGCCAACATCTCCCTCTTGCTTCGGCACATCTGTCTCCAGAAACGCTGGGCAGGGGGCTGAGTAGCTGCCAGGGGCATTGCTGTCACCACTGGCTTCTCCCACTGTCACACGGATCACAGACCAGCACTGGTGCTGACTTTGGCAGCTGCTGGGCCTCCAGGGCAGGTGCCAGGCTTCAGTGGCATTCAGAGGGCCTCAGGGACTCAGGATTATGGGGTGATGGGGTGATGAGCTCCTCTGAAGCTCAGGAGGTGCTTAATTCCAGTTCTTGCCCAAAGCAAGGTCACCCGTGCGGTTGGAGTGGGCTGCACATCTCCCAGGACGGAGCCCGTGCCACTGCAGGAGCGTCCTCAAGGAGACAAATCTTGGGCCTAGAGGTTTTGGAGAAGCTCTGTGGAGGAGGGGGTTCGGGGGCTCCGTGCTTCCTGTGCTCCGGGCAGGCAGCCGTGTCGGGGCGGGGCTGCTGCCGTCCCCCGGCACTCGCCGGGGCTGCGATCGCCAGGAGGCTGCGGGTGACCGCTTCCTGCTGCATCCCAGCCCTGCTCCTCCGTCCCGCGGCCCCCAGGGCCCCGAATGCCCCGTCCCCTCTTGTCGCACCCGTCCCGCAGCGGGCAGCGCTGGCTCCTGGCTCCCCATCGGTGCAGCCCCCGCTGCAGGTGCGTTGCCGGGGCTCAGCCAGGGAGGAGTGGGCTGTGCCTGCAGCGGCCGGCGCTGGGTGTGCGGCCCCTCTGCCCGGTGACTCCCGTGGCACCTTGCAACGCTGCCTTCACCCCATCTCCAGCAGGAGCCTCCTCCGGACCAGTGAGCCAGAAGCGTCCCTATGGCCGGTCCTCACCCCTGTTCATACCTCTGGGGTATTACAGGGCCGTGAAAAACCACCTGCCTGGAGGGTGGCTCCCCCTTACCCCCCAAATTCCCCACTGGAATAAATACAGCTGGTATTTATGAGCAAAAGGCTGTAGGGAGCAAAACACATCCGCTGCCCCATCACGCCTGTGCCAGGGAAGGGAACTGGGTGCCAAGCTGGGAACATCAAACCCACTGCCCAGGAGCCGGTGGAGAGTTGAGAAGTGCAGTACTGACGCATGGGCAAGGACCTTGCTCATCAGGTGGAAGAATGCAAAGCTGCTTATTGCGTAGTCAGAATTCCCTAAATCCCAGCACCCAACAGGATATCACATCCTATAAACAGGAAAGATGCTCACCACAGTGTCCCCCAATCACCTGGGGCATTGCACAGATTTCACCTATGATGGTAACAGGCAAACAATGCCCTGTAAGGCCACAAACTCCAATGAACACTTCTCCTAGGCCCAGTCTGTCCATAAACACACAATCCTCTCTCAGTCCATCCCCGGTGACCTGGATGCGCTCCCAGGGTCACCTCTGGGCCCAGGAAAGAGTCCCTCTCTCTGATCTCAGGGTCTATCTCTCTTCCAGCACGCAGTGCACCCCAACAGAGAAGAAGCTCTGGGAGCTCTTGGCAGGCGTGAGTGTGGCCTGGGCTCCCCAAATGCCGCAGCTCCTGCCTGTGACCAGCACTCAGATCAGCACGACTTGCAGCCCTCGGGGAGCAATGGGGGGCTCTGAGCATCCCCCACTGCCTCCTGCCAACCACCTGGCTCTCGGAGCAGGAAACCTCTGATGGAAGAAGCAGGAGGTTCCAGGGCTCCCTCTGCACCAATGCTGCTGCCCCGGAGCCCCCGTGGCCGCACGGGCGGTGTCTGACAGGAAGAGTTTCTGCACAGCACCACGAATGGTGCCCACCCAACTGCCCCCAGACTCCCACACGGTGCCAGGAGCAGCTCAGGGTACTCTGGATGGCTGGAACAGAGCTTGGGATCGCAGGATACATCCTGAAAAAGAAGGCCCCTGGGGAAGAGGAGTCTGGGGGTGCAGCACCCCTACATCACACTCCCCACCACCTGAACCCCCCCAACCTTCAGCAGGAGTCCTTGGTGCTCCCAGCTCTCCCACCATCCCTGACCCCCTTCTGCCCGCTGCCCAGAGCTGCCATGAAAATAAATTGACAAAATAAACCTAATTTGGACTGTAACTCTATTTTCTCAACCTGGAAGGCATAGTCCTGCAGTCGATCAGCAGCAAGTCCCTACAGGCTCCTGCTGCTGGGGAAGACAGAGCTGTCGCTGCACTAATGAGTGAATTAGCTAATGAAAACAGTATTTAAAATAATCACAATATTTCTTTATTTGCATGTAAAGATGACATAATAAAAGATAATTAGCAGCATGTGAAGCAGTTCTACTACTCAATTTTCTCAGTTTAGCTAATTAATTATCTTAGTAAAATGCATCATTATGGCTAATTTTAGAAAATCCAGCAGCTGCAAGGTCAGAGTGGGAACAATTTCAATTTGTAATTGGAAGAAACATGAAAGTGAGTCAGATAATCTTTTATTAGATAATAATAATAATAATGAATCACACAGGCACATATATTAAGTACTTTAAGAGGCAGAAAATGCACTGAATCATTTAATAATGTCATCAAATGGACTTCATTAGAGACTCCTGGGGGAGCATGAGGGCACTGGGCCCTCAGCCCTGCCTGGAAGGACACGTGGCCCAGTGCTGGCTTGGGGATGCCTCTGTCAGGATAGGGCTGGAGCACCATGGAGGGTCTGCCCTGGGCTCCGCTGGCCCTCCCAGCCCTCAGCCTGTGCCAGCAGCACCCCAGGGCCTGGGCAGGAGGGTCCCAGCCAGGGGAGCTCCAGCAGACCACCCTCCCCCTGGACTGGACAGGAGGGCTGGGCAGGGACCCCCAAGGCTCACCGGAGTCTGCAGGGTGGTTGGGGGAGGCTGTGGGACCCCAGGATGGCAGAAGGGCACGGCAGACACCGGCTCCTGGTGGGAATCCCCGGGGATGTGGGCAGTGGGCACATGGCAAGGGCAGCCTGTGCTGGGGAATTCAAACCCCAGCCTGGGGACAGGACTGAGACACGACAGAAGGGAGCCCAGGACCGCTGTGGGACTGACCACCAGCCCCACATGCTGGCCCCACACCCCCGTCCCTCCTGGGACAACCCTGCTCTGCCCAGGCTCTGCCCTGGTGGGAGGAGTCTTTACCACCCAAAAGCAGCCTGTTCCCCCAGAGCTGGCCAAGGTGGGGATGCCAATGACCACGGCTCTTCCTGTCCCACCGGGACCAGCTCTGGGGACAGCCAGCAATGGATGGACCGGCCCATCTCTGCCTTTCCAGAAGCACCTTTGTAAGAATCCCTGGTGTGAGCCCTGAGCTGCAGTGTGTCACCTCTTCCCATCACTGTCTGCTGGGGTACCAGGCACAGCTGGGCCCTGTGTGTAGGGTGGGTGCTTTTGGTACAGCAGAAATATAATAAATATATTGTTTATTAATGTTAATTATAATTTATAAAAATACATATACCAAAGAAGAAAATCTCAAGGCTTTTGCAGGAAGGAGAAAACAGGTTTAAAGCTCACCTGCACCCAGGTGAGCCTCCACCCAGCTCCCATGGCTGCTGCCATGCCCTGGGTGCTGCCCACAGCTTCCAGAGGGCATACCACTGGGCATGAGGTGGATCCCCAAAGCAGCATGAAAAGCCAAAAATCAGGGCTGAGGCCCCTGGGACGCTCCTGGTTACCATGGCAACCTGCTGCCTTCCTCCATGATGCTGTGCTGTTGTCATGGAGATGACCTGACCCACACCCCGGGATGCCCAGTGGCCCGCAGAGCCCCGGGTACAGCCCAGTGCCACCAGGGACATCCCAGCAGCACCAGTGGGGGCCAGGGACACCGGGGGCACTGACATGGCCCAGGGACGCTCTGGCAGCTCCAGACAGCCCAGGGACACACCCAGCACCTGCCTGGCCTGGACAAACCCTGCCAGCACTCACCATTGCAGCAAGTGTGCGGGGGGATGCCAGCAGCCATGGCTCAGCCCAGTTCCACCTTCAGCCTCTTACCCCCCTCCTGACAGACATTTGTTCACTGAGGCAGCCAAATATTTTCTCATTTTAAAGCAGTAACTAAACTACATTTCACCCTGGAAAATAATCTGTACTGCAATTTGGCTTCATTTGCGGTCAAACCCAGCCGTGCTGCGGTGAGAACAGGCGTCTTGGGTGTCAGTGTGCCACGCTTCTGCCTCCTCAGGAAGTTTATAGGAATAGCTGATGAAAATACAGGGCACTGGGGAGGAGTCATCTCCTCTACACCCCCGTGGCAAACCTGCCAGCTCCTCTGCTTGATATGGGGTGCTGCCAGCTGCTGTGTGCCCATGGAGCAGCTCTAATCTCTGGCTGTGGCAGGGGGCACAGCTCTGGCTGCTTCACCCTGCTGCCACTCCTGCCTCATCTCAGGATTTATTACTCCTGTTCTTGCAGCAATCACCTGGTGGTGCCCTGTCTCTCCACTCACATGGAATGGAGCACCTGTGGGGCACGGGGGACCTTTCACAGAAACCAAGGAGCTGCTCCCAGCTGGCCCTCCTGCCCTGAGGACCTGGAGGCCAGGGAGCCACTGGAGTTGCCTTTGAGTTCCCGGGCTCAGAGAGGAAGGTTGTTCCCCTGTGCACCTACACAGGCCCCATCTGCCAACCACCACCTGTTCCAAGACTCGGCTGATGGAGACCCACTTTCAATCCAAGGCCTTACGTGAGATTTCCAGACTCCCAAAACAGCTGGGAGTATCAATCTCTCCCCAATAGGAAAGAAGAAAGCATCAGGCTCCAAACCAGCCACAGAACACCCCTCCTGCCCCTGGCCCTGCACTTTGGGACTGCAGAGGAAGATATTTAACTATTTATCACACATTTGTGATTCTTCAGAGATCACTGTGGGACGTGCCTTAACCTTCCCTGAAGCACTGTGGTGAGAAGCTTGGGCAGGTGGCACCAGCTTAAGCCACTGAAAATGAAGCCAGCAGGAAAACAGATGTTCACATATCCCAGCTTGAGGTCTCTGGACCTGTCACTTCAGTGCTTTTGTTCCAGGCCTCAGGTGGGGCAGCTTGGGCAAAGCACCAGAGCTGCTGCAAAGGTGAAATGCCAGGGACAGTGCAGGGCCCCCGCCAGAGAAACAGCCCCTGCCCTGCAGCAGCAAGCACGGACACAACACTCACAGGTCCTGCAGCCCGGAGCCGCACCGGGAACTCGTCCTCTCCCTAGGGAGCTCGGAGACGGTCCATGGGGATCTCAGCACTGACAAACCCCCTCTCTAACCCAGCCCAGTGCCCCAGGGCTCGCTGGGTGCATCACCCTCATGGGACACCGGGCCCTACCCCACTGCTGCCCAGCTCCTCTCCAAACCCAAAGCTGAGGAGTCCTGTCCTTTCTCCCCTCTCTGCCCAGACAGCAGAGCCCTCACCCTCACAGGACTCTGCACCTGAAGCACATGGCTTTTCCCTGTCCTGGGTGGGTGTCCGGAGTGGCTGCACCACAGGGGACCCACACCTGAGATGGGAAGCAGCACATGGAGTGACTGGAGAACAGTGGCATTGCAGGAGCATCAGGCTCCCTTCAAAAGCCAGTCTTCCATGTTCTCACTCCCCACACTGTTGAGATGCAACATGATTTCCTCACCTACGAGCCTCACTGTTCCCACAGTACTGAGGTGCAGAGGGTGTGCAATTCTGCGACCTCTGTCTGCCGCTGTCCTGGGAAACATCTCTATTGGAGAATTTCAACCAAGGCTTTGGAATATACTAAAAATTGACCAGTGCAAAGTTACTAGATAAGAATCTTTAAAATTTATTGGACTAATTGTGTTACATTCAATATTTGATGTGTTTCTCCTGGACAAAGAATTGGCATAAATACAAACAAGCCTTTGTGTGCCTTCCCTAAACAAATAAGAGATAAAGTACTAGAGACAAGGGAACATAGTTCACATCTTCATATTTACATTTTACCTTTACTTTACAACTTAGCGCCAGGAATATTTACAGAAAAATACAATAAGAACAAAAAGTTCATGTCTTGGCAACATACAGGAATTCATACAAATTGTCTATGATTGAAGCACATGATATCTGGCGTTCTCACTTCTAATTGCTCCTGCTAAATCCATGGGGAAAAGGGCTGTGTTTGCCTTCAAAGGTATCACTCAATTACACAATCACGAAAACGCATCAAATTTCTCTGTGAGGCTGAAATTTAGTTCTCTCCTCTTCCTGGGCATGCAGAACCTTGTGAAAAGAAATGCTGTGACCTACGGAGAACCCAGCAGGCACAGCCCAGGGGCAGCCAGGGCTGCTCCTCCCTACGGCCTCGCACACACTGCTACCCACAGATGCCCCAATTTCCACAGGCACTGTCCTCCCCCTTTCCTGCATGCTGTAAGGTTCTAATGCCTTTCTAAAAGTACCTCTAAAAGAATGGCTTTTCTTTAAAAGTCTCTATTAAGGTACTAAAATGTAATCTCAACACTGTTTAACAATGTGACAGTGGTCACCTCCTGCCCTGTTAAAACAGAATTATGAACCCAAACTGAGAAGTGTGAGGAAAAGCAAGAGTCCCAGTTTAATTACTGTGGAACACTTGCAGGTCAGGGGGGGGGGGGGGTCAGCGCTCATCCCCTCTGAGGGACAGGCATGCTGACCCAAGCCATTCAAGCATCAAGTCAGAACATCTATGCAGCAGTTTGTGATACTAAAAAAATCTGAATTCTTGACTAACTCTTGCAATCACCATGGAACTAAACCTCATTTGCTCTGACCCTTCAGGGGAAAAGTTCTCAAGACAGTACCCTGGACTAGCTAAAGCCATCAGAGTTTGGTCAGACTTTGAGAGGAGATGAATATAATTCCCAGAGAGGTGGGGTGTGTTTTATGAAGCCTGAGACCTCCCCACGTCCCAGGGAAGGAGGGACAGTCCCTGCAGGCACCCTGCACTGGTACAGCCCGGCCCAGGGTGCCCACTGCTGTGACCAGCACCCAAACAACGAGGGATGGCAGCACATTTGTGCATCACAACATTTTTATGCTGAACTGTGACCTCCCTGAAGGCTCACCTTTCCAGAGAGCCAATCCCACCACCTACAGCCAGGTCACATCACCTGTAACCTGCTCACCAGCTGGTTCTGCAACTCAACTGACATGTTCCAAACATCCATCCCCTGGCACTGGGAGTGGCCACAATGTGCCCAACTTCTCTTCTTTCCAGACTCCTGCCACATCATACGGCTCTCACAGCTGCTACTGCTCCCATGGGTGCCTTTAGGTGAACATGGAAATAGACCCAAGACAACCCTTCAGCCAAGCACAGGCCTTTGTAAAGAAAGTAAATCTTCAGGCAGTCCACTTGGCTATCCCTGCCAGAAACCACTCGGGGTTTGCCCCAATGCCCATCTCTGCATCCGTGACTGCTCCTGCCTGCCCCGGTGCAGCTGTGCTGCAGCAGCCAGGGCTGGGTAACACTCAGCCGGGGTGGCGGGGCTGCTGTTACACTATCAATGTGCAGACACAGGGTTTGCTCAGGATGTTTATTGGTTACACATGCATTGCTCATGCCTTTTCAGCCAGTGGGCTCAAGTGTGTTTGGCCATTAATTAGATCCAATAGGTACATACACAGTGTGGGTAAATTTAGTGTCCGTGCGTTAAATTGCTCCTGGCAAGAGTTTGGCAGAGGAATGAGGCTGTCCGAGTTCCCTGCACAGCTTGGCCAATGCACCCAAACGCTGCCCTGGAGCTCCTCCTGCCATGTGCCACCTGGGCAGCACACAGGTATGGGCCAGCCAGCACCCATCCTGCTATAGGAGTTTTCTTTGGGTGGTTTCATTTTTTCACTTTTTATTCATCTGGATCAAATTCCAGAGCTCCTGAATTAAGAGGTCAGTGCACTTGTTCCCTCCAACAAGCACACAGCACCTTGGTTGACCACCTGAAAGTCCTTTCACATGTTGTTTTAAGGGTCTGTGTTTCCATGATCTTTTTGTGAAAAAACACATGGAAAGCTACGAGCGAGGTCTGTCCTTGGCAGATAAGTTGTAATGAAACAATTAAGACTGCTTCAGGTCAGATCAGAACTGTTGCAAAAAGTAGCTCTGAAATATCAAAATTCAATGCCTGACAGGTATTACTGCAATGCATAGCACAGCTTATTAAAACCACTCTGGAAATACTGTGAAGAGCTCCCCAAATTCCTGCTCACTCATCCTCTTCCGTGACCTGGTGCTGGAAGGATCAGGATCCCTGCTGTTGTCAGGCTGCACCTCCGCAGGAGTGGCAGCCACAATTCACTGCTGCAACAGCAGCTGGGATGCACCAGGAGCCAGAGGTGCTCCCAGGGCTGCCCGCGCCCACCACTCCTCTGAGATCCCAGTATCACACTTGTAGCTGTAAATGTCTTTTCCCAGCACATCCTTTGAGTCCTGAACACATCAAAGCCACAGGCTGAAAATGAAAACTCCTGCCCTAGGTGGAAGGGAAGCACTGCTGCCAAATGTGGGAACACACAGGAGATTCAAAACAATGTAAAGTTATAACTCCAAAGGGGCTTTCATGGAATTGAAATTAATGGGGAAAAGAAGAATTAGTGAATTTTCTTTTTGAGTTGTTTAGTCTGTTTAACAGGAGCTTCTGAAAAGTGTTGTAGAAGCTGCAAAAACTGCTCATGCTATAAATAATAGGGAGGAGGCAGCCCCAAAATCTGATTTCAATCCAATGGAAGGAAGGCAAGTGATGTTTATGCCTTTTATGGAAATGGTGAGTAGGTGATACGGACACCTCAAAATAAATTAAGTAGTTGCATTAAAAAAAATTTAAAAATAAAAATCAAGCTACTGAAATTAAATGTGACATTTTGCAACAGACCTGAAAGTCATAACCTCACTGTTATATAACCAAAAGCTCTTATCCAATAACAACTCCTTTTGGAAAGTCAGTTAACTTCAGGTGGTGGTGGTTGTCTTGTATGCAGATGGACTCACTCAGAGCCATGGAGGGAGTGGCCACGTACAGCATCTGGGCTTTGGATTTCAGGGCCTGCTCCTTCCAAGCAATCTTCCTCCTCTTGCTTCTGGTACACAGATGGGTTACAACCAGTGAAGGATCTTCTGTTGAGCACTGAAGGGGGACTGAAAATTTCTTTGAAGTTCTTGCAGGGAAAGTTAATGCTCTGGAACAGACTCCTTCTCCAAGGAGAGATCCTGCTCCCTTGCCCTTGGACACATGGGTACAGCGAGGCGTCTAATGGCAGGTTTCTTTTGTATTCTTATTTCCATCCTCATATGCAGAGATGGCTTTACTTTGATTGTTTTCCCCTCACAGCGAGACACCTACAGTTCCTAATTAGTGTGGAAAGAATGACTGGGTGAAGAGATTATTTTGCTAGCATCCAGGAAGACTGGAATTCAGTAATCTTCTGAGGGTAGGTGAATCAAGTCAATATCCCAACTGCAATGTTTCAGATTCATTTCTCATTCCTCCCACATGGTATCTGCTGACTTGTGCTAGAACATGATTTCCTGAATTCCGGAGGGCTGAGGAAATTTGTTGTTGTTATTTAACTGTTTTCATTAGTGTAGCCACCAAGCTCTGATCTAATTGTCCTGGAAGGATAATGATCTAGGGGTTGCAGTTCTTGAGCCCAACCTCCTGGAAAAGTGAGGTATAAAACTCTGGCTCCAGCTGCCTGTTCCGATATTTATTGACAATATCTGCAATTTTCTGTTTTCGGCGGACGTGGGGGGGGTTATATGAATCACTTTCCAGCCTCTTTCGCCGACAAATATTTATTACTGTCTGTCTCACCAAAAAACCTGAAAAAGAACAACATTTGAATCAAGTTTAAATTCAGTCCTGCACCCCTTTGCTGGCTTCCCAGCCAAAGACAATTTTGGGTTCTGTCCCATCTAAACCCAGAGGAGATGTTCAGCACCACCAAGGCAAGAACTTTGTCCATGAGCAGTTGCTAACAGACAGCCACGGTCCCCAGGCTTGTAAAGACTTTCACTGTAAAAGATGAAGAAAGGGACTCAACTCAGTGGTACCCTAAACTGGCTGGAGGAGAAGGAGGAGTATTCTCTGCTTTGCCAGAGCCAAGCAGCTGCCCGGAACAGCACCCTCGGGACAAGAGGGCAAACCCAGGATGGCCAATACAAGATCACAGTACCACAGCCCCTGCTATGCCACGCACGTGAACCTCAGGTAGGCCAAGGTCACACCAGGTAATGCCAGGGGACCCCTGAGGATGGAAAAAGTACCTGTCAGTACCTTTTTCCAGTAGGAATTGCAGAGCCTTCCTCTTGGAAAGGAGATGAGGAAAGACCTGATGGCTTGTGGCTGCAAACAAGTTTCTCTTCGCCTCACTGCCTTGCCACTTTTGTCACCTCTCTGTAACTCATACTGCTGGATGCAGATGGAGGAGGAGGTGGGGAATGGAAGTAGTAGCATTCAAAAGCTGGCAGTGAACTTTATCTTATTTTATTCTGAAAGGAAATTTCCATGCCTCTAAGGAAGCAAGTGTCCCTTACCCCCTTTGCTGTTGCACAAGCTCTTTCTTACAGGCAGAAACATTTAGAGGATCTCACTGCACACAAACTACACCTGCTGAACTTAGAGACAAGACAAATTTCACTATATTAACAGTCCTGATGCAGCAGAAAAACAAGCCCAACTCTAGGAAAACGTACCTGATTACTTTTCAGTAAAAGCCACTGTCATCAGCTGAATTCATAAATGTTATTTAAGGGCCCAGGTTTAGCTTCCATTTGCCAATCACTGAATTAAGCATACAAACCCCAGAACCTGAAAGTCACCTCCAACAGCAGCTTTATGGTTATGTACAGGTATCCTAATGTTCATTACTTAATTTTGCTCTGTCCTGTGTACTGCCCTTGCTGGGTGGGATTTCCAGTTACTGAAGCTAAATAGCACCGATACCAGGACAGGTCCATGAATCTATCCAGGAACAGAGGAAAAGGCAGAGGGCACACAGGCAACCTGTTAACACACGCCTGCATGGTAATTTTTATTGAACACATAAGAAAATCCTCGACTGCTGTGGTTTTAATGCCTGTCTGGCTTCTAAACCAGAAGGAACACACAGCATGCCAGCACAGTAACAAATGCCATAGCACCCTCTGGTGCACCTTGGCTCTCTGTGCTAAACACCAGGGTCACATTTTGGATCTCTCCTATTTAAACTGGCCCCATTCCTAGTTCCAACCCTCTCTCCTGCTACCCTGGCAGCCAAGAGTTGCTCCCTCTGCTGTGCCTGCTCCCACTGCTGCTGCAAAAAGCATGGCTTTCATTTGTTCAGCATTGCCTAACACTTTTTCCAAAGAAAGATTCCAGACCGTGTACTTTGCAGATATATTATTATTTTAAAAAAAATAAAATAAAACCATGAACATTCCTAAAACCCTTTAGCTTACCAAGAGCTCTCCTGCTGACTATCATTCCATCCACCAGTGGGATAACCATGTTGAATTTCCCAGTTGCTCCTTGTAGTTTTATCCTGAATAAGCCAGTGTTTAAAGGATGGATGAAGATCACAGGAACTTCCTTCTCAGGAATGGTAGATCTTAAGGGAAAAACACAACTATTGAATCCATTTTAAAGCACTGTTTCAATTAATCTACAGATGAAAAATGACCCCTTTAAGTGTTGAAGTTTTCAAATGCCTCATGGCTAAGGCAGCAGGATCCCGGGGTATGCTCTGGGCCCTCAGAAGGGCTCTGTCAGTTGTGCCGTGCCTATGGTCCCTGTCCCCATAGGACTGGAGAGCCCTGCAGCCAGGGCACAGCACGTATGCAGCATTAACCACCTCACAAGGGAGCCAATCAGGAGGGAGGCTCATCACAGACTCGGATGCAACTGCACATTTTCTGTTCTTTAATTTATGTTTTATCTGCAGTGGTATGAAAAGCTCTTTCACTTTTTCAACCAAAAAACAGTCCACTGAGAAATCAATAAAAATAATGAAAATAAGAGCGGTCTTACCTCAGGGAAGTGCTACTATTGGCTGTGGTTTCCACACCAGTGCTAGTCTCAGATACCAGATCAGGGAGGGGGAAGTTTTCTGAAAGAACAGGATGCACCAAATAAAGTTTATCTAATATAGTTTTGGATTTTTTTTTTCTTGAGTACAAGGAACGATTATTTATCATCAGTCAAAACCACACCGTCCTCAAGCATTTATACCACTAGTGTCCTTGCACAGCTAGTGTCTTTGTTTGGTTTTCAGTTTAAGCATTCATGGAGGGTACACACACCTCAACCATCTGCACTCAACAGATGAGGTCCCAGACCCTCCATTCTCTCAACCCAAAGGTCAAAATCTCTAGAGGAACTGTGAAAGCAGGAAGGAGATGAACTACTTCAACTACAAAAAGAGCTTTCAAATTATTATTCACGGCATCCACAAGTAATCAACCTCCAGAACGCTGCCAGGAGCATTGAACATTGCCAACCACTCACACCTACAGCTCCCTTGAGCCCTGCTCCCATGGTATCCTTCCTCAAATCCAAGCTCTGTGGATCCCCACCATAACCTACAACTCTGCTGCCATGCACTTGGTAACAAAGACCGGATAATGAAGGCAAAGGAGGAAAAAGTAAGAACTTGAATCCCTGAAGGGGATTTGGCACTTCCCAACACCTTGTTCAGGGGCTGAGAGATGTTGAGAGTCACTCACAGAAGTACAGTTCAGGCAGCAGGACAGTGCTTCCAGCAGAAGGAGTCTAAGGCCCAAATGCAGATGCTGCCATCAGAGCTGGGATGCTATGGGTACACAACAGCTGGAGCAAGCAGAGGGAGAGCATGGCGAGCCATGGACGCACTCTGAGATGGAGCAAGAGGAGGGCAGGCAGCTGGCACCAGGGTGATAACCTTGACTACAAAGTGACAGCTGTTCGCTGTCCAGACTCAAAGATGTACCGGAAGCGTAAGGCAAAAGCCACGAACATAAGGAGCACATGGCAGAGCTGCTGGGCTAGGAGTCACTTCCAAGAGCTGCCCTCCCCCCCATCCAACTGCCAGGCTTGCTGAGGCTCACAAACTCATTTCTTCAGCTTCAGGCCCAGAACTCTGGGAGATTCCTATGGCTGCTGAAAGAAACAGCCAAGCAGAAACACGCCAGTGTAGCACAGCTGTTGCCCCTGAAGTGAGGTGGCTTTAGCTGCCACCCAAGAAGGAAGTGGGTCAGGGACACCAGTTTGGAACACACTCTGGGCCAGCATCTGGACAAGGAAATGATGCTGCAGAATTTGCTGTCTGCCTCCTGATCTCAGCAAGGCTCTGAGGGACATGCTGTGGGCAAGGTGGTCTTCCTGAGAATTTATATCTACACTTAACAGGAAGCTTCCTCTTGATTGCTGCTCCCATTCCCTTCGTTGCTTTACTCTGGAAGGAGCTAAGGCCTTAATTAAGGTCCACCCTTACTGCCAGACTGGGAACCAGGATTAGAAATCAAAGACAGAATAAAACACAAGTTCTTGGCCAGTCATGCAGACATTGCTGGGCTAGGCCAGTGCAGAGAGACTCTCGCATAGCGCTGAGGCCAGGCCATGGCTTGGAACCAGCACACAAGAAGCTCCTGGGGACAAAGAATTCCTCAAACCTGTCCATTGTGGCCATGCCATGGATGCAACAGGATAAACAAAGCTGTGTCTCTCCCAGACCAGCCTGTACCCTGAGGCAGAGAGGAAACACCAAACTAGGAAAGATGAAGTTGCATGAGGAGCAGGACCTCGCCTGAGCAACACAGCAGAAAAGGGAGCATGGAGTAGGCACCCTGAGTGCAGAACAAACGAGCCCTCCCCTGAAGAGAGAACACGGAGTTCCAAAGGTACCATCACACCAAGGAGGATAATGATCCCTCCAGCATAGAAGCAGCAGATGTCAGAAGCCATTTTTTTAAAGGAAGAAAACCAGATCCACTCCGAGGAGACAACAGCCGAGGGGAACTCAAAAGCAGGGGAACACACCCGCCTTGGGTGCTGAGCTTAAGAAAGTTCATGGCAGCATTTCACAGGTACTGCCAGAGCTAAAGGAAACTTCAGACCTACATATGCCACTGATTCATGTACACCCCATGGACCACAACTCAAATATCGAAGAACTGATTCAGAATCTTAAAAATGTTGTTACAGACATTAATAAGGACTTATTTTGATTGTGAGGGTGATGAGGCCCTAGCACAGGTTGCCCAGAGAAGCTGCGTCTGCCCCATCCCTGTAACTGTTCAGGCAGGATGGGGCTTGGAGCAACCTGGTCTAGTGGAAGGTGTCCCTGCCCATGGCAGGGGATTGGGACTAGATGAGCTTTCATAAGGTGCCTTCCAATTCAAACCAGTCTATGGTTTCATGATCTAGCATTTAAAGAAAAAAAAAAAAGAAAAGAAAAAAGGAAAAAAGAAAAGGATCAGAGTTTTTCCTCTGGTTCCTGCCCTGTTGTTACTTTAGTGAACAGTAAGAAGCTGTACGTACCTATATCATCATAACGTTCCACCCAGACCACATACACTTTGGTTTCAGGTCCCATTGGTGGAATGGTTCGGCCCTGAGGCATCCTCTTGGATCTAGAAGTAGGACTGAGCTGTTTTGAACATAAGGGAAGAGTAGCATTTGCAAACATCATGAGTCCAATAATGCAGCCAACAAGTATTTCCCAGCTGCTCCTCAGTCATTCATATCTCAGCCAGGTACAACCTCTGCCAGCTATTGAGCAGGGGCAGCTGTGCTGGAACTACTCACTGCAATCTGGGTCGCCACCCTACTTATATTCAATACAAACTCACACATTCAACCTTGAATCGGTTTAAAGTTTTTTTTTAATGTCCTTGAAGGCCTTAAATGAGTAACTAAATATACATTTGGCAGTGAATTCTAAACAAGTAATCAGCAGTAATAAATCTTTTCCTTACAGATGTAACAGTTCACGGTTTTCTGCTTTGTTAGTGTACAAAAGCAACCTCTGGTACTTCAGACACAACTGACACTGTTCTAAACTGGATAGGTAGGAAAAGCGTTCACATCTATCCATCCTCAATTTCCAAGCATGGATTTGAGGCTGAATTACTCTGTAAATACTCCATATACTTTTTTCTGCACGCATTTCAGGATTTCAGGATTTCAGGACGCACAGCACTTAGCATGTCTAAATTTTATACTTAAGTAATGTAATCTTGCTATCTCCTACTGTAGGTGCAAATTCTGGCAGGACCAAAGCAGATATCAAAGATTAATAGCAAGGAACAAGTAGCTCTACATGCCAGGAAACCAAATCATATACTATCAAAAACGTGCAGTATTGCCAGCATGCTTCTTGAAAGAAAAAACAAAAAGCACCATTTTTCAATGCAAGTTTTGCCTTACCCGCTGGGAGGGATTAAGATTGTCTGTATGATTGGGGAAGAGTTCAAGTGTCAGAGGCTGCTGCTTCAATATTCCTGGCAGCAGATCCATGTTGGAGTCACTTTCTTGGTCAGAGACACTGCTTTCCAGTGAATCAGCTGTAAGCCAGAAGAAAAAAAGGTGGGTTTTGTCTATTCTTCCACCAAAGAATAAGCTGTCATCATATATTTTGATACTAAAAAAAATGTTGCAAAGCTTTTGGAACTAAACAGGCATAGATGTATGGTCAGGTCAATACAGTCCTCGTAAGCAGGAAATGAGTTAGGAGACAACTGCCAGCTGTCCAGGAACAGACTGCCAATAAAGCACTCCCCACGGACTTACACACATCCCAGCAGTTTCCTGTAGAATACAGTCTCCTCCTTCCTATGGCTACACCATATTTTATTCCAGGCAACTTGCAGTATGCCAAAGATGCCATGAAAGCTCTTGCTTCCCTACTTAGCAGTGGTGCAAACATTACTCCATGTGCTGCAGGAGCACATCATTGACAGGAAAGTGAAAAAAAAGACATCACCAGCTGATGGTGAACCACATGTCCAACCTAAAGCACCCTGGCAACAACAAAACTGCTGTGCACACCTGGACATCTACTGAGGCTCAGACTGAGAAAGGCACAGAACAGATGCCACATCAGGAAGGAGTCTAGGGATTAGAATGCTGTAATTTAAACATCCACAGCTTTCTGACAAGGATCTTGCTAAACACACTACCTAGTTTATTTAGGTTTTGCTTCTGCAAGAGTTCTCAAACAAAAAAAAAGTTGGTTTCATTTTTGTAAAGAGCATGTAGAGAGAGATCTTACTCAGGCATTCCACCGGTGATGGGACAACAAAGGCGATTTCTGTCAGGGCATCTGCATAATACAGCACCTTCTTCTGTCCATTGAAGATACTTGCCCCAACATCTTCCGAGATAATTAGATCATCTGAAATGGACGGAAAAGGAAAGTTTAGCCAGAAGGAAGCTCTACTTCTTTACACACTGCATCAGAAATGACCTTCAAATACAAGATGCAATCAATGAGAAGAAATCATGCAAATCTCATTTTAAAATGAAAGGAGTAAAATCTCATGGCTAACAACCCTTCTCAAAAAATCGTTTTTGCTATCTTGAAGGAAAAGGTGTTTTGGGTTTGGAGTGGCTTCATTTTGAACATATTTCCAGTGTACTGGATTCTTTATTTCCTACTACTCCAGTAAGCACATATGCCACAAGAATACATCTACTATCTATTTCTGAGCATTCTCTCTAGCAAGATCATCCAGTTAGTCATTCCATTTCCAAAGGATTCTAACATTTAACACTTCAGTCCGATACTATTCTAGAATTCAAGCCAGTTTCTACAGACTCTCTTTGGTCTTTCCTCTATCAAGCAGAGTTAGAAAAAGATCCGTCTCCAGTTAATACAAGAAAGCCCCTCATTCTCAGTCCCCACTGATTCCCTCACCACAACTGGCCAATACAGGCCTTCAGAGTAGAGAAAAAACCTCCCTCCCCACATCACCTCCAGAAAGACTAGCAAGGACTTTAAAACTAATTTCTCTGATCCAGTTTACGGAAGGGTTCCTGAGATAGCTGCCTCAGCAAAGCCACTGGAGCAGTGAAATTCAGCATACTGCCAGAGAAGTGGCCAGAGGCATGTTGAAGACTCCAAGCCACGCTTCAGCATCAGGGAAAGGTTCCCATATCTCCAGTGGCTCCCAAGGAGCAGCACCACAACTCAAACCCCAGCTTTTTAGGAATTTCTTTGATGTTGGGGGTGGTGCAGGGAAACTTTCCCCTGAAATTATTTTAACCACAACTCACTGGAAGCTATTCTAGACTCACAGAATCATTTAGGCTGGAGATCATTGAGTCCAACTGTTAAGTCAGCACTGTCAACTAACCCATGTCCCCAAGTCCCACATCTGCACAGCTTTTAAACCCCTCCAGGGATGGTGACTCCACCGCTGCCCTGGGCTGCCTGACCACCCCTTCCATAAAGACACTTTCCCTAATATCCAACTTAAACCTGCACTGAGGCTGTTTCCTCTCATCCTGTCACTCATTACCTGGGAGAAGATACTGACCCTGACCTGGCTACAACTCTTTTCAGGGAGTTGTAGAGAGCGAGGAGGTCTCCCCTGAGCTTCCTTTTCTCCAGGCTGAGCCCTCCCAGCTCCCTCAGCTGCTCCTCATTGGACTTGTGCTCCAGCCCAGTCACCAGCAGAACCAGACTAAAAGTAACCTGCCCTTCCTCCCTTCCATTTTTGAACACTTTTTCTGTTTCCTTCTTCCCCGAGCTGTTTGAATTAATTCAGCTATTTAATGGTCTGTGTTCTCATTCAAATGGCTGAAAAAATTCAAGTTGAAAAGTCCACATCAAACCAGGTTCCTTGTTAATTCAGAGACCTGCCTTCTGGAGTTGTTCTGACAAACCCACTGCAAAGGGAGGTCAGAGGGCTCTGTCTCTGAGAAAGAACAGCCTGACCCTGTCCTTAAAGCAAAATTAAAATCCAGACCTGGCCATTTTGTAATCCATCCTGACTTGCTCAGAGAAAGCAAGGCCTCTGTTCTCTAACCTCTCCCCAACACTTCCAGCCTTCTGTGGTTCGTACTTTTATTCCAGAACTGAAGGGAGAAGCCTCCAGCTGGCTGCAGACACAGGTGAAGGGCACTCCTAAGACACCATGAATGGACAGCAGAGCAAGTGCTGCTTAAGCACCTGCAGCTGTAATGGTGCCACACCTGATGCCAACATCGGCTCAAGGATGGTGAACAAGCTGCACCAGCCTTACCACTACCTTTGGGTGGCCCACCAGAGGCTGTGGCTCTGGAGATCACCCAGAACAGCTTTGGCCCTTGGAGCAGTGACACTAAAACCAGCCCAGACACTACCCATTCCCAGGGAATCTGATCAAGTTGTCCAAGGGAGAAGCTAACCCAACCCCCAGCTTCCTGTCCTGGGATAGATGCTCACATTCCTGAGGATCGTTCTGGGTGACAGAATGGGGAGAGGGTGGTGTATGACAAGCTCATGGGAGGAGTTGCTCTAGTGGAAAAAAGCAGACTCAGTGATGCAAGACAGCGAGCCATGTGTGGGTTCAAACACCTCCAGGACTTACAAACAGCAGCTTGAGTCAATATCTCATTTTAATCTACTTACAGAACACTAAAAAAATCACACAGTATTTCAAGCCTATTTGCCAATACACAGAATAATCTGCAACTGATTTCACCTGAATACTGGTTTGGGATAATGTATAATGTATTAAAGACTCATCAAATCTTAAGAAATATAGCCCAGTGGTATTTTTTTTGCTGAGGCTACTTCCTCCCAACAACATACAGACATTAGTTTTGCTCACTGACTTGAAGCTCAATTTAATATTTACACATTTCTTTCTAGCAAACATCAGCATTTATGAAAAAAAAAAAAAAAAAAGCCAGTGTTCAGATAGGTACACAGGAGCAAGAAAACTGTCGTCTAAAGGAGCCTAAACATTTTAATTTACTATAAAAGACATTTACTATGTCTTACCTTGTTCAGGTCCCTCTTCATCACTGCAGCTGTTGATTGACCAGCTTGTTGAGACGTGACCAGTCCACCCAGGGTGCTTCCCAACATCAACAGACCAACCAAGAGACAGCAAGAACTCCAGGAAGTGGGGCTGAACAATTCTGGAAGACTCCATGTTCTTCAGGATCTGAAACCACCAGCAACACCATGTTGGTACAGAAGCAGGAAACAAGTCTCTTCCTCCCCAGCTTTTTAATTAACATTTTTCTCACCAACATGGTTTTGCCCAAATTCAGCTACAGAACAAGCCTGGAACCCCAGACTTTCTACATGGACATTACTCCCTGCTCCTCAGTATCCTTCTATCCTGCTTGGCCTTGTCCTATTCAATCAACTTGACTTTCTGCCAGCATTTTCAAAGCCTGTAAAACAGTGAATTAAATGGCTGGAAATGGCAATTTTGAGACTCAACCACTCATGAGAAAAGCCACAGAGTGCTCAGTGCAGAACCTGCATTAGCACCAAAGGTAACACAAGGGTTTTCTATACAGTGTTCACTATCAGACTGAGCTAAAATTTGAAGAGAAAGGTATTTTCCTCACTACTCACCTGTACATGACATAGCGTGATTTAAAGGGCAGGCCTCACAGCACATTAAATTAAGAAACAGATTTTCCAAAACAATTTTCAGTAGGACTGAGTGTGCACTTCAACTAAACTTCACACTGTACTGTTTATGTTAAACTTTAATTCTACTTCTGACAGAGACCTGGGATGTTTCCATATGCAAAGGCAACTTTTACCTCATTATGACCAAGTGAGAGTTGAGCCCTTCACCAAACAGCACACAGACACATGTGTGATTTGGATACCAGAACCATTGGGGCTGGTGGAACAAACAATCCATCCATCCTTTCCAGGCCATAAAGGAGTTTGTTTTGTGGCAGAGGCATCAATCGTTTTGGCTTGTGCAGGGGCAGAACACTGAGACACAGGCCCCAACAAAGCAGAAACTGCAGGGATGGGTGCTGGAAGAAAAGCTTCCAGGCTGGAGGCTTTGTGTAGCCACATAGTCCTGACACTCCATCCTAATGCCTTGTACAGTGTTCAGCAGTGACTAGACACACTGCACTGAAATATCATTATTAATCCTCATACTGAGCACACTGAAACCATAGCTGTGCTTCAGAACAAGCCAGGATAAGTGTGGGTTGGAAGACATAAGAGCTCCATAAGAGCATATAAACATTCTGCTAGCTCAGCAAGAGCACATCTCAGCTCCAAGGCAAATCTAGCATATCTTGTTTCATAGCTGACTTCGCAGATGAAAAGACTGCACTGGCTACTCTGAACTACAATTTGAACACTCACAGACAGATGATCCTGGCTTCAAGAACTGTGTCCCACACCAAAGTAGAAGGTGCTGCAGTGTTCTGTCAGCTGTGCATTCACAGTGACACGAGGAGTTGGCACAATGATTTATTACGGAAGCCACGCTTCTACTCTTTACTACGAGAGTTATGAATGGAATGAGAAGGCATTAGAGAAACATCCTTTCCTAATGAGCCCATAAACCCTCTCAGCGAGTTTCCAGGTCACAAAGAAGTCACAATTTAGATTTGCACAAATTAACCTGATTAACCTAATCGCCTTTGAATCTAAATATTATAGCATAAAGACTTACAATGGAATAATACTTCCTTACTTGCAGAAAGTTTTCCATTCCTTTAACACGTGTTTAACATTAGAATGAAACCAAACTACCTTGACATTGCTCATTGCTGGAACAAACTGCAACCTTCCCTGCAAGCTGAGCCAACAAAGCTGAAATGCCTTTCTGATCTGAATCTTTGAACTCTACAAATAAGGACAATAAGGACAGAACAAACAGGAAAAATACTATTAATATTTTAATATATATCTTATCTATATTTAAAAATACATTAAATTTGTTACAATAAGCCTAAGTGTGTGCAATGTACTTCAATCTACAGATGAAGAGAGTATGCAGTGACTCGTAGCTCGTACTGGTTCTGACGCTCCACTCTAATCACCAGCAGTGACGCTTTACTCACTTGGAAACTACTAGAAACACAACAACATAGACTAGCTGGGACTCCACACTTTCACTTACCTCCTGGCTCGTTTTCTGGCCTGCCTTCATGTAGAAAATGAAAACAGTATCAAAAGGACGACAAGGTAACAAATCCAAGTAGCCAAGGTCATCAAAAAACCCAGGAAGAGCAGAGTCAAGTGCAATCAGGTGAGGAGGTAGACGACTGTTAGTAGGTTCCTGTCCAATAGATAGAGTTCAACAGCTTAAAAACCCATCTTTCTTAACTAAAAGGTCTTTATGGCTTCAATGGCAATCCATTAAAATATAAAAAGACAATTTCCCTTCTCTAAGAGCAAAATCATACAGGATTTCTGATGCGATATAATCTTGTTACTGTAAATGAGTAACAGCAAGCATAACAGGCTGACAATTCATTGCATTCTACTCTCATTAAATAAAAGTGGTACTTGCCAGTGAGAGACATAATATTTTGCTCAAGAAGAGCACACAACAAAAGCAGCAGATGCTTTCAAAATACCACAGCTATGCACACAGTCGCATGTGCATATTCAGATTAACTTAAATACCAGTAATATGTAAAATACTGAGCACTTTAAGACATCAGTTTTGCAAATGCTCTATAGTCTACTTTTCCAGACAGCTTTCTGGAAGGAAAAGCAACAAATACAAGGGAGAATCCACAGGTAAGACACAGAATTTCAAATTAAGAACATGGATCACCTCTATAAACTGTTATTTTAATTTAAAAAAGAAACCTCTACATCTATTATGTACTCCCAAGTGTTTATGTACGATTAAACCACTTCAGCACAACCACCTCTGAAGCAAAACTTCTATGGCAGTCATATTTCAGAAAGTCTTCAAGTACCACCCAAAAACCTAACTCAAGTTGTGGAACGATTTCAAGCGTGAACATTTGAGTGTGATGGCTTATGCATCCACTGCAAACAAAGGTACAGCCACCTCTTCAGAGCACGTTCAACTTGAGGCCCAGCTTTTCACAACCCTGCTCTTAATCCTGGAAGAGTGGAATCTATCATTTCATTTGATTAAACTGCAGCTGAACAATAGTTGGAACAACATAGATGATCTTCCACTAACAAATTTTCCCCTTTTGTCAAGCCAGACCACATGGGAACTGGAGGAACTGGACAACAGCAAGAGGTATCAGATCACCTTCAATGCCTCTAATGAGAGGAACCCGAAGTGAGAGAGGAACAGGCGCGCTGTCTGGAACTCCTGTGCTGGTGGCGGGGGCTTACACTCCGTGATCGGATCAGGAAAGCTCTTCTTCCGCCACTCCTCTTCACTTCTCTGATCTACGGAAGTCTCAAAGACAATCTGCTGGGCCATGCCATTCCTCAGCTTCTCATGGCGCTCTTCGAGCTGGAAAACATTGAGTGAACTGCTGACGTCACCAAAATCATGAAGATCCACCAAGAAAACAGTTCCATCACTTAGGAAAGCTCTACAGCAGCAGCTGCAATCCACCACCAGAATGGTTACTAAAACACTTTCAAAAAGACCTTGCAACATGGCAAAGTGAACACCTAAAAACCCTGTTTGCATAGGAGAGCTCTGTGAATATCCAGTATCAGCTATGGCTTCTCCTATTCAAGTGAACACAAACTAAGACACATCAGATCCTGTGAAACTTTAAAGTATTTGAGACATGCACTCTCTTCTTCCCCCAAGAAGGTCTCAAAAAAGACCTTTCCATTTCCCCAGAAGAAGCAACAAAATGCAAGCCATTGCTTCCTACAATACCAGGATATTAGGATCAGTAATAAAACATGTTGAGCATCTTCCTGGAGAAGTGCACAGATTTAACTAATTTGCAGAGGTTATTTTCCATTAATATGAAACTGGACAGGCTAAAGAGTAAAACTATTTACAGTAAGACAGTGCATGACTCACGAACAGACAAAAACCCCAAAAACAAAATCAAGTCAGAGACAGTTACTTACTTCCTCATTCACGATTTCATGTAAGTCAGGAATGCTCAAGTCAGCTTTCACAAATGGAATCTTGTCCACTTCTTCAGGAAAAGGGCGATGTTTCACACTGTATTTCAATCCAACATCATTTTTAGGAGCTGGTCGAGGTTCTGGTACGAATGTCTGACAAAAAAAAGGTTTTTTTTACATTCAAGGTATTGTATCACTAGACAATATTATAACAGATGAAAAACATTTCCTCTCCCCTCCCTGCCAGCACTACACTAATCCATTAGTGAGCAGCATCATTAAAAAACATTAAATACTTTAAACTAATAGACTTGTATTAAAAATGTGACTGTAAATTTTAGAGAGACACAACTCTATCTATTTTGGAATCTATAAACCCTGCTTACCATCTAGCCTCTAAACAGCTGCAAACCCCAATAAAAATGGCAAGCTTACATGGCAACATCTTATTTTCAGCCCATTCTAACTGTATTGAGAGAAAGCTGGCAAGTATTTGAGAAGTTCCACTTCAACCCTCCTGACTGCGATCATCACAACAAGCCAAGGCTTCAAAGGGAGCAGCAATGCTGTGGGTCAGGAGGGAGATGCACTGCCAAAATATCCAAAGGACTTGCATCATGAATCATGATGCAATTTTGACATTGCTACTACATCGTGTTCTACAGTGTCATTATGTAATTACAAACTTCAAGTTACCAAGGAAAGCAACAAATGACCTAGGCACAGGTTTAGAGGTGCATCAGGTCCAAGCAAGCAAGACCTTTCATTGCATCTTCAGTGTTGTTTTCTAAGTTTATTTACTACTGATTACATTTCAAAAGGGCAAAAGCATTAAGTTATAGAATGCCTTCAAGTTGGAAAAGTTCCCTTAAAACTGGTGAGGAGGTGAGCATTCAGATCATGGCTTGTCCTTTAGCATAGGAGGTAGCAAACCTGGACTGACACTATTTAGCCAAGGGTCTCAGCTTCAGAGATAGCAGAGCTCCAAACACATCCCGGACGGTCTTCCCGAAGGCTCCTTCGCAGAGACCACATTCATCTCAGTGTGAACTGCCAGCTGAGACTGACAAGCCCTCATTTCAGCTACATTACTGCCTTTCTTTTACTGAGGGTCATGGGAAGAGTTCAAAGATGTGGAAAAGTTCACAGACAGAAATTTTCATAACAAGAGTACATGCTCCACTAGACAACAGCAATAAGAAATTTTACTGTAAAAGAAGACTGAGGTATTTCTCCTCCACCATTCCTCTCCAGAGCTGTTCCAGAGTTCATCTAGATAATTTTTTTCACAGCAGGTTTACAGCCATCTTTGCAACATCAGGCTTTGCAGCCTGAAGAGCTGTTCTCTCTGCAGTACCACATTCTACACCTCCAGACTTTACTCCCTCTGCTGCAAGGGCTTTGCCTGACACCTGAAACTAGCACCAATACCCCTGCCTGCACACTAAATACCCTGTGCCTTACCCCATCACTTCATAAGATGCTTTCAGAAAAAAAGAAAAGAAAGAAAAAAAGAGACTGCCCCCTCCCTTAAGCAAGTCTGCAAGTCGAGAAAGCAACAGCACTTTCACAGCCTGTAGTTAATATTAACCACAAGTGGTAAAGAGTCACCAGAGGTGTGGCACATTACCTACAACTAAAGGCCCCGTGGCTCAGCCTTAATGTATAATCACCAGCTCTGGGGGGCTGTCTCAGATTAGTAGAATTTCTGCTGACCATCTCTAAGTTAAAGATTTCTTTACGGGCTTTGATAGAGACCTTTTGATTTGCTTTAGCTCCTCTTGGCAAAAGACAGAGTTGCTGGGCCCACGCAAATCTTCCAGATGTTCCACGGATCAAAACCGTGACAGAGGGGAAAGAGTCATCTGCAAAGCACATGGATTAAGAGAATAATACATCATCATATATTGCAAACAATTCACTGTGTAATCATTTAACAAGAAGAAAATGCAGGCATGATGGCAGAGGTTTTGCTTTCAAGGTTAACTCTTCCCTGACCTTGAAGAAAATTCCTGGTGAGAAGCAAGCAAACCTCTCTGCAGCAGGAAAGTGCTAGTCTACTTTGTCAGCTCAGTACTTGCCAGCTCAGTTTGATCATTAAAAGCAACTTTCATCCAAATTCATGCAGATCACTATTTCTCTCCGAAATATCTCCAGGAAATCAAAAAAGATTGTCCAGCCACTGCCTGTTTAGGTGAGACAGTGACCATATGGAGACACAGATTCCATGATGCTTCCATGACCTTCTGCAAAAGTTCCTCACAAACAGCAGCAGTAAGAACAGTGGGACGACAAAAGATAATGGTCAACAAAGACTTAGGAAGATTCTGACTTCCACATCATGGAAATTTTTGCCCCAAAAGGAATAGGGACACAGAGAAGTTGTCCTCTCAGGTTTACAAGACCCACTTGGGCAACATCAGGTTGCATTATCCTGGTCCAAATTCAGTGCTGGCCTTGTCTACAGCAGGAGGTCAGACTACAGAGTCCTGAGGTGCCTTTCTACTGGCACAATGATGGTTTTAACACTGCAGGGATTTCAGTCTTCCTTCAAGATTTAAAAGGCCACTAATATTAGTCACCTTAAATGAGATCATCATACTTTTACAGCTGCTCTTCTTAAAGGTATTTGCATGTATCTTTTGTGCACATAAACCACACACTGGCACCATCAGGTAACTAGCAGAATTCTACTCCTTCCCCAGTATTCCCTGGGAATTTCAGGGTGCAGCACAGCCTATGCATACCCTGTACATAAGCACACACAGAGAGAACCCAAACCAGCTCCCCAGTCACTCACTTCCATGATCTGCCTCAGAACTGGCCTGATGTACTTGTGCACTATTGCAATTAATCTTGTAATTAAAAGGGGATTTGTAAGCCAGTTATGCACAGCGAGAAAAGATAATCTGTGATTCCAACAGCTTTGCAGGATTCCACAGTAATACATTTAGCAGAGGCAGAGTGAGGATGAGGATTGCTTAGCCATTCCAGCACGCTCTAATCCATTCCAGTCAGGAACACACTTGCTCCAACACAGTCTGGGGGTGAACATGCGGTAGTGGCTCCCAGCCTTGCCACTTCCTGCAAGATCTATTCAGTGATTCTCAACATGGTCAGAGCACTCTGGACCACAACTCAACTTCTCAGCACCAATTCACGCAGTTCTGTGCAACCTCGGCTTTCAAGACTAGTTTTTAGGCTCCTTCCTATCCACAGATGAGGAAAATGTACTGGGGACAGAACATCAGATCTAACATAAGTTAGTCTTTAACTGAAGTAGCATCTTAGAGAATTTTCATCTGTTCTATTAGGTAACGCCATGACACGTGCAGACTCACAGGGGGATCAGTTATTCTGTTCAAAGCATCATTTAATACCAGATTTTTGTAATATAAATTCTCAATGGTCAAAGTTTATGAAGCTGAAATGAGCTAGACTCAGCTGTGAAAGCCAACACCCTGTGACAAATCTCCTTTACAGGAGGTATCATTGACAGAACAGGATCAGATATGGGAAAGTTATAACAGCTCCTAAGCAACTAAAACCACCTGAGCTGAAAGCACCCACAGAAATATGCAGTAATAGGAGGCCTAAAGCAAGCAGCACCAACGGTGCAAGCATAAAGGAGACATACTAACCATATGTTGAGCACTTATCCCTATCAAGTCTCCTATACCCTTCACATTTTCATTCTTGTACGAACAAGGATATTTCAAAATGTAATGCTATTGCTTTTGTCCATGAACCCATTATTTCAATGGCAGTCAGCAGCATGTATATCATTTAACTGGTTGAAAGACTTGGACAACTGCATGAACAATTTGGGTAGGCTTGTGCGTGTCTGATCATCAGTGGCATTAAAGTTATTCCCACCACTTCATCCCAGAGCAACACTCTGCTCTATGTGCCCACCCACAGACAGCAAAGCCCCTGAAACGTGTGAGAGACACTTGATGAGGTACCTTTGTTTTGCAGCTCCATACAAAAAGTTTTAACCTGAGAAAGAAGGAAATGGGAAATCTGAGCTTACTCTGTTCGTTCCCTAGAGGCTGCTCCAACATGGCCAGGATGACGCTGTTATCCAAAACAAAGTAACGGAAGCTGTGCTTGTTTATGGTAGGGAGACGGGAATATTTAATTAACGTGGTTTCATTCACCAAGCTGCAAGGAGAAGCAGGACCACTGGGAGAAGGAAACGCTCCAAGTAGCTGCATAATGCTGCAAGTGAGAAAAAAGTTGAGAGTTATGACAGATTAAGCAAACTGTTCCACCCAAGCACAAATTTTCACTCACATTCTTCATCTGTATCTTGACCTAGCAGTTACATTATCAGGGCACATCTGCCCTCACCCATCAGGTTGCTTTAAGATAACCAGTACCTTCATAAAGACATACATGAAAACCTACAAAGAAGGGCACTCTGCCTATACAATGAGCTTCTTTATAACCTGGGTTATAAAGACATGCTTTAAAGCATGAAAATCTGTACCCTTCCATAGCTTTATGTTCATTTTTAAAAGATGATTTCTCCAATCATCCATACTTTAACCCCCTCATATCAGCAAGAAGGACAGACATGGCAGTGCGCTAATTACAATTGCCTTTGCTTTCTTCAAGTACAGATTACAGTAACTTAAAACCCTTTAAAGGGTTGGGACCCTAAAAGGTCCAGGATCACATAAGCGTGACTACCACAGATGGTAATCTTCCCTGGAAGAAAGCCTCCAGGTGGGGTCCAACAGCACCTACCGCCTTGGAGCCACAGCCTTAGGAGGACCCTAGAAGCATCATTTTAAATCATCTGAAGTTGTACATGATCTCACCAACACTATTAGAAATTGAAAATTTCTATGGCAGGAACCAGTAATGAGAGCTGTCCAGTGTTGGACTGAAGTTCATATGATTTAAGTCAGGACTTTACCCTCAACACCAGCACGTAGGCCAAAAGTAAGTCTATTGATTGCCCTCTCCACACACTTTTCCACTTTACTGTGAAAACAGTTTCATCTCTCTAAATGAAAATAAACACTTTCAGGCAACAATAAGGATTTGTCCACAAATTCCAATGAGTAGTTGCTTTTTGTTGGAAATTACACACTTGTTTTTACTAACAGTAACATTTATAACAGTTGGATTTCAAAGCAGAGCAAAAAAGATAGCAGCTATTGCCTTTTGCAAAACATATTTATCCTCCCCATCCTCAATCTGTCCTGTCTGCCATCATACTGTTCAGCCCATAACACAGTGCTTTCCAAGTTCTCTGGAGCAAATCCCAATTTTCCTCTCTGTGCTTCCCCTCCCCAACCCACACATTATCTGTTACTGCATTTCCAGTAGAACCTCTCAAACATATTAAACAAGCCAAACGCTGTGGGCAGGAAGCCATCCCATCCTGCTCCAGCATACATGTGCTGCACATGCCATTCCCTGCTGTCACACAGTGTCTATCAGTTTCCTCACCAGAGTGGGGACAGCATATGTTGTCAGGATGAGGAGAAGAGAAAATGGGAAGACAGGATCACTAGGTTAAGTGAAAGAGAGAGGGAATTGCTGTCTGCAGAAAGGCCTGGCCGAGAACAGAACACCAGGGCTGAAGGAGGGTCTGGGTTTTGCTGTACAAGGAAGAGAGGAGGCAGGAGGGGGAAACAGTGACCAGAGTGATCTGTTTTCTGTTAACACCTGCAAGGGGAGGAGGGGAGATCTAAGGCAGAGCACAGTCCTGCCCAAAGGGCAAAGAAAGGGAGATTCTGCCTAACTTCTTAAACGCTCTTGTTACATCAGAGATCACCTGCTGGGAGCTCCCTGTTAAACACTCTCAGACAAGACAACACTGAACATTAAAGGTGTTCTGACAAATTACATACCACGTTAGTGTAGCTTCAGCAGCATCCTTCACTCGCATGGATGCAGGGTTTGGCTCCTTATCTCCTTTGTACTTGACCTCCTGTTCGCTGTTTTTGGATTTACTCCCTGAAATGCCCAGCTCCACGATCTCCAGTACCTCTTTTAAACAATCCTAAAACACAAGAACAACCTTGAAGCAGAAGCACTTGGATAAACATCTCCAAAACCTCAGGGAAACAGTGATAGATCATTAAGTAAAAAAACCCACTGCTGGTAATACAAGCTCTTTATTTAAAGGCAGATTACTCCGACACTGTTAAAGTAAGATCACATTTGCTATAGAACTGGTATTTTTTCTGTTTATAGATGTGTACTTGTATTATCTACTTATATTCTAATGGTAAAAAGTGCTCTGAATGAATAAATACACACAATGTATTTCATTGCATAAATACCAAATTGCCAAGAGGACTATTATGAATGCAACTGAAAAATGTAAACATATTTAAAGAGATAATAAATGCATTTCTGGAACTCTTTGCAGAAGTTTTAAGTTCTAAACACATCAAGAATGAACTCATCTGGAAAACTGCAAGAAATCCTTTTCCAAATTTTTCAATTGCCAACATCTTTCATTAGTAAAATACATCATGGTATCTAATTCACCAAGAGAAGAATAAGAACATTCTAAAAGTACACCGTAAAAGCACCAACAAATCTACTACAGGAGAGGCCAACACTCAACAGAGCCGCAGATATGACACACAAGTGCTGTGCAGAACAAAATCACCTGCTGAAAAAAATATTTTGATTGCAACAACAAAGGTTCAGTTCTCATGGCCTGAGCTACAGAATAACAAAGGAAGACTTCTCCTGAATAAGTACGTGATTAAAACTGAACATGAGTGGTCAAGGCTGTACCACCAGAAACCAGACAGGGTTCTACGTCTTGGCCTTTGTCCTTCCTTATATTCATTGTTGATATAGAAAAAAAGGTGAAGAGAAAAATCAAAGTTTTCTAACAGAGCAAAATTAACCAGCATTGAGCTGCAAAAACTGGCCACAAAGAACTGTAGCAGGAGTTTACAGAGTAGCAATACAGCAGGTGAAATTCAAAGCAAATGTAAGAGGAGGCACTTGGAAAGCTGCATTTTTAATACCTGCAAATACAGGGAAAGGTTCTCATCTGACTATTGTGACTCAGGAATGAGCTACTCAGTGTCCAGTACATAATGCACACAGTATGTAGCACTATCTCCTTACAGTGGTAATTGAAATAAAAAAGACCATAATGAAATGGAATAAAGCATTATGCAACACAACCTGTGCCACATCCAAGGAACCTATCCTATCATAGTCACCTACTGCCATGCCAGTACTCCAAAGCACATTCAGAAAGCATCTTTATTTAAAGTTCTGCTTGTGGGTTTTCAATCTTCTTTTTTTTTAAATATACATATTTTTATATGTTACTAAATAAACAAAATATAAAGATATGTAATGTTCTATCTAAAAAGATAACAAAATATTACATAATACATACATATCTATTATCTATAAAACCACAGAAAGATCACTAAGTTGGCTCTGAAAGGAGACCAGTAATGAAAATGTGCCTTCAAATTTTTTCCTTTTTTCTTAAGCAGCAAGGCAGAAGGCAATAGAAAACATGCCTCTCATTTCCTGCTCCTCTCAAGCTTCCCAAGCCAATTCCACCTTCCATTGAGCTATGCCTTGCTCAGTTGCTAGAAAATTAGTTTCTTGGTGAAACAAACTCTGATTATCAAAATATTAGCATCAAAGAAATTCTGTTAAGCCTAGAAAATGCTTTAGGTCAGGTATGAGCTGAGAAATAAGGAGAGTCATGGCTACCTGCAGCAGGTAGCTACGGGTTACCCCATTTATTTCTGTATTTCTCTTTTGGTTTTTTTCCAGGTTTCTTTTCTGCTCTCTTTTTCCAGTTTCACAAAGCAAGAAGAAAGATTGAGACATTCGTATAACTATAAAGGTAATTTTAAAGCCAAAAACTGTATTGGTGAATAAAGATCAGGAATTAAAGTTCAGAAGTATTTTGCACAGAAACTTGTTTGGAATTCCTAAGAAAGCTAAGCAAACCACACTATTTTAAAGTATTGAGAACAGACAGGTTGGGCACAAAAAGGCATTTCAGATGCAGCGCTCACAATCTATCCACTGGAGACTCTGACCTTCTCATCGAGCATGTCGGGGTGCTCCGTGAGCCAGACACAGAGGCACTGGAAAGCTGCCACAATCATGGAGTGCAGGTCCCGGGAGTGCAGCGGGGCCGGGCGGCTGCACTGGTACACGATGTAGCTGCACACGGAGCTGATCGCGCGCTTCTGATCCGAGGGATCGACCACCACCTTCACCTGCATCACACAAGGGTGACAGGGTGAGAATTCCTCCACAAAAATCTTCCAGAGAAAAAACAGTTTCTGAAAACATTTTTAAATGCAGTTTTAAGAAATAGGAATAAACAGTTGAGCTCTTTTTTGATTACAGGTTAAAATTGCAGGTAAAATTATTTAACACTGATGGATATTGAAACTAAAAGTAAAGAAATGCTGCACTGAGGTGTGACCACATTGCATGGCTTGGTTTCCAAGATCAGGAATGGTACCAGTGTGGCTTGATAAGAAACCAAACGTAAGGTGAATTTGCAGTATTGAAATTTATTTTCCGCAAATGACTCTTCTTCAGATCTGGCAACCCATTCTGTATCTCCAAGAACCCACTCACTGCCAAGTTTCCCTTCCACAGGGCTTCATTCTGCTCCGGTAACTTTCCCCTAGACATATTCTCAGCACAGTAACTTTCATGACTGGAAAAAGGAACAAAAAAGCCATCCTCCGACAAGCAGACTGACAAAAACCCCATAATCTCTTTCCCAAAACTCACTGCAAACATCCCTCTCTGCTTCTCTCCCAGCTCAGGGCTGCAGAGAGCAAGGCTCCAGACCAGAAGGTCAGGAAACAGCACAATGCGCCATGAGGATCTGCACTGTAAGGCTAAAGAACTGAATTTCTCTTCTCTCTTATTCACAGCCTGTGACTCAGCACAGGAACAGATGGATTTTTCTACTCTGTAGCATCTGACCATGCTCTGTAAAGCTGTGCTTATTCAGGTGCACCCTTATCCAAGCAGGAAGGTGGATGGGCTTGCTGGTGCCAGCACTGAAGCCTGGCAGCTGTACTCCACAAATGGGAGCGACAATTCAGAGCCCCAGGATTTCAGTAGACTATCCTTCAGAAGCCCAAGATCTACAGCAGAGTCCCCTCAAGGTGAGCTTATGAAAGGCAGGTTTGTGAACCAGCACTCCTGCAGGAAACAAGACTTTTGACTTTTCCAAGTCCCACTAATAACCTGGTGCTGAACAGACACAAGACAGGGCAGCCCCTACCTGAGAAAGGCTTTGGGACTTGTCACCTCCAAAGACACAAGCAGAACAGGTACCCACTGCAGTTCTGCAGGAAGAAGTGATCTCTTTTTTCCCCACTTTGTTTTAAAGGGGAAAGATATTCCAGGGCAAGAATTACTTCAATTGCATGAGAATTATACAAAGACTACAATATTTAATATTAACCTGGAGATACATTTGAAAAGATAATGTATTTCCACATTCCCATAACCCTGCAAGAAAAAAAACCCAAACCAAGTTAAGAAAACCCTGGCTTAACCACACAAGCTGCAGGAACCCCTGGTTCTGTATGGTGCTTTATAAGATCTAATAATACACATTAATTCATTTCAGAACACTTTCAAGTACATTCATCAGTTCATGCTACTGCAATAGTGAATAAACATCCAGTCCAATATGGCTCAGTGCTGACTTTGTGCTCTAAAAACTGAGACACACATTAAAAGACTTCTGCTGAGTTCCTGAGGGATTATGATGGGAAATGCTGAATTGCCACACCAAGTTATCATGGCTACTCTAAGTACACTGCACTTTTGCTTAACAAAGGCCATGAAGTCCAGCCTGGGCACAAGAGCTCTCAGGCAGACAGGGGCACTTTGCATCTCAACAACTCGTCTCCCCCACCTAGTAGCTTTAGTTGTTATTTGTGCTGAATGAAGATAAAGCTCTGAAGAAGGCAACGCTTCATATTAGCAATACACTATGTTTTGTCAAGCTCTAAAAACTATTTCCAGGATGAGAAGGAAGGGGAAAAGTGGTACAACAGAAGTTTCAGCCGAAAGGCATTTCCAGGCCATGTGTCCTTTGAGCCACAGTGCGTTTACACTGGGAGAAAATTACCTACAACAGCAGTGCTGTTTCTTTTTCATTTCCAAACAGAAGAGTTGCTGACAAACTCGGCCACAGAAATATGTTTTGTGGCATGACTTTCACCCAGGCAGGACTACAACCACCCTGTGAGAAGGGGCCAGAGCACACCAAGCTGCATGTCTCACCTTTGCCAGTCCAGAGAGCAGCTCCAGGGCAGCCAGAGAGATACTCATGTCCTGCCTCCACTGGGAGTTGAGCCTTTGGGTTACCAGGTGGATGCTGCGGATCAGCAATCCAGCAGCTGTATCTGTATGAAGAGCTAGGATATAACCCCAAAACCACACACCACAGGGAGGGAAAATAACTAAGCATTAGTGACAATAAGCAAAGCACAGGCACAAGGCAAAGCAGCCACAATACAAACATAAAATAAACCCTAACCATCTCAAAACTGGGTTGATGACTTTTGCACAGGCTAACTCCCTGACATACTCTCCAGGCATTATACAAACCCATTCAGACTAGCTAGCTCAATTTATTTGTTTTTAAAGACATTTTGAATAATCCCAGCAGCAAAACAGCCAGCTTCAGGTTTTGCTATTGTACTTAAATTGTCTGTCATGTCATGTCATGTCTTTTAGTCTCTGACAAATACAGGCATTGGTAATGTATATTAAACATTAGTAGCTGTATTGAGGAACTAAGGAGCACATGTAATTTCAGATACCTGCGTCAGAAGTAAACCATTCTTTCCACACCTAATGTTTATCAAAAGCTGCACTAGTTTAGCAGATGTAGATAATGAAAGAATCAGTGCTGGAGAAAGAAACAATTATTTTTAACCTTTCATTTCCTTGAACCTTGAATCAAAATAAAAAATAGAAAATGTTTTAAGTATCAGTTTTTATCTCAAAATATTAGGAAACAAATACTATCTGTATTTGTTAAAACTGAAGTATGCAAATTAATGCCAGAAATAAAAAACTGCTCAATGACTACTTATAAAGAGACATGAGAACTATGACAGATAAGACATATCCTTCCCAAAATTTAGATTACCTTATTTAACACTCAAGAACTATGTTCAATGTCACATCAGGAACAGATTCAAGAGTCTACTATGGCTAAACAGCAACAAGAGACCATCTTGTTTTCAATTTTCTCTTGTTTGAAGCATCCAGTGGAAACATAAATTCTTTTCGTAAGCTACTTACAAACCTTACCTTCTGTGCACAGGAAATTTAAAAAATCCAATAAAATGAATATACTACAAAAATATTTTTCAAGTTATGTCATGGTATGAAGACTCAGTAATTCAAATACTTAGAAGATTTTTTTAAATCTTACAAATGAATGTTTTTACAAGCACTTGTCAATGAAAACCCACATAAATTAAACACACAATTCAAATGGTGTGCAGAAAACTAGCACTTTGATAATTTCAAACAAGCAAATCTTGTAGGGAAAGCACCAACATGTTTATATGAATCCCTAGAAAATACTGAAGCCTTTCCTGATAATCTCCCTCCTCTTGCTATTTACAGAACTAGATAAGAAAACACCATCAAACATTTTTTGTTGGTGATGACAGAATTGTCAGTCTAGGCTGCAATATAATAAAGGTGATTTGTTCTCACATTTAATTGGCCAACATCAGTTAAACCGAAGACCAAAGGAGCAAATGAAATTGCAGGATCTTGACAGCCAGCCAGATTACCACACACAGATTTAGAACATGGATTTTACTACAGAGAGTCAAAAATGGACAGTACAAGACACAGCAAACTAAAGTTAATTACTAAATTCTATTGTTATATCAAATGACATATCACAAGCATTCTGCTTACTTGCTCTACAAAGGCCAGAGTCCCTGAAATGTTCTTTAAATGTGGTTTAAGAAAAGGTGCTGCAGAGGTCAGGAGAGCATTTGGAATGAAGCAATTAATTTACACTTGGTGCACATATATCCCATTCTTGTTGACAGAAACTAAGTGTCTTGAAAACGTAAGTTAAAGTAAAGTTTGCAAACACCTTTTCCATAAACTTTTACATTCTGATTTTGAAAATGTTAAGAGTCTTTTAGAAGGGTTAAGACAACCACTGGAAGGGCACATGTGAGTGCAGACTTGCAGCACACAGCTGGGCCACAGCTGGGCTTCAACCACCTGGGCACATTAATGCTTTAGCCAGCACTAGAAGAGAAAAACCCAAAAAACATCAACCTGGCATACCATGACAGAGTTTTCCAAAGAGCTATCCTTACCATAATCCCTCAGGAGGGCCTGTGCTGGCCGCTCACTGTCAGGTGTCGTGGGCTCTGTGCTGCCACCGCTTGCAGTGCTAATGCCACTGTTAGTACGACTGTGGCTTTTGAAGAGGTTGTTTTCACCACCATTCTGCAAAGTGAAAGGCAGTTTCAAGAGATGAGAAAATTTCTGAGTTCCCCATGCTCTTAGATACAAAAGACCAAACCTCAAGATGCTACCTGAGCCCCTTTCAGTAGCAGGTAAACTGAGGAATGCATTCTTTCTGAAGAAGTAACTTCATAAACAAAAAATACTCACCGTTTCCATCTGACAGCCAATGGCTTCCAGCAGCGCTGAATCCTGAACAATATTTAACATTGCACCTGCAGAATCAGATAGAAGAAGGTAACTATGGACTACAGTAGAATTCACTACTAAAAATTACCAAGCAGCACACAAGGTCTAACATAGAGGCTTGCAATCCCGTTTCATAAAATCTCTTATTAAAACACAGGACTTGCTTCAGGCTTAGCCATTTGAAGCAGATGAAAGTTGAGACAGAGAGTGCTTTCAGCTATGTTAAAAATGCTTTGAACACAGTCTAGAAAAGACTGAGAGGAGATCTCATTACGTATCAGTATCTCGAGGGTGGGTGTCCAGAAGACAGTGCCAGACTGTTTAGCGGTATCCAGCAACAGGACAAGGAGTAATGCACAAACTAAAATACAAGAAGTTCCATCTCAACACGAGGAAAAACTTCTTTCCGTGGAGGGTGGCAGAGCACTGGAACAGGCTGCCCAGGGAGGTCATGGACTCTCCCTCTCTGGGGACATTCAAAACCCACCTGGACAGGTTCCTGTGTCACCTGCTCCTGGTGACTCTGCCTTGACAGGGAGTTGGACTGGATAATCTGCAGAGGTCTCCTCCAGCCCCAACTGTTCTGTGATAGGTCTGTCAAATTCCTCAGTTTGGAAGGATTTTGACTTCACAGAAGGGCTGGAGTGTTTCCTTGTCTCACACCAGATTGAGCTCATTTAAAAACTCAGGCTACATTTAAGGATATCTATCAGAAGACCAGTTCATAATCTGAGGTGGAATACACTGAAATTCTCTCTGCCTGAAAGTTCTCCCCAGCCTCTCACTTTCCATGCTCTAATTTCCACCAGTGCCCAAAATACTGTATTCACAAAGCAGAAGCTCTTAACTGCAGGGATCACCAACCCCACTGCATCCAAACTAGCCAGGACAGAGTTCTCTCTTCAACCTTGGGAAAGATTTAACTCACTTAAATCAAAACTGCTGATGTATCTTAGCTAAACTAGGGTGAACAGCCTGTACCTGCCCGGCAGCATCACCCCCGGATGATGAAGGAAGAAGCAATAAGGACATGGACCTGAAACTGGCTGACACTGACACATTTGGTGGCATCAGTTTTAATTTTCTGCCTTCTTCCCCTGCCTCATCCATCAATGAACATTTAGGAAAACACAACTTACTCTATGAAGGGAAACAACAGGACATGGGAGAATGTTTTCACACAGAGAGGGCAAGGTGAGGTGGGATGGTGGGAAGAAGTTCTCCCCTGTGAGGATGGGAAGGCCCTGGCACAGGCTGCCCAGAGAAACTGCGGCTGCTCCATCCCTGGAAAGGTCCAAGGCCAGGCTGGACAGGGCTTGGAGCAACCTGGGATAGTGGAAGATGGGGGTGGAATGCATGGTGGAATAGCAGGGTGGAATGACATGGGCTTTAAAGTCCCTTCCAACCCAAACCACTCCATGATTCTATGAAATGCACCACTCTCTGCCAAACATTTATTGGCAGATGGAAACAAACCCTGGTTTTGTTGAGAAGCTGGTGGCACATGTGAGAATTTCTGGCTGAACTGGAGATTCATGAATCCCCTCTAGCTACAGCCAGCAGGAGATAACTTCACACATGGAAACAGGAGCTTAAGAGGAGGAATACGGGGCAGGTGAACAGGCAGGGACTAGCATGGGAATAATAATTCCCAGTAGAAAAGTCATTCAAGGCAGAACACCCACCCAGCTGGCTGCAGACCAACTCGGTGTGGAGAGGCATGGGACCACATGGATGGGATTTAACAGAGCATCACCCTGTGGTACCAGACACAGTGCTGGAGCTGGGACGATCCACCGTGCACCAATGCTCTGAGGGTCTCACTTGGAAACCACAGATATCTTCACCCCTTCACCAGCACTGGGAGCAAATTATTCTTTCAAATTATTCCCCTCCAGTCTTCTGTGAGAAAAGGAACTGCTTAAACTATTGCAAGGTAACCTTCCAAAAGTCTTTGCAGACTTGGATTTGCTTCCCTGCCCTTAACTACTGTCCTGGGGTGACTGTATGATACTGTATTCCCTATCATCTGCCCTATGCCAGACATGAATCCTGTGCCTTCCTGTGTCTTCAAGCTGGGTTCCAGAGAAAGGGAGAAAAAAAACTGAGTGGTTTTGTGTTCAAGGACATAGATACACACTCCCCTGCATTCCTGGCTGCTACAGAGCGGAGGAAAGCACCTTCCCGCTTTTCCCAGCTCTTGGCTCCTATTCTCAGGAGAGAGACGGAGAGTTAAACTCCTTTGCTTTTACGCAAGTCTGATAGCTGAGGCAAGAGAGTTTTTCCCTGGGACTTGGCTTCCTCTTCTTCTGCTGTCCTGGACTGTTTAGCAACACCAGAACATACCAGGAGGCCGTACACCTCGGCCCAGAGGGGCCCCCGCCGAACCCCAGCTCAGGAGAGGAGAAAGCCACACCCACAAAGGACTCTGAAATCTACTCAGGTTCTCTCCACAGCAAGAGGTTTTATTACTTAGCATTATTCTTTTTTTTTTTCCCCATGCCTGGGTGCACTTTACTTGTTAAATAAATAGGCTTTCTTTCCTTTTTCACTTTTTCTCCAAGGAATTTCTTCTTGAACCTGGTGGGGGAGGGGTGGCTGTAACCTGCCTTCTACCAGAGGACGTTCATTTCGGACGTTCCTCCAAATTTGTCTCAAACCAGGACAACTACCCATCATTTTCTTGACCTCCTCTGTTAACCACGGGAACTCTCTGCCTCCCAGAACAAGGCAGACACTTCTCACACACCACAAGACTGTTGCCTTTTTAAACATACAAAAGGAAAGTGGTAAGGGCAAGAACACCATTATGCTGAAAAAAGCACTTCTAAAAAGAGAAGAATAAGGGGGGACAAAGGAGAATAATAGGCACATACATTTTTACTTATCTGAAAACATATTTGACTTGTCAGATTATGCACTATCCAAGTTTTCATCTTCTGCTTCCTTTCTGAGTATTCAGCATAAGGTTAATCCACTCATTACCTCAAAGAACAGTTTGCCAAACTGTGCATAGTGCAGCTCCACACTCTATTCCAAAACTTTTGGGTTTTGTCTGAGGATTTACACATTGCTAATCAAATGTCATCTGTATTTTGCCAGTGCTGCACCACCAGTCACCAGTATTTAAACATGTTTCTTAGGCTTAACCATGCCAAAACCTAAGGTTTTCTCTGAAATCCATCAGTCAGGAATCCTTCCCAAAATCATGACATTTTTACCTACTTCCATTTCTAGTTATGACTTTCTGTGCTAGAATGCACTTTACTTTTGCCTCTACTTTTCAAGCACTACTCCACATAAAAGGAGAGAGATTAACAAAACTGTGAGGATTTTAAGATGTTTTCACAGTACGAGGGAGATTACATACATGACAACCTGCCAGGAATTTAAACCTTCTTCTTGCAAAGTAACACATCACTAACAACCCACATTATCCCAGGACAGATTAATTAAGAGAGACACTTCTATAATACAGTTAATAAATAAAAAAGCTGAAATAACCTAGTATCATTTGAGTATTGTTGGGATCAGTTTCCGTTTGCAAAGCTCCTATAAGGATATTCACAAGCCTCAGCTTCAAGGACAGGAATGTTACTGGCTTATCATACGTTGAGCTGTCATCATTGCTGAATTTCCCTTCCAGGACAACCTGAAGAAAAAATACTCTTATTTCAGTATCAATTAAAGATCACGTCAGTAGGGTCTCAAATGTCAACATTCACAGCACGCACTGCTACTGACACCTTGTAATATGGTCATACTGTTCCAGGTTCACTGGAAGAGTTCCAGTGCTAAAGAAAACACCCAATACAACCCACAAACCATCCAAACCCCACTCCCAGGGAAAAGAGAAATGGAAATGCAAAACGTAGTGATAAATGTACTACCTCAGACTTTATTGTTCCGAAATGATGAGGGAGAGGCAACAGAGATAGCAAGATGTTAATGGAAGCTCTTCTTAGCTCTGTGGGGTTTACATAGATTTTAAACTTTGAGAGTTCTCTGCAAGTCAAAGCATCAGACAGTTAATCAACTTTTCACAAGAATCTGGAGCTGAATGTAACTAAGTTAAAAGTACATATACACCCACCCACTGGTCTTAAGTAATTTGCAGTACGCACTGTAGCTGTTTCTTTCTAAGAGCTACATCAGAAGAAGCAGTGGCTCAGATTTAAGCCCAGGAGATAAATAATGCTTTATGTCTAAACGCCTAACATCAAAATGAAACACGGTACCAAGACATAACACACACATTGAAGAAGGCATGCAGAGAGTACTATTAAGTATCTAACCTAGCAAAACATCCAGAAATCTATAAAGCTCTGATAAGAACCTACTCCAATTTAATCAGTCTAAATTATCCATTTTTCCATTTAATGATGTATGAGATTACGTACTTATTGAATACACTGCAACAACAGCCACTAATGAATATCTTGTGAAAGTTTACTTTAAAATCAATAGGCTTTCAATATATTTTTGACATATTTCAATATATTTTCCTATTCTTAAAGGCACTGCTTTGCATCAATGAATATGCAGCTAACAATTCACATATTTCATTTAAAATAAGCACTATCATTGCTTTGAAGAAAATTTCATTAAATAAAACTGAAAATTTGAGCTTACACAGTGTTGCTACTATCACCATCAAATACACACACACTGTGGGCCCCACATCACAGAATTCCTCTGGTGAAATTACTCAGGAATGACAGAAGACAAACACCTCCCAACATCTCTGATGATGTTTATATGGATATCGCAATTTACCTGTCAGGTAAAATAGTTTCCAGAGCTGAAATGAAGTAGGGAACCACAACATCGATGCCTTTCAGGTCACAGCAGAACAGAGGAGGGGAGTTTAGAATAACACTGGCAAGAACCGGGTGGCAAACGAAATCCGCTATCTGCAAACCCTGAATTAAAAGCATGTAAAATCTGACAAAGAAAGATAAGATTAAATTATTTGCACATAAAAAGCATCAGAATCCCATATGAAAAAGAATGTGCAGCCACTATTTGATCTTGTCTATATAAAATAGAGTAAGTTTCAAAATCAGAGCTAGGAAATGTTGACATGAGTCTTCCCCTACATTACTTGAGCGCAGGCAAGCACACCTGACCAGCTTAATAAACCCTCACAAATGACAGGTATTTCATATGAAAAACCAGTGCAGCACAGTTTTGCTGAAATCTTTTACTTGTTGCAACTCCCAGACTGGGAGCTGAGCAAGCACAACCAGCTGGTTACCAACAGTGCTTGAATCACCTGCTCTCCACGACACCCTTCCCATCTAAGGGTGGGAGCAAGACCTTGATTTTAACTCCTCAACGTGAGAAAAAATACTGTGAGATCTTGGGGGAGGCAGTGGACAGGACGATGGACAGGATGTCAGGACAAGACACACTGATCAGCAGTTTGGAAAACAAGACCAAACATAACCATCATAACCACTTCAAATGAAAAAGCAATGACAAACCCAGCTGCCCATCATCCTAGAGCAGTTAGTTTCTTTTGCAGAAAGAAACTTTCTTGTTAGAGAACATGTATGCCCTCTTAGTTGTTTCAAAAGTCTTGCAGACACAGAGGAATCCCACTGACTGGCCAAGAGAAATATGATCTATCTATAGAAAAAACACTACAACATTCAAGAAATAAAATTGTTCAGCTTCTGGGAAGCTTTGATGCCATCTGGGACAAATGTACCTGAACAGTTTGAGAGAACCATGATTTAAAATTGATTCTCTGCCACTAGCATTTGCTGTTTTACATAACAAAAATCTGTGAAAAACGTATACTATGACGGGCAAAACTGCCTCATTTTCTCCGAAATAAAACTGAACATAAAGGTAGTTCAAACACAACTGTTTCAAATAATGGGATATTACTGCATTTCAATACTCAGAGAGTGAAAAAAAAAGCAACTACAAAAAACCAAACCCAATGATGTGGTATTTGACAAGAACCTTTGTGGTCTAATAAAATGTACGAAGTCTTATGCCTGTGCACTTATTTTTTCCAACTGACCAGTATTCAGTGACAAACTAAACAAAAATAAAAATACAGGAGGCAAGAAAGTGCCAAAGAAAATGTTCCTCCCAGCTGGCGGCACTTAAGGTACTCTCCTTTAAGTGGAACTTGAAGAAAACCCAGTGGAAAGCAGCATCATGAAAATGTGAGAGGAAAACAGTGCTGGGCTTAGTCAGGAATCCCACCTCCAGCCTCTGAAGGCCAGCTAGGTGTTTTTAAACCGGCAACACAGGATTCAGACAGCGACTGAATGCTATTCACTGGGAATTAGTCTGCACCATAAAGTTACACCAATAAAGCAACTGGAAGATAGGTTAGTACCGGGATAGGTAAGCTGGTAATATTTCCTCCCCAGTCTTCTTGCTACAAAATATCCTACACAGTGTCCCGCACGCCTCTGCCCTTCCTGCTTCATAGTTGTCTGGGAATTCACTTGCATCGAACATGGGGTTGGAAGCCATAGTGTCTGTGGACATTTGGGATCCTTTCCGGCGGAACTCCACACTAGCCTGGGTCGCTATAGCTGGGAAGAGAAAAAACAGCGTTTCACTGTGTGTGTTAATGTACAGAATAGGCTCATGGGATCCTGGACACAAAGATCAAGTCCAATTTAGTAGTTAACATGAAGCTATTAGTTCACTGTATTTGAGCCAGTGCCTCTGTTTAGGAAGTATTTCTGGGTGTACCTAACTTGTTTTCCTCATAAGGATGACAACTGACCTTCATATCCTAGAGACTGTCCCAACCTTTTGCTGAGAAGGGTGTGCTTATATCCAATACTAGCTTCCTATCCTCGCTGAAGGGCAACAATCTCCCTCACCTGGTTCTTGTCCCCACAAAAATGAAATGCCACCTTCCCTTGCTCCCCTAAAAAACAAAAAAAATTTCAATGGTGCCATTACTATTGACCTCAAGGAAGTGCTTAACTTCCAGCTGGCCAACTCATCTCATGCTGCCCAGAACACCAAGTGGCTTTGATCCAGTTTTGTTGTACAAACACACTTATGAAAAAAACAATCAAAAAAATTTAAGGCCTCGTATGAGAAAGAGAAGGTTGTGGAATCCCATTCTCCTAACTTGGTCCCTCTCTCCACACATGATCACTGAAACTGCCAATTAATAAGAGAGCCTCTAGACTGCAGCTGCCATGGGCTGGCTGTCTCCTGCTCCCTATCCTACAACAGCTCCACGACCCTCTCAGAGCCCACTGTGACCTAACCTGGTTCTGCCCAGCTCTGTGCTCTCTCCCCACAGGCCAGTTCTGCCAGTCCACACCACTCCAATCCATGTCTTTCTAGAGAGATTTCTTGTCTCCCTTTCACACATCAGCATTGTGTGGACACGAGAGCACTCGCTCTGTTGGCTTCATCCTTTCTTCCAGGATAGCTACCAAAACAAAATATGTACTGCACTCAATGTGACTTTTTTCCCAGTTTTTTTCTTCTCTTCCTTGGACAGCTTTACTCTAGGATTACTAACATCATAAAGAATGTGTTTTTGTTTGTGCAGACAATGTGTGCTCCTGACAGAATCACACCTATGTGTTTCTACCAGCAAAAGAGAACTACTTCTCTCTCAGCTCTGGGACACTGGGGAACAACAGGTTCACAGTCACCCTTGCAAACAAAGGCATGTTAACACTCCAGCAGTTGGAATACCTGGTAATTTACAGATAGAGTGCTTTTTTGTTTTGTTTTAAAGGAAATGTCTTAATGACAAGTGCCTACTCCTAACTTTTTGTCCTCAAATTTATCATTTAACCTACATTTACCCTACAAATTTTCATTGACATTAAGTAGCAAATAAGTACAAATCTTTATGCATCTTCCCATGAGCCATTTTTTTGTCCTAAATAAGCTATCCAGCAATATACTGTAGTTGGAAAAAAACACTACATGCACAAAGCATACAAATCAAACACTAGGTCTGTAAAATAAGCTTTAAGTAAAAAAAACATGGTTAGTGCAAAGTCCTGAAATTTATGACATGATCACAGACTAAAGTACAGAAAAGATGGGACTGATTCAGGCAGATTAATTGCTTTTGCCAACAATCCTCCCCATTCAAAAACACACACAAAAAAAATTACTCGTCTTTTTCAAGTAAAAGTGCAAAAGCTACAAGAGACAATGAGAATGAGTTTACAAATAAAATATGGGATTATGAAAAAAGAAAAGCATGACCGCAATTAAGGAAAAGCTACTGGTTCCTACTTACAAGATTTATAAGAAAGAAGAATTTGGATAAAAGATGCTGCAAGATAATAGAAATAAAATGGAAACAAATCAAAGGACAGCAGTAGTTATAAAATACTTTTAAGATGGTGAAATCGTAATATAAGTTAAGAAGCTTTTAGCTTTTTAAAAAATAGATTAAAAGCTTTATGATACAGCAAGCTCGTTAAACACATAGGAAATTGGCATACAGGTCCAAAATTATGGTTTTGAAAGTACCATGCAAAACAATGAACAAAAAGTTACAAAATACAACTAAGATTTAGAGCTGTTCATATCAACATGTATCAGTTCTTTAACAGAATGTATTAACCCGTCTCAGCTCAGAGACCTGTCCCCATGTCACAGTGCACATGGAGCACACACCAGGCTATCCTAAGGCTCCTCTGAATTGAGGTACGTCTTGCAGAGGGAAAGTTACTTACCTGCAATCTCCTCACAGCAGTACTCCTGCTTCCAAACCAGGAGTTCCCAATGGTATTACAGCTCCCATTTCCCTAAGCCAAGTTGCTAACAACCAGAATATCTGACCATGCTTCCCCTGACCACCAGCTCCATTAACAATCTTCCAAAGCAGAAATAAAAGGTAGAACGGTCCCAGAAACATTAACATCTCAAACAACGTCCAGAGAAAGAAGAGAGTAAGAACTCCAGCAGCCAGGTACTACCCACCACCTGGGGAGACCTAGTTCTTTGAACAGGCAGGATCAGACCTGTAACCAAGCCCCTCAGCAGCACTCACTATGTCCTCAGTCAAGGCTGCTTAGAATTTGCTCCTAGAGCCTCAGAAACATTCTATGGGACATTAATGACAGTAGGGCCAGAAGAGGTGAGGGTAATGATATACCCCAAGGCTCCCCCACTGCCAACAGCCCCTGGGCAATACCAGCAAGCCCCTGAGGTGACTCCTTCAGCTTCTATAAACTGCAAAGCTGGCATCCTTTAGGTACAAGGATTGAGAATGAGCCTATCAGACTGGAAGATTCAGTTGCTGAAATGCTGGCACAAGGCACTGGTGAACCTCTCCCCATTCTCAAAGGCTGAGGACAGCAGGTAGCAGTAGCATGTAAAAGGTAGTAGTAGTACAGCCAAGCTTGTCTGAAACGCATCCTGCCACTGAACCTGCCCTGGCACAGATACACACACCCCCGAGCTGTCATTCTTGGGTTAACCTCATACAGGCTCCGTAGCCAATTTCTTATGAAGATGTTATCTATCATAGGGATCTATTTATCCTACACTATCAGCTACATAAATACCACATACCCATCTAATCCTAACAACTACGCCAGCAGGATCCAGCTGCTTTCAAACCACCTATGCATCTTCCAACAGGCCATTTTTACTCTCTCACCACAACACGGTGATGTTTATCAGCTGCCCACCACAAAGCTTCACCATCAAAGTCTGGGTGAAGAAACTAAAACCTCATAAGGACACTCAAGGCCCAAAAGCATCATGCCAATGATGGCATGATCATTGCTCTGCTTTAGAATCTAAACAATGACACCGGACTACCTTAAAGGACAGGGCTCAAAGAGCAAACAGGACAACCGCTTTCCAGGTGATAATCACCACCAGCAGCCAACTGTACACAGATGACTTCCAGCTGATCTTGAGAGAGAACAATTCTCTCTTTCCAAAGACAAAACCAGAACAACCACAAATGTAGAACACCTACAGTTTTCCAGTCAAGGATTGGTACAAGAAGCTCACCCATGCGATTACAGAAAATTGAAAAACCATGAGGCAGCAGTTAAACTGACAGAACCCGGAGAGTTGAGGCTGAAGGGTCCTCTGGAGATAGTCAGCCCTCCCCAGCAAAGCAGGGTCAGGTAGAGCAAATTCAGTTACCCTTCTACCCATTTAGACGGTTTTTCATCTCAAGACCTACAAAAAGCTGGAAATTTTTTCCACCCATCATTTTTCATTACTTCCTTTCTGGAGGTTAAAGAGTTCCAGAGGTAAAATATGAGATCCTGGGACAAGGAAGAAAGGAAGGGTAGAGGGGTACTCATTCACATCAGCCTTGATCAAGTGGTCTTTATTTCCTAGAGTTCATCAAAAAGGTGCACTGTAAGATGGGAGAAGGACAGTGTGCTTGGCCATGCGTGTCAGCAGGATTTGTTTAAAAGAACCAAACTAAATTCTGTACTAGAGCCTGAGACCACGGCTCACCCACAGGTCACCTGCACTGAGCTCATGAATCTCTCTTTGGTAATCACATCCATAGGGATTCTCACTGAGAGTGTGCCACGCGACAGAAGAGGAGAGAGAAACACACACTAGAAATCGCAGCATTCCAGAGGTGTCCCAGGGCACAGGGATCTCTACAGGATCAAGGAGCAAGTTGCAATACTTTTGCAAAGTGGTCCTCAGTCCTCCAGCCAGAAGAGAAACAAAGAAGCTGTATCAGACAGCCAAAAGAGAAGGAATTCTTAACTCCATGGCATTGAAACAAAGCAAACAATAGATGGGTTTAAGCTGCTGAGATCTTACACAGCTGCAGTTCCAGACCTAAAGAAAAATAGTGTGTGTGGGCCAGTGGAAGACAGTACTACATGACAAAGCTGATTTTAAGTCCAGACACTACCCAATCAAAACATTTAAAGCACCCATATAAACAACAGTGCTTCTTGAAGCTAATGCTAAGATTATCAACAGCAGTATCAGACATGGTAAGAATATTCCAGCTAGCGGCTGAAGTGTCATGGCTACAAAGGATAGCAGATGGACCATGACATATGGGAATAGCCAAATTGCAGCTGTAAAGCATCAGATTTATTTTGCACATCATTCCTAAGGGTAGGGACTGTGGCAGCTAACTCTCCCTTCTCTGCTGGCCCTCCTCCTTCAAGCCACATCTACATTGGGCAACAGGAGCAGGTGGATAGGCACAATGTGCAGATCTGATTGTTACTGATGGGCCTCACTTCTGTGATGGGGGGCCCTAACAGAGAACCCCGCTGGCCCACCTCATCAGCCACCATAGCACCTCCAGCCTTATGCTGTTCAAGGAGGAAAAGATTTGGAGGCATCGGGCATCACAGGCCAGATTCCCAGAATAAAAACTCTTCAGTTTGGACTTAAAGCTCATTCAAAAGACACTGATACTTCAAGTCAGCAGAAACTCCAGGGGCCTGTCCCTTCACACGTCTTGCTCATTTTCCCACCTTAAGCAGAGGCTGAGCAAAAGGATAAATCACGCAATCAGAGTTTGGGGCCTCTCTACAGCTTCTCAGCAGTAGGGGTCCATCCTCAGTTCTCCCTCCTTCAGCCAGCCCACCTTGGCACTACAGTGACCAGTGACCTTACACAGCAGTACCAATGCCCTGCAAGGGCAGCAGACACTTGACTAAATTTCTGTAAGTTAATTCTGTCTTCCAAATTGCTAAAAAAGCAGGACATGACCCAGCCAGGTTCCTGGGAGTCCACCAACATCATTATCTCAGAACCACTGCTGCTAAAACACAGCAGATCGTGTGATGTGCAAAGATTGGTCTCACTATGGACAGCTCAGAAGAGCACCAAGGAGGAACAGAATTAACTCAATTCCAAACAGCTGTCTCTAGTTTTCAGAAAGCCAGTAAATCTCTCTGCAAGGCTAGTAACACAACAATTTTCTGATTGCTGTTAGGTGATTTAAGACATTGCATACATGAATAGAAGGCCCTGGAACCGCTTTGAAGAAGTTAAACCTTTTGATTTTGGATGACTGTGTACTTCTGCCAGCATCACACCACCTCTGTTTACAGCTGACACTATTGCATAAGCACCATTTCAGCTGACACCCTTCCTTTACAGGTTAAGCACTCCATCAAAATTGCTGAAGAAACAGGTTATGTCAAAATTTAAATGATTTAATCAATCTGAAAAGCACTAAATGTAGTAATACATTAAATGCATATGCAACCAAACACACCCTCAGAGGATGCCTTACTCCTTCTTAAGCCCAGCTGTACCCCTAGTCAGGAGTCACAGGCCTTTTACAGAGAGATTCCAAACTCCTACCAAAGAAATCCACACGAACACTTTCAAAAACCATGTGCTACATACCTAAAAATACCTTTAGAAGATCCCAAATCCTAAGCTTTCCCACAGGAATTTGACACAAACAAGGAGGATCACCAGTTTAACTGCTGCTGTCAAGTCCCACTATACATCCAACTTGATACAACAAATGTCTTTCCCCTATTGTTCTTAGGCCAGTGAGTTACTGACAGATTGATTGATAGATCTCTTGGAAAAGTTAAGCAGACATTCAAAATACACCACTCTCCAAAACAGCAGCAACCTAGAAAGCAAGTCAGACAGACCTGTCCTTCAGCTCATACTCCTCAAAATTTAACAGTGCATTTGAGCCCCAAAGGTATCAGCAACCCACAGGCAAGTCCACAGGCAACAATGCAACATCCCAGGTTTTCCTAGAGATCCCCATTTTATACAATCACTCAGCCCCCTTACAGCTTTGGATGGTGCACACCTGGAGCCTGCCTAAAGCTCCAGCTGTTAAGCCCAAGAGCTGTTAAGGCACAAGACCCCTCCGGAGCTCTCCCATCTCTCAGCCAGAGGGGTCACCAATTATCACAGCCACATGCATATCTGACAGGAAGAGGGAAAAATTTTTTAAAAATAAATTAAGAAGAAGGAATTTAAGCCCTTATCCTCACAGCTCTTTAGCTCAAGCATTCAATGAAGCTAGCAAGTCATATTAGGTTGCAGTTCTAAGAAGTACCACTTTGTGAATTATGTGGAGTGATGTAGGACAATTTTTCAAATATTAAAGAGTCGATATAAATAGTTGTTATTAATCATAGATACTCAAGCAGATTTCAAATTAGGAAGTGGAGTCCTACCATATGATTTCCTTCACTCAATAGCATTTTCCCCAGTATCATAATTGGAAGTGCCATGCTTGTTAGAGCAAGGGAGTATTTAATAGCAAAAAGTGGTTATTTTAAACTTTGAAATCCCCAAACGCCTGCTCAGATAATAGCAGATGCTGGCTCAGCTCAAAGGGTTAACTACAACAGAGCACTTCAGATTTTACTTTTTTTAGATTATGCATGTGTTAATCTTGCAGGTAGGAAATGTCAATAAAACAAGGCAAAAAGAGTACATATATTTTTTGTAATATTTACCAGTCATGCTGCTGTCTCTGTTTATTCCATTATGAAGTTTACAGTGAACAAATGCTGCATCAAATAACCATGATCCAAAGAGGTTCAAGATGCTGTTAACCTTTGGCCTGCGAGGAGCTGGAAGTGGCCGAGGCTCAGAGCTTGTCTGGTTTGGGCTAGAGAGTGGAGAAGTAGAGGAGGGTTGGTGCTGCACTTTTGAAGCATGTGCAGTAGTTACCTGTTTGAACAGAAGAACAGATCAGCTCCTAGAATGAAGGAAATTACTTCCTCTAACTGAGGAAATGATCCAAAGGGTCAGCTACTCAAATACAGAGTGTGAAATCTTACAGTGCTGGTTTTCATCGTTGCTTTGTTCACAGTCACTGCCCGATGCCTCCGGTTGTGGGGTGGAGTGGTGTTGGTAGCAGTGTTCTGGGGCATGCTCAGCCTGTTCACTGGCGTGGGTGGTGCGCTGTCTGACCGGGGTCGGGAAATGCCTGTAAAGGCCAGGAAAAAAGCAGGCTTTTAGCAAGAATTCCATGGGCTCACACAGAGCAGGCCGTTAGTAAGCATAGGAGCCTTTGGTCAAAAGCCATGCTTCTCCCGGTTCCCCAAAACAGCAGTAGAAAGAAAAACACCTCTCCCTATTTTACTATTAACAGAAATAAACGCATAAGCAAATGAAAACAGTAATTACATCAGATAAACAATTGATTTAAAAACACCAAAGGACCCCACACCTTAAGGCTGTGGGAAATGACAGATGGGAGGAACCAGTCTAGAAGCAGGCAGAGGGAAAGGAGCAAGGCTCACTTGCCAAAGACAATTTCACAGCCCACTTCTGCCAAAATTCAGATGCCTCTCACCTTTGCCTTTCTTTCCCAATCATAACTCCCACACCTTTTTCTGAGACATCTCTAGGATGTCGGGCCCTTAAAGCCACCTCAGCTCACTAAATTAAGATGAAACACATCTGCCACACAGCTTTCTGCTTGGTTTGAGCTGAATCAGCTGCTCAACAGTCAAATACTAAGGCAGTACACGAGATAGAGTAAGAAAGCAGAGCAAGCTGTAATTTTTCTGGCAGCAGCAGGACATTAGATCACTTTTTATCCAGCTTCAGTGAAACTCATGGTGTACAGAGCTCTTCCCAGTCAGAATCAGAAGCAACTCAACATCTGCAAAACTTGAAGTGACAAACATCACTTCTGCCCATTTTAATAAATACCAACACCCTTGCGCCCCATTTGAAAAATGATGTGGGGAACTGCAATGTGCTTCAGAATTTGACACAGATTTTTTTTGACCATGTTAATTAAAGTACCTAAGTACCACTCATAACACAATACAGAACAATTTGCTCCTGCTAAACCGTCAGTGTTACACCCTGGGCAGAGTATGCACTACGAAACCTATTGTTTTGGTATATTTGGCTGGAAAAGAGAATGCACTATTTTGCCAAACACATCACGTAGGTACCAGGGAGAGCAAGATAAAGCCCAATGCTTTAGCACCTGTGAGAGAAAGCTCTCCCATCAGCCTTCGCTGAAGGGGTTTCTGCAGCTCTCAAGTCTGCCTGAGCACACTCTCCCAATCCATACCTACAGCCTGAATTTAATCTCACTGAAAACTCTCCTGTGCCCCAATGCATTGTAGTGTCTGTCTCTGCACTCCAGGTGGGCTATTATCACCCTGGGTGCTTCATCTTGCTACAAGATCTTTGGAAGTCTGAAGTGTCTGATTCATAAAACCACAGAATAGACTGGGTTCAAAGGGACCTTAAAGACCCTCCATTCTACCCCTTGCTATGGGCAGGGACACCTTCCACCAGACCACATTCTTCCAAGTCCCGTCCAACCTGGCCTTGGACACTTCCAAGGATGGGGCAGCCGCAGCTTCTCCGGGCAGTCTGTGCCAGAGCCTCACCACCCTCACCGGGAAGAATTTCTTCCCAATATCCAATCTAACCTTGCCCTCTGTGTCCCTAGAGCCTGCTCTTCTCCAGGCTCATGGTCTCATTCCACTGGCAGGTTTTTTTCTAATACTGTTTATGCATCTGCTCGAGTCTCCTGAAGTCTCACATCAGCTCACGCTTATGGCAGACAACATTTGTTTGCACACATGTAAACAGAAAAGCAGTTGGAGACAGGCAGCTCTTCTGAGTTTACAGTAGAATGTATTCCCTGAAGAACTTTCAGTAAGTCTGAAGCATACTAAGTATAATGCTTTAAATTTCAGGTACTCCATCCTGTGACTTAAAACTGACCAGCCAGAGCTACTCAGTTACCAGCAGACACAAAGAAACATGACTTTTCTACTCAGTAGGTAGCAATCACCCACTAACCGTAAACTAAGTGAAACTCTCACAAAGATCTGAAGATGATAGTCCAAATTCAGCACCTTATAAAACAGGCACACAGCAGTTGCCACAAAGATTAGAAACACGGTGGTGAGTGCTCACAACATGCTAAAGCATAGCACTTGCATTGGTGATTTGATGGAAAGAGAAAAGAAGCCTTGTTTGGGAAGGAGATCCCAGGTTTTATTTTATATTTCTGATTTATCTGTTTTGCATTTGAAACTCAGGCCATCTACAATTTCATGCATTCAAATGTTACTGTTGTATATACAGAATTTTTAAAAGTGATCTGAGGTCCCCTCCTCATCAGTTCCAGGATATACCTGCAAATGATAAATTGTTATTGCTGTATTCATGGCAAACACAGATTTAAATAATGATTAAGTTAATATTCCTAAGATATCCATGGGTAAGACAAAAACATTACCTAGGAATGCATCCACTAAACAGCTGATTCCACGCATGGCACGAAAGAATATTTGAGGCAGATGTTTAAGGCAGGGGTACTGATTCAGTTCTTGAGTCATCCCACTCACATTCAGAAATTGCTCCTGAAATTTGGGGGTAGAGCTAATAATGGCTGGGTTACTCAAATCCACAGGATTACTGCACACAAAAACAGCAAAATATATGTTAGTCAGTTTAAGAACAGCTGTTAAGATTTTAAAAACACTTGAAGATGCAATAGTTTAAGGCATTTAAAGAACACCATACACCAGCATCCAATATCAATACATTTTAGCTGTTACTCCATCACAGGAAGGCAGTTTTCACTTCCTGGGTTGGCAGTATTTAACTGTCTTCATTCCAAACATTATCCAAATACACTGAACAATTTTAGTAAAATAAAACAAACCAGAGCACACACTTGCTAGACTAATTATTGCATTAATATTAATTACTTATAAGGTCTTTTGAACCCAGTTAAGAGTTCCTTACATCATTAAAGTTATTCTAGAAAGATAAGCAACGAATTAAATATTGTCAAACAGTGACAAGAAGGGAAGTGGATTGTAAACGTTTGAGCAATTTTCCTGACTGACTCAAATCCTGAAACAGCAAATTTGAAAACTCCAAATTTGAAGAGTACGGTACTTGTGACATTAGTACTACAAATGAAGAAAAGAGGGTTTTTTTAGTCAGTTAGTTAAACAGTCTAATGTTTATCTAGCTTTAACCATTAAATAGCATTTTATATCAATTGTTTAATATTCTGGCTATTGAGAGCATTAATGTAATGCCACGTCCAAAAATCTTTAAAACAATGCACAGCATTTGGTTCAGCTATGCATTTAAGAAAGATTAACATGTACGTTAATTTTAACTGTATAGATTTCTTCATAAAAATAAATATATAAAGATAAACACCCGTTTTAAAAATAAATTGTAAGTTAAATTTAACACCCTGGAGAATAAATGGAAGTCATACGCATTATGCATACTGTATGCATTCTGCATACCCAGAACTATTGCTCAGCTTTTCCTGTTTGCTATCTCAGAGAAACAAAATTCTATTGAACTCTGTTTTTCAGATCCTCCAAAATGCCAAATAGCTAAAGTAGTTTTTAATTAACTGAACCAGTTTACATTTTGAAAGAGTCAGAGTTCAAAGTTGAACAACACCACTCGTGGCCTGCCCTGAGCTGCAGCAGGGTATTGGCACAAGTCTCTCATTTTATTCTATTTAGGTGCTTAATCTTGGAAATCTCCAGAGAAATGTTTCATTTGTCATGCAGATGGATAGATCTGATGCAAGAACAGGAACTACGGATGGCTGTAGTTACAATACCTCAGCATATGTAAAAAGCGAAACCACGTTTGTGCAACGCACTCATTATCCATTTCAAGAGGAATCAGACCAGCATCTTCATCGGGAATTTTAAACGGAGGAAATGAAGGTCCATATGTAAAACGCAGCAACCTAGAAAGCAAGTCAGACAGACCTGTCCTTCAGCTCATACTCCTCAAAATTTAACAGTGCATTTGAGCCCCAAAGGTATCAGCAACCCACAGGCAAGTCCACAGGCAACAATGCAACATCCCAGGTTTTCCTAGAGATCCCCATTTTATACAATCACTCAGCCCCCTTACAGCTTTGGATGGTGCACACCTGGAGCCTGCCTAAAGCTCCAGCTGTTAAGCCCAAGAGCTGTTAAGGCACAAGACCCCTCCGGAGCTCTCCCATCTCTCAGCCAGAGGGGTCACCAATTATCACAGCCACATGCATATCTGACAGGAAGAGGGAAAAATTTTTTAAAAATAAATTAAGAAGAAGGAATTTAAGCCCTTATCCTCACAGCTCTTTAGCTCAAGCATTCAATGAAGCTAGCAAGTCATATTAGGTTGCAGTTCTAAATTCCAGCTCGTGACTGATGACCTACACTGTACCCCAGCACCCTGAGCAGCACTCTCTGTTGACCTACAAGCAGCACAGGACTTGCAACTCACAGTTTAGTGAGTTCTTCAAAACAGATGCACTTCATCTGCCAGAGGCTGGGATCTACAGACCAGAAAAAAGCAAACCAGTGATCCAGTGCCACGAGGACAATGCTTGGAGAAATGGAGATCTTTCCCTAGAACAGCTGTAGCTACCTGAAGAGTCACCAGTGACCTTCACTGAGCTCCTGCTGTCTAAACCGACCCCTGCTTCATACCCAGCTTCACCAAATTACAGTTCAATTTCCCTGATCAACAAAATCTTGATGTTCTCTAAAGGACTAGAAGAGATCTGCATTGCACCTTCTCAGTACCCCAGCATTCCCAGAAATCAGTTTGTCTTTCCCTAAGATAACCTCCTTGTCGACCTGGGTTACAATGGAAGATGTAACCAATAGTATGCATTCTATTACCATCTTCACAAGCTGTTAAAGTAGGTGGAGCAGTGTTCCTTATCTCCTACCATGACTCATCCTTGATAACTCCCTCCGGGAACTAACTCTGTTTAATGGACAATCAAGGACCCACCACATGGCCCATAAAATTACATCAGCCCATTGTGAGATGCTCTGCCCAGGGGGAGGAACCAAGCATTCCTACCTGGATATAATCTGGGGTCTGGAACACCACAGCCAGCACTTACCTACTGGATTCCCAGAGGACAAGAGCTACTACTGGACCTTCAGGTGAAGGCCAGACCCTTCAACAGGATCATCGCTTCAACAGGACCACTTCATCTGGACTGCTACCACCACCCTGACTAACAGGGCATCAGGTTGTATCCTGACTCTGTCAGTGTTCTTGTACTATTGCATTTATTTTAATTTTTCTATTAAATTATAATTCTGACTTGCGATCTCCCACTGGTTTGTTTTCAAACTAGAATACTTGTAATCGTCAAGAAATGTCCCACTTCATCCTTGCTTATAAAGCAATATAGTTTTATAGAGATAAAGTCATTACAACTAGGAGAAGAGGAGGAGAAAAGTAGTCTAGGGCTGACTCCAAAACCAAGAGTCAAACAGGCTGAATTTCCATCTTCCACTTCTCCCAGCACTGGGCAGTAACCTGCAGCCAATTAACACAAGTGTCTGAAATCACAGCCTGGATAGAAAAGCAAAACAGCTTTAGGACATGAGGCCTTCTCCAGATGCAAGGATGATGAAGAATCCATTCAGTGCAGGAGCTGGTGGTGCAGTTGCAGTGACAGCTGCAGAGCGAACTCCCTAAAGGGAGCCTGTGGCAAGAGGCTGGGAAATGTCAACCTTGTCCATAACGAAGGGCACTGGACCTGTGGCCCAGCCAAGTGCTCAGACACTGCAGGAGATGAGGACTAGGGAGGAAGAACTGAGACTTGCATGAGCTTGGACTGGGAGGGGATAAAAGCCCAGTCTTTTGTTGGAGCTGCTCCTTGGAGGTACCAGCTCAAGCTCTTTCTGTGTTACTGTGCCAGGAATAAAGGGCTTTATGGAACAAGACATCTGAGACTCCCATGGGAAACCTGGGGTCGAACTGGTGAGGAAACCTGGTCTGACTGTGAGAGTGGGGAGTGCAGGGAGTCAAGCAGGGCACTCCTCAGCTCACTGGAGCTGCTGCTGCAAAGGGGCTTCAGTCCCAGCTGGTAAAGTCACTGGTGGTGGGAGAGTGACTGCCAGAGAGTCTTGGGAATGGTCCGACTGGGAAGGTTCCTTAACACCAGAAATACACGCATCTGCACCAGGTAGCAAAGGCTCTCCAGCCCTGTGTCCACCTACATTTAGTGCCCACAGGTATGACCCCATGTTATGTTTTTGCTGAGGAATTACCTGGCTCTGAAAGACCCAAAAGTGCCTGGCCCAACCCCATACATGGTCATGCCCCATACCACTGCCTGACAACACAGCACACTGCTTCAGTTCTCCCTATGACTGCAAGAAACCAGTTTTTCAAAGAGCATGGCCAAATCTTTAGTGATATATGGGACATTTTCAAGAATGATTGAAGACAGAGATAAATTTTAAGCCACACATCCAAGACAGTTAAGATATACTTAAAGCAACCTAGATGGGGTAAAAGTAGTATCTATTGGTATGGCAACACAATTAAGCCTCCAGTTTCATCCTGCTAAAAATCATAGCCAAGGACACAAATTAACACTGTATGTGTGTACAGATTTCCAAATATAGTTTTCCATACGGTTTTAATTTGAAACATTTACTCTCAGCTTATTGCTAATAACCCAATTCACAGAACTGTTTACTAAAACATTTTAACTGTTTGAAGCTGGAGCTTCATTGAAGTATTAAAAATGCAGTTTAAAATACCACTGAACTTAAAGCCAGCCTCAGGGGAGCCTAGCTTTCCACGTATCAGGCATAAACCAACATTACTGAACACAGACTAAAACATTCCAGAAACCCTGCAGACTCCTGAGTACCAACAGAACCAAGACTGTTAGTCGAGAGAAAGTGTAGGCACAGTGCATGGTGCAGAACACCAACACATGTTTTGAGACAGAGCTGTTCTTTTCAGATCAGTGAATCATAAAGTATTTTCCGTTACGTAACACTACATCTAACAAGCTAAAAATAGCTAAAGAAATAGCGTGGGAAATACACAGAACTCGTATTGCAGCTTTATTTCCCAGAGGTTTAACAAGTAGCTGCATAACCTGGAAAAATATATCCACACCTCACATTTTGACAGGTAATTCAAAGCAAAATTTTTCAAAGCTAAAATAAACTCCTGCAGAAAAATACACTATTGAATATTTCACAATGCAGCAATTTTAACACATCTTTGAACTTTCACAGAAATAAGTTACTGATATTTCAGAAGAGCTGGAAGGAGACCCAGACGACCCTCATACCAGCAATTAATTCAGTTCTTTCCTCCAAGAGGCTGAGATTTGTCCCACAAAGACTCCATACCAGAAAGGCCTCAAGAGTAAGGGTACTGAAACTCTCCTCACTGTTCAGAGCCTTCTACTACAGCCGAAACTCTCCTGCAACCCTCAGATGTGAGTATTCCCTCAGTCATTTTGCAGGTGACAGAGGTGGGCAGAAGCTGACCTGCTGAAGGATCCCTAGAGGGATTTGGACAGGCTGGATCAAGGGGCTGAAGTCACTCTATGAGGTTCAACAAGGCAAAGTGATGGGTCCTGCCCTTGGGTCACAACAACCCCAGAGCTACAGGTCTGGGGCAGAGTGGCTGGAAAGTGCCCAGTAGGAAAGGCCCTGGGGCTGCTGATCAACAGCAGCTGAACAAGAGCCTGGTGTGGCCAGGTGGGCAAGAGGCCAAGGGCACCTGGCCTGTACCAGCCATGGTGTGGCAGCAGGACCAGGGCAGTGACTGTCCCCTGTGCCAGGCACTGCTGAGGCACCTCCAGTGCTGGGGTCAGTTCTGGGCCCCTCACGGCAAGAAAGACAGTGAGGGGCTGGAGTGTATCCAGAGAAGGGAACAGGGCTGGGGAAGGGGCTGGAGCACCAGGAGCAGCTGAGAGAGCTGGGAAGACTCAGCCTGGAGAAAAGGACACTCAGAGGGGACCTTCTCATTCTCTACAACGACATGAAAGGAGGTTAGTGCCAACAGAGGGTTGGCCTCTTCTCCCAGGTAACAAGGGACAGGGCATGGGGAAATGGCCTCAAGTTGTGCCAGGGGACATTTAGATTGGATGGAAAAGGTTGTCAGGCACTGGTACAGGTTACCCAGGGCAGTGGTGGAGTCACCAAAGGGTATTAAAAGACATGTGGATGTGGCATTTGGGAACATGGGTTAGTGGTGAGCTTGGCAGTGCTGCGGGAATGGTTGGATTTGGTGATCTTAGAGGTCTTTTCCAACCTAAACAATTCTGTCATATATGATCCTTACTGTTCCCATACCCAGCAAGATTTGGTACAGCTCTTCTCCCCTGCTCTCTAGAGCAGGGAGCCTGTGGGCTGCCTCTGGCCCATCACATCCCAATCGCCAGGCAGCTGTAACACAGTTTCAGCTCCACAGAGTCCAAGAGTCATCTCAAACCCAGCAGCATGAGCACTAACGAGCACCTAATAATCTTGATGGTGACTGCTATTAAACCCATATATACAATGCTACACTAATATTCTTGAGTCATTCCTCGGGGCATATGATAGAGAGTCACAATGACAGAGACTAATACACACACCACGAAGTGTTACATATCAGAGAGGTGCTCAGCTTACACAAGAACAGCGACAATCCAACTCAGATCTTCCCTTGCAGAACAAAGGAATACGCACGCAGTCCAAGGATACAGCAAGATCTCTCACTTCGCATTGCTTATTCACTTTTGGATTGCTGCGCATTCCACAAACGAGCAACTCCAAAACACGTATAACCATGAGTATCCCCATACATGCATTTAATTCCATGGGATTTCTCCTACCTGGAAGTAAGGGCACAAATGACCTTGCTCCACTGCTCAACTACTGCAGGATGATGTCGCCAGTTAGCCACCATCTCTTTGGCAGTTTTCCAGTAAGGAGGTGTTGGAAAGCACCGCGTACAAGCGAGTAACCACACCTCGAACAGCACGCCAATTAATTTCTCAGCCAGATTCTCAGCAATGCCACCTTACAACAGAAACAAAGCACACCTTCAGTTAGTGATCCATCTAAATTACTTCAAATATCTCCCCAAGGAGGTTTTGGTTACAGTGAATAAAGATTAAGCTCATTTTTTTCATAATTTTTAAGAATGATTTTTGATTGCTTCCTACAGCCAAGTAGCCTTTTTACAAGACCAAATATAAAAGATAACGCCCAGCCACATGCGTGTAATAAGGGACAGCAAGAGTTCACCAATCTTAGGCAGTCTTCTATGGCACTGTGTCTACAGCAAAGTCTTTTTTTTTTTTTTTTAAAAACTGACACTTTTATTTTGCACTAGGCAGGCTGAACAGCAAGACAAAGGGGTGAAACAAACAGGGAACAACATTGTCTGAAACTGTTCATCCCAAACTGTTCCTGTATAAAGTCATTGTCCAGCAAAAATACTTTTAGGAAAACTCAGCTCCAAATCATTCAGTCTTTTCTGGCAATGCTTTATTTTGGAGTAATGGGGCAGAATTAGGAGTGAGCTATTGTGCTTTGGTAGCTCCTTAGAGCTTTTAATGGGTTCCCCCATCCTGCTGGCAGCTGAATGTCAAGAATAGCCTGAAGTTTTTCCAGTAATTGAACCAAATGGAAGATGAACATGAACCTTGCACAGTTGGAGCTGCTAGAAGAGTGTCATTGATCTGAAGAAGAAATAATAACAAAACCTCCCAGGTTTCTCTTGCCATAATTGTCGACTCATGAGCCAGCTTCTGGACAGCTTTCAAAACCTGCAAGCACAGTCTGATCTGACTGGATCCTGGGTCTGGCCTGCAAGAGAAGAAAACAGTGCTCGAGAAACAGAACTATAAAGTGATGCATCCAGTAACATTAACTTTCAGCAGTTACAAAAGGAAACAAATATTATTGAGCAAGACCCAAGAACATGAGCCAATATGCTTCTGTGCACCTCAACTCTGTCTCTAGGCATCCTAACTCTGCCTTAATGAGCACAAGATGCACCATAACACTCTTCTCTATGTGAGACTCAAGACACAGAGCAAACACTCACCAGAGCAAGCACAATCCATCATCTCAAAAAGACTTATCTTGGGCCAAACAATGACAATCCAGTTGAGACATCATGAATTATGACATACATAATTCAGAAGTGGCAAAACTAGGAGAACCTATTGTTAGCAAACTAATTTAAATTCTTCCTAGTTCTCCTGTTGTTTCCAAATCAACTCTTATCCCTTCTTCCTTTAGTGTGATGTCCCTATTTAATGACCCCCTTCTAGATCTTCTTCTGTAAATCCAAGCAGTTAGGTGGAAGGAAGGAAGAAAGGAAACGATTTCCTATTTTCAAGGTTTTCCCTGTAGTAATAATCAGATCAACACTGGCACTGATGAGTTACTCAACACAAAGTTGTGCAGAAGCAGCACAAAGCAGCATCACCTCTTCCCATTAGTTAGTCTGGACAAGGCAGAACAGGTACAAAACAGTAACACAACACATTCTGGACAGTATCTGAGGACACTGATAAAAAACCTGAGGAAGCCTAAATTTTAAAGGGTGAAAGAGGAGATTACAAATTAGAGTGTGCAGTATATGTGAGTATCATCCCTCCTGCTACTCACTGAAGGGATGCAGGACAAAAAGTATGGAAGTATTACCTTCCACCGGACTACTTAGTACTACCAGATTCCTACCAAACATTTTCAATGTGGTATAACTCACAAGTCATGTTGCATGGCAAGCACCTCAAGAATGTGCTGGTCCACTAAATACTATCAGCTTTTATCTTGATAGCATAAATGCTGTATTACAGTACTGGAAACAAGATCACAAAGAGGCAAGATAATGTCTAATGCAAAATTGCAGACTACTAGCCACAGTTCAGGACGTCAGTGGGTTGCTTGATGCTAGTGCTAGATCATAACCCAGAGCCTCTCTGTAGAACAACAAAGTTGCAGACAAGTAAGCCTTGCCTTGCTTATAGCACAATTTTTTGCCTGAGCAACAACAGAGCAGATCGTTTAAATCAAAAGATATCCTTAATCTACATAGGCTTGAAGCTTCCAAGGCTGCTTCAAGACTTGTTTCCCTAATCACTTAGAGAAACTGTAAAAAAACAGGGCTTATATGCAAGCTAATGGGATACTTTTGAGCTAATCTTGTAAAGGCAACTCGAAGATTCCTGTCCATCTACAACTTCCTCTTGTCCACAAAGTGAACCCAGTGGCAAGCTCTGCTTGCACTATTTCTAGACTTCTAGATACCTAGATTTCTACAGAATTTGGCCTTTTGGTCATACTTCTTCACAACGAGCGCTGTTCTCATGATTTCATATGAGAAACATATGAAGTTATAGCAAAAAAAGTACTTTGGCAGTCACATGTTCCATGGTCTCTCAAGCAATTCCAGACATTTTTGTTGCAGAGGACCTGGATATCCGTACCTCACTCTCCTGGGAAGGCAATACAGGGGGAGAGAGTTCTCATATTTCCTTCCAACAGTGTTTGTGGCACTGAAACTTTATCTGACAGCAGTAACAACCACTACTGCTTAAGTCATCTTCAAGACCTCTTGGATATTCCAGGGTTGCCAGAAATGGAAAGCCTGGGGGTTGCCTGCGGACTATTCAAATATGTCAACCAAGTGTTTGTTTCTTCAGGCTGGACAGAAGGCCAGTGCAGGAGGGAAGGACACAAACACCCTCTGTCTCGTCACTGCAGCAGATAGAGGAAAGGTAACTTGACTCACCCAGCTTTCACAGTTTTATTTTTCAGCATCACACTATTTCAAGGACTGTGCATGTAGATATTTGATTCAGCTGAGCGCTCAGACTAGACTAATCCATATGCACCTGCTCTGTATGGGTGTACACAAGCCCCTGAGGTGCCATTTACACTGAAGTGCCCACTTCAGGCTGCTGCATTCACACCTCACCTATACACCACCCTCTGAGTCTGAAACCTTCACAACTCTGCGCCGCCACTTTTAAGGCAGCCAAACCAACAGCTACATCGTTTCCAGAGAACTAGGATGAGGAAGTTATTTTAATCACAACCTTTCATAGGACATAGGCTTACAATAAAGGCTTAGTATCTTCAACACAAGAACAGATTTTTCCAGGAGACCGTTCAATGCAGGTTGCTATAACAGCTCCTGGGTGAGTATTCTACGTGAGCCCATCAGCATCAGCAACCTGCATCAATTGGGTAAACCGAGAAATTATTCTCCTCTTCCCCACCACAGACACCTAAGTCTGAATCTTTGCTTTTATTCAAGGCAGGTGTGCACAACTCAGTTCTGCATTTCATTTGCAGTATAGAAATTTTTCCTGTTGCTCGAGTGAATTCTGAACACAGCTCCCTGGAGGGCAAAACTTAAAAAGAAAGTAGGGACTTGAACATCAAGTGTTGACAGCAGCAGCCACGAAAAATCAGTGTTTAAGATACATCTCAGAGGTTCTTGGAAGAAAAACTATAGAACAGCTATACTACAGGGACAATGTTTAAAATAATGATTTTTAGGCCCTCCTTTACTCTAGGTGTTAATTATTTCATTCAAAAGCTATCACATGTAGTCTACCAGCCTACACCGGGGTCCAACAATGATTTTGGGAGAGAAGGGTGAAGTGGAAACTTGTGCCAACAGCATGCAAGAAGCTGTACTACTGAGCTGCCTGTTACTAGGGCCCCCGGCATGAGAACAAGCAAGGGATCACAGAAACAACTATTTAATGGACTAGTGAAGAATTCCTTCTCTGCTGTGCTAAGGGAATAAAGGATCCCAGACAGCAGACTGTATTCTGCACTTACGAAAGCTTAGAAACAACCTCCTGCTGCAGTCTAACCCAGAAGCTTGCTTTCCTCAGACTCATGTCATTGCCTTGACCATCCTTCAATGGGAATTGAAATGCATTTCCACTACAAGTTAAGAGCAACAGCAGGTAAGGGTAGGTGGTAGACTTCAAAGCAATCAATAAATACCGAAGAACTCCTCTGAATTTGCACAAGTTATTATTCAAAGTCCTTTTTCAACAAAGCCTTTAGTAAAGTGAAGCGACCCAAGTGCAGCAGAGCACTTTGGAGGCCACCTGCAGTGATACATTATTGATACTGATAAAAGCAGATGATCCGATACTTACAGCAATATACCAAACATTGATCTGAAGTTAAGTACCTTTTCAGGGGGCACTATTATTTAATCTTACTTATCCAGTATATATGTCCAACAGCAGCAGGTAAACTTGTCATAAACTACAAACAAGGTAATGATGTTTGCACACTCTGACGATGTAGCTGTGTCCAAGACCTAGAAATATGTCTATCTCAACACCATCACCCAAGGATGTCAGGCAGCAAGCACTCCACCACGGGGTTCTTTCAAAACTACCAGGGAAGGACAGTCAGCACAACTATGCACATTTAACAGGCAGCAAGATGCAGGCACAGAGCAGTCACTTACTGCAAGATCTCTCAGTACATCACCAATGTGGTGAAATCTTGAATAACAAGGGCTGGGACTGCCATGACGTGCTCTTAGTTTATCTCAGTTTTCCACAACGAAAAGCACATGGTCACACAGTGATGCTCTTCTGCCTTTCCCCTTACCCTCCAGTCATCCAACAGAGATAAATCTTGAAGCTCTTATGACAGTAAACATTCAAGTATACGAACTATCTGTGATTCTAATCACCTAACCACAGCAGCAACAACTCAAATTGCTACTGAAAAATTACAAAATATGTTTGGAGAAACACCTTCCTCCCAAGCTTGCAGCAATAGCAGTCTTATTTTACTCAAGAGCCTCCATGCCTCATGAGTCCTCTGACAGGTTACCGGCTGACTACAGCTTGGAATCCCTCAGCCTCCTGACCATCCCAGCCCTAACACTCACCTTGGTACAAAGAGATTTTGGAGATGTTTGAGAATGCTTTGAACATAAAGGTTTGGTTCCTTAATAACAGGTAAAGGAATGGAGTCCTTAGGTAACACAAGAGCCATAATCCAATCTGTATACACATCCACACAGTATTTCACAGTATCGCCGTCCAAAGGGAGGGTCAGTCCATAACAAACCACCTCCATAGTCCATTTTACCTAACAAACACAAAGAAAAAGTTATTAAAAATAAATATTCGTAAGTAAGTACTGGTCAGAGCACATTAGCTCTAACTCACAAAAAAAACAACAATAGTTATGTTGTATGGGCAATTCTGTTTAACATATCCTGCAAGAAAACACCAAACCATTAACTCGTATATCATGATATTATGAAGAATATGAATAAATGGCAAATCACTCGCTAAATCCTGAAACTCTTAAATCTAAACTGTAGAGAGAACTTTTCAGAACGCACAAAAGCTGCTGGTGAAAGATTTTCAAATTCTAGTAAATACCTGTCCTACACAAAGACTTTTTTTGAAGTCACATACTGTTGCTTCAAAACTGAAGGTAATTATAAAGGCTTTGTGTTAAATGCTAAATTCCTTGGGTTTGTTTTGAGTTTTTTTGGTTGGTTTTCTTTAGCCTGAATTTCCTGGTACAGTAGCTCAGACAAACATTTACTATTAAATCATGAAGAACACTGTTGCTATGATCTAGTTGCTAATAAAAGCCCTACAGAGATTACTAAACTAAAAATACAACACACTTCATAAAACTTGGGACAATAAAGAGAGAAAAATAAAAGAGGCGATAGAAAACCATTAAACTGTCACTCTGGCATGAAGGAAACTATCATCTTCAAGGAAAGGCACTTACTTCTTTGTCTGTTTTTAGTAAACTCTCACTTCCGACAGATGATGTAATTAAAGCTTGTCCAAGAGGACGCACCACTGCATTTGCCACTTCTCTCCCCACATTCTCAGGATAGCTGTGAAGTACACTGGTATTCCCCTGATCATTTTGAATTACAAGATGCAAGGATCTCCACTCTGAGTACATAGTGCCTCTATGCTACAATCCAAACAACACCTGGGGGGGCAAGGAAGGAAAACAGACAATTAGTCAAAATGTCTATGACATGACTTAGCAAAACTGAGGCTGTGTATCACAATCCAGGCCCTTGTAAATTCAAGATGCACATATCCAAATTTCATTGTCATACAAATTTCATACATTTGACAATCCAGAAGAGATTCCAACACTTGTTCTTCAACCTTAGTATGTTTTTTACACACACCAGCTTTAACATAGCTTGATTACAGAGATTACAGCAAGTTTCAGTTCAGGACTACCAGCCCATTTTAGATACTTAAATTTGAGAAGTGACTTCACCTCACACTTCTGCTTGCACCCTCTTTGCAGGAAAGATGCTTTCATTTACATGACATCTTCAGGTAAGTAGAAAATAGTTCTACAAGTATTCTGCTCCTGAAGCAATGGCTGCAATTCATCCCTTGTTCCCTTTTTCACCTCAACAGCAGTTAAAAAGATTACCAGGAAACTTCCAGGAAAACCTTAGTCATCTCAGAAGACAAAAATTCAGCCTCTTATACATTCATATGGTATTTCTACAGCAGGCACTACTCAAAACTGGTAGCTGAAAAATGCGATTGAGTAATAAGGAAGAGTGCCCTTTATCTGCAGTGAGGTCAGGACTGGATGAGCCTTAGTGCATCACTAGCTTAAACCCAGCATCATTTTACAGTTTCATTACATCACATACAGGTTCCAAATCTATGGCATTGGGGTGCATTCCAAATCCTTGTAAAGTCAATACACACACAGAGTCACTCCCTAAAAATCTACATTTGTCCCACAGATTCCAGACAAAAAAGCCGCTAAGGAAATTTCCCAGGCAGTGCTCTCAGAACTAGACACAGTTCTCCTTTCAGTAACAATCCCAGCACAACTGCAGTTGTGCATTTCCCCTCACTGCAGTTTGAGATTAGGAAGCCAAGCTGACGTGAACTAACCAGGTTTTTGCAGTGATGGGGGCTTGGGCTGGGTATTTTGGCATTGCTGTGAAATCGCAACCAAGAGAGGCAATTAGAAGCAGCAGAAGTCAAGCTGTGCTCCCACAGCCCCTCTCAGGCAGCAGCACCCTTGTGTCCCAAGCAGTGGCTCACGCTGCACCAGCCACACACACAACACCTACGTGCTGTACAGGGGCAGGGCTGGGAGCCCCCCACGCCGGGAACAGGCAGGGTGAGGCAGCACCAGTCATGGGACTGCACTGGGCAGCTCAGAGACACCCACCACGCACGGCCAGTTTTGATCCACACATCAAACACATCCAGAGATCTGATCTAACTCAGATGAGAAACATCTGTGCCAACACAACAGAGCAGTGAGGACCCAAGGCCAGAAGGGTGGCAGGAACATCCCTCTGACAGCAGAATGCTTTGTACGGGCTCACAACAACATTAAACTGCTGCTCGAGCAGGTGGTACCACAGCAGCCTGAGCCACCAGAACTGGGACTGCGCCATCTCCCTTTCCTCCTCTCCCACCAGAAACGGCAGTCTTTTATCCATTATCTCAGCCAGCTGACCATGCAAACAATGAAAACAGGGCTGGCCCGGGAGAAAAGCAAGGAGTGTTCAAGAGACACAGCTCAGATCAGCTCAAGTTGTCACGGATGGCACTCCAAGATCTGTTTGCCAACTACACTTACCTGGCACAACTCGGAAGCCAGTTAGTTATATAGGGAATATTCTGAACAATTCCCTTAGACATTCCTTGGCCTAAAACCAAACAAGAAGCCAGGCCTGGAAATACACATTCCTGGGGACAAGCCTATTTAAACAAGTCTGCCTATTTAGCTGACTCCCCAAATTTTTACACTCAAAACCTATGCAAAAAGCCTGATGACTCCCTTCAAGGGAGACAGAAAAGCAAGGATGCAAGATCTTGTCTTCCAAACTACATCCTTCCTGGTTTGAGGCAGCAATCAACGTGTGCTCATCTGATGATAGTGAGTTAACCAGAGCAGCAGCAGCCTGCAGGAAGTACAACTCCTGCATCCTTCAGGCACCTTCCCTCCTCTGGGGGCTGAGGCAGGGGGAATGCTCATGTCACTGTGGTCAAAACCCTTAGAGAAAAATGGCAATACCATGACACAGAAAAGTCACACACATACACAAACCTTCAAAATAAAACCAAAGCAAAAACCCAAACAAAAATCAAACAAAGAAAAAACCACATAAAATTAAAATACCAAACAAAACCCACAAAATCCCAATCCTCAGTGATGGCTTCAGTCACTGCTTAGCTTCACTACCTAGGTTTCCATACAGGTATCTTTTCCTTTCATATCCTATAGCCACAGAGACACTTCATCTTCCCCTTTCTCTCCCACCTGAATACCATCTTAGTCTCCAGCTTCTGTTTGGAGTCAAAGCAGAAGGGACAGAAGTGAGATACCATCCGCTTTCCAGGACTTCCCCCTCCTCTCTCAGCCCCACAGCACTTTGCCTCTACCCCCAGAGCAGAGTCCCTTCCCCCTATCCCACAAGGGAAGAGGGGAAGCACTCTCCATTCCTCTCCTGTGACACAAGTTCATTAGAAGCATGTAACCCTGTAACAGCATTTGAGGAACATTGGTTTAAATAAACGGATTTGAACTGATAAAGCAGCATGTCCTTTCCATACCCACCTTCCGGCTGCCAGTGAACAGCTCATGGCAGGAGCTTATCAGTGTGTGATAAGCACAGCACACTCACAGTGGTTGCCCTCATCCCAGAGCAGGGTGCCCAGGTGCGTGGAAGTGCTGTACAGTACAAGCAAATGGCAGGCAATGCCTATGTGGGAGCTTTCTCATCCAGACGAAAGAACTCTAAGGACAAGGATTCCCAAATCCTGCTGCATTTTAGAAAACCTTAATTGCCCTAGGGCAGGGGAATGCGAGGACACAATCACCCGCCTTCATGCAGCTCCCTGCCACGATCAAGAAGCGATGCAAAGCTCTTCTGGGTGATCCTTCCACACTTCTGAGGAGTAGCACTTTTAACAGATACAGGATATATACAATATGCCATGTTGAAGAGGTTTAGCAGCAGGACAACCAAAACACATCGTACCACACACTCCCAGCCTGCTGCCTGATACTCACACATAAATTTAATGATCAGCCTGTATCTTATTAATATTTGAGGCTTCCTTTGGTCTTGCTATAAAAGAAACCTTCTGTTAGTCTTAGCAATACACAAGGAATACTGAAAGAAGTAATTGATTCAGATGCAAAACCCTTATGAGGGATTTATCAGGGTATTGATCTATTCATCCCTCTATATTTAGCAGTTAAAAGTTTTTATTTGGAAGGACTAGAAGTTACTTTTTATTTAAGACTCCAGTTCAATTGCCACTTGAATTGGAAATGGCTGCAATCTGTTGGGATTGGAGTATCGCTAGATCTACCTAGTATGCAGCTTCTTCTAACTGGACAGGCGTTCAAAAGGCTGGAAAGTCTCCACACAATGGTATCCGAGACAATATTCCTGACAGATTCATAACTTGCCTTAGACAAAAAGCACCTAATGCTGTGCAGCAGCAGGACTCCCTCCCTTCCAAGAGGCTGTATTTATTGCACTGTTCAGTAACTACTGAACGAGCAACAGCAAACTGAAGACCAAAGAAGCAACTGTCACACCACACCTGATTTTGACTTCTGTTTTTGCAATGCTTCTGTATTTCAGCTTCAATAAAGCACCCTCACTGGCCCAGCTAACATCTCCCAAGTTTCACGACACTGAATATCCACACTTCACATACACATATGTCTTACTGGGGTTCAAATCACTAAGGACTCTCAGAAAGCTGATTAAGAGGAGGGATGAGAAGAATAATAAATAAACCCCTGATGTTCACCAATAAGTTTTACACACTCTTGTATGCTATATGTTCACTGTATGTTCCTGGAGGCTGCACTAAATAAAACATCCCCACACTCCCACAGACAGACCTGGAAAGAAAGCACCAGCATTAAAACTAGCAAAACAAAGGAGACATTCACTTACTATGAAACTGAGCATTAATTCCAATATTCCCTAGTGTGGTAAATAACCTGGGTTTCAATGTACTTCCTCCCAATCTGTTTCATCTTAGGAACTTCAGTAGTTATCACCATATAAACCACCGAAATTGGATGTCTTAGCATTGAAGACCCAAGATCCTCAGTTCTCAAACACTGCAGAAGCCAGTGAGCACAAAAGAATAATGAGTCCATAAAACTCAAAAAATAAAGTTGTATTTTCAAAGACTTAATACGAACAGCTGCAGCCAAAATATTTAAACTCCTGGATCACTAAAGTTAGTCAGTGAGAACTAAACAGAGCCACATTCTGCAGTTACTTTGAAGGAATGTGCAGAAGCTCTGAGCCTGAAGCTGAGGTGTTTGGAGTGTGTGCAAGGGAGAGGTCAGGGAATCAATACCCATGGACAGAGCAGCTCCTCAGAAAATGTGCACTGAGGGAAGGAAGTGCTGGGGGCAAACGTGAACATTTAGTCTTTTGTGCTCAGCAGCTTCAGATGTAAAATGAAGTGTTTTCCTACAATGCAAAACAACTTCAAGCACAAAGACAAGCTGTTCCAAAAGTGGATCCTTCTTGGCTTTTATCAGAACCAAAGAAGCAGAGCAGAGGCAATGGTTAGTGGTACAAGAGATGCAAAGACTATCAGCAGAGAGATGCTCAAGGAAGGCTGAAGGCCTAATTGAGCCTAAACCAGAGAAACAGCCACAAAAAAAGGTCTACATCAAAGTTCTGGGGTATCAGATATGCTTTATAAGTATTTCCTGGAAAAAAAGAAAGCCCTCTCGTTTCACATGACCTCTCCTATCTAACAGTACTAACATCTGCTCTCTAGAGGAAACAATTCTTGTCAGAAAGCCATCCTGCCACAACCCACCTTCCCCCAAAGCCCAAACCAGAGGTTTATGAGCAATTTTTCTCACTCCTGTAACATTCTGAGCATGAACAGCTGCTATATGCAGCACTTGTCCCACTGCCCTCCAAGTTCATGTTGGAGAAAGCAAGTTGGATCTAGCTGAGACTAACTGCACCTCTGGTGTCAAGCCTACTAGGCCTGAGGAAGCACAGCCCTCCTGGTAGCTCACCTCTGGAACCATCTAACAGGTCAGCTCTGCCTGAGGCATGCACTGTGTGTAAAGGACAACAGCCAGAGCAGAGAGTGGGCAAAAAATAAAAATGGCAAGAACCAAATAGAAGACCTATCTGAGAGAAAGGCCAGCAGAAACTTGGAATTTTAAGTATTCTGTTAAAGAATAAAAAAATATGTATGTCAGGGTTACTACTGAATTTTTTTCAAAGTCTATATTCAAGACAGGAAGAGATCAGGCACAGAAAAAAACAGGAACTCCTGTCATCCTTTCCCAAGCCATTCAGCCACAGCACTACTAAGGGCCAGAGAAGAGAATCACAGCTGCCCTTGCCCAGAAAAGACGAATTTGTCAGATTTTATTGCATTACTGTAGCAGAAGTTAATACATGAATGTGCCACAGGGAAGGCTGGGTCTCAAACACAAGGTGCCATTTGAGCCACAGGACTCCGGTCACACTACGTCCAACACTCCCTGTTCATGGACCCCATCGCCTTCTTAGTTCCCAGAACACTGCTGGACACAGCCTGGCCAAAGCAGGAAGCAGGGCACCTGCCATAGAGAAGGCCACTGCCTAGAAGTTGTGTACTGTAATAGCTGAAGATGAGCAGAGCCATAGGCAAGCAAAAACATCAGACAGTTTTATATGTTTTGGCTATTATTCTGCTTTCAAGCTTCATTACTCAGACATCAGTACTACTCTGCTTCTCACTATCACTCTCATTTTTAACAGTAGGTTTGAGAAAATTATCTTCCAGGCAGGTCATCTGAGAATTTAGTAAGTTTTCAAACCCATCATCTGTGCCAAAATCTATTTAATGAACTTGACCACAAAACAGTGCACTCAACTGAGAAAAAATTTTACTCAGCAGTTTATTTTACATTGGCACTTATTCGTCATTCCAGTTTCTTGTGAAATCTCCACACTGCTCGAGCAGGAAAGACTCTCTTGAAGGCACGACCCCCTTACTGCGGGGAAAAGCCTCGCTGCAGCCCACTGTTTGCCAAATAAACAGGATCTACTGCCCACAGGGCCGGGAGACCAAATGAGCCAGGGAAAGCAGAATCCCGACAGAGCCCGGGAGGCCTGAGCCGGACACGGTCGGTACCAGCGGGCTGTCGGTCGGAATCTGCGGGGAAACAGCGACACAAACTTTTCCCTCCCTCAGGCCCAGCCTCTGCTCGCAGAATCCACACGGAAGGAATGGCGCGGGTACCACCTCACGCTCCTCCCAGGGACCCGAAACGGGGTTCGACCCCCGGGCCGGAGTACGGGCCGAGAGGGGCCCTGGGCCGCGCGGGGCCACCGAGGGTCGCTCCCGCCCGCCCTGCGGTGGCTCCGCGGCACCAGCCTGGCGCAAGGCGCTGGGGGAGCCCCGGTGAGAGGCTCGCCCGCCGCCCACCCAGCTCGGGCCCCGCC
>VZTI01002944.1:129731-158582 GCA_013397865.1 Struthidea cinerea | reverse complement strand
TGTCAACAAATAACTTCTTCTGAGTTTTAATTTCATTTTGGAAGTTCTTTCTGCAATTCACAGAGATGAATGATCCTCCACAATTAAGTGGATTGTAACATTTAATCACGGGACATGAATCCCTTAAAACTGGAGCGCTGATTCCAAAAAATCGATAAATTGCTAATTCTTATGATCGATCATTTTGTGTTAGAGAAACAAAGCAAGATACCCTTATGACTTTCTCTTTTTTCCTTTTTTTTTTTTCTTTTGGTTAGTAAAGTGCACATTGTAGCTGTTTGCTTTCTGATGAAATTAATGCAAGGTGCCCCTCAAAACTGAGGCATATTACTATGGTTAAGTGTTTAAAATAAGGTGCTCCTGAGACATAAGGAGTGGGACATTGGAAAATATTTTAAACAAGGTGCCCCTGAGGAAAGATCACCTCAGTGTGTGTGTTTTTCATGAAATGTATACAAGGTGCCCTTCCAGGGTGAAGGAGTGAAATTTGAAAATCAGCTGTAATTTTGTAATTGGAAACAATCACTTCACCTTCGTGATGTAACTTTGTAAAATATTTTTCTGGAGGTGAGGGATTAATTTAGAAATTACACAAGGTACCCTCCAGAAAAATTTATCACATTTTTGTAGTAACATGAAACATAATGCACAAACTCTGGTCAATTTGTTGGATGAATTTGGTGCCAAACCGTCACCTCCAGGAATGGGGTGGGCACAAAATTACTGGTGTAATATCCAAGCAATTGTTGATCTAATCTCTACCCTGTGTGCAGGGGCAAAAGTCAGAAAAGGTAAAGGAAAACCTACAGTTTGTTCTGTCTTAGGTGCTGTTGTGTTAGCTGCAGTTGAACACAACACCAACAAAAAGCTGATATGGAAATTATTTCTCTGTTACAAGATTTGGTAAAAGCGTTGCAACTGAGGAAGAAAAGGCTAACACCTACCTCCTCCAAGAAGACATAAGAAATCTGAGGGCTACCACCCATGTGCTCCGAGAGGAGCTGCATGCAAGATTAGCAACCAAGGCAAAAAAAAGGAGTTAGAGCTGGAGCTATCTAAAGAAACATATCCCATCTCTGACTTAGAATCTTTGCATAACCAATCAGAGAAGCTGTCAGTCTCGCTTTGTCCCTTAATTAAAACAGAATACATATATGAGGGCTCAGATGATGACACACCTTACATAACCATGAAAGAAATTCCATATATGGCTACTGAATTGGTTAAATTAAAAAAGGAATATAGCCAAACCCCTAAAGAATCTGAGACTGAGTACGTTTGGAGAGTCTCTCTTACTGGGGGTGACCAAATTCTGTTATCAGAAAAAGAGACAGAAGGGTTCTGAGGGGCAGGGGATGACCCTGATCTCTTACCCAAAGAGCAGCTTTTTGGGCTGGTGGACTCAACCCCCTGGAGAGAGGAGATCCCCTGGCTATAGTGGGAAACATTAATCAGATTGTAGAAAGCGTGAAAAAGCTGCATGTTTACAAATGATGCATGATAGGGAGTTAACACCACGATATGAATCCCCTATGATGACGACTGCAGACCCTGAAATAATGATACCTCTTATCAGACGCCGCCCTTAAGCTATGAAAGCCATAGACATCCAGCTAAAAGGACAAACAGAAAGCCTCATGAAAGGGGAAAAAGCTGTAGCCACCTTGGAGGCAGCTATTACTCCCAACCGTAACTGAGAAAAAAGAAAATTTGGACCTGGGGGTAGGTGGCAAAAGAATTAATTAATTATGGAAGAAAACATGGCCCAATACCTTCAAGTACAACTGATTTAAAATCAATTCAGCGCAGAAACTGCAAAACAACTGTGCCTCCAGTAAGACTCCAAAAAATAATGTCCTCCCCTGGGCACGGAGATCAAGCTAACACAGGGGAAGAACACAAGGCAAAAAGAAATACCCTGTGGAATGTGGGCTTACAAAAAGGGATCCCAAAAACCCTAATGGATGGCCAACCCACTAATAAATTAGAGATATTAATTCAAAAATGGCCAGCAAAGGACGGATCATTAAAAGCTATCCCTGCTACAGCCCCTTCCCTCAAGGGATCACAGAAAGGGTATGTGACAGGAAACTCCTATCTTCATCCCCAGTAGGTAAGCTGGGGGACAAAGGGTAGATTTACAACAGACATCTTACCAAAAACTCCAGAGAAGACTTCTTAGAAACCTGTCCTATTGGTCCCCACAAAATCCTGTAACTTTTCTAGTACATACTGGTGCTCAAGTGTCCACCCTTAAAATTGAAGACACCTCTTCATGTGAAATCACTCCCTCACATAAAGGTATATTTGTTGTGGATAATTTTGGAAACACACAACCCCAGACAACAGCAAAGGTAAGATGCTGGTTACCAAGAGAGGAGAAAGCAGATGAAACCGTAATGGTTTCGGGTAAATTTCCTACAGATTTACTGGGGCTAGACCTCCTAAAGGGAAGGTCTTGGACTCATGAAGAAGGAAAAATATGGACTTTTTGGGAAGGAAATCCAACATCTGTGTTTATTAAGTTCTGCCCCTGCTCTTCCTCCCTCCCTAGTAACCAATGTCAATCCTTATCCCTTACCCTTGGGAGCCAGTGAAGGAATCACGCCAGTTATGGGAGATTTGAAAGAAAGAGGAATAATGATTGCAACACATTCTCCTTGCAATCCTCCTGCCTGACCAGGTCACAAGCCAAATGGCAATTGGAGACTGATGGTGGACTATTAAAGTCTTAACTCAAATTTGGGGCCTCTCACCACAGCAGTCCCAAATATTGCTGAGCTGATAGATAATATACAAGAACAGGCTCATCAAATTATGGCCACTATTGATGTCAAGGGTATGTTTTTTATGATTCCCCTGCAGGAACAGGATAAGGAGCATTTTGCTTTCATGTGGGAGGGCCAGCAATACACCTTCACCTGCCTCCCACAAGGATTTAAACACTTACCCACTCTAGCACATCATGCACCAGCACAACAATTGTCACTCATTCCTCCTGCACAAGGAGTAAAAGTATACCAATACATTGATGACACTTAGGTAGCAGAGGATGAAATTGCACCTGTACAATCAACACGAACAGACATTATTAAGCATATAGAGTCCCTGGACTTATATATTCCTCCTGAAAAAGTACAACCCCCTTCACAAGAAGTAAAATTCCTGGGAATCTGTGGAAAGGAGGAATTGTCTGTATTCCCCCTGACACCCTCACCCCTCTAGAACAAATTAAAATGCCAGAGACTAAGAAAGACCTGCAGCATGTGTTAGGCCTGCAGATTTTTTGGAGGAAACACATTCCTGATTTTTCAATAATTGCAAGGCCCTTATATGATTTGCTACGGGAAAAGGTAAAGTGGGATTGGACCCCTCTCTATGATGAGGCCCTACAACTACTTTTTGAAGCCAATACATACCAATCACTAGGCCCTATACACCTTACTGATCCAGTAAAAATTGAGTGGGGATTTGCAAGCTCTGGACTGTACATACACTTACGGCAGGAAGGACATAATAGTCTTAACCAGACCCATAGGATTTTATTCATGCAGTTCTAAAGATGCAGAAAAACAATATTCTACCTGGGAAAAGGGCTTATTCATGGTTAATACTGCTTTTCAGGAAGCAGAGAAAACTCTCCACCAACAATTACTAATTTTAAGAGGACCTTTTAAAGTCATCAAACCAGTTTTGGCAGGAACACCATCCCCTGATGGGGTGGCCGAACAAGCCTCTGTTCAAAAATGGTACACTCAAATTGAACATTGAACAACCACTTCAAGCCTTCAAAGGGGAATAAAGTGCTTCAATCAGTGAATGAAAGACTGATTGCAGTCAGGATATTGTTAATGGCTAATAGTTTTGAAGCAAATTACCAGTTAACCTCTACCTAGAAACTAAGATACAGGTCTCCATTTACAATAAAGTTGAGACTAAGGGATTTAATGGCCTTATGCCTTAACAACTTTCAACTAAGGGTTACAGAAAGCCCATCACCCATCTTAAGGTGTTGTGATGAGCATTTTTGTAGGGCTAAATATTAGGTTCATAGGTTATGTGAAACAAATTCAAAGCAATATTCATGATGTTTGTAAACTCACACTACATTCACAGATAAAGCAGAATTTGGATGCATTGAGTTTGGCCAAACTTAGATTGAATTTTTGTCTGGTTGAAATTTTGTCTTACTGGTTAATAAATTGATAATTGTATAATGCTTTGACCACCAAAATTAATTGATATGTTTAGATATTATAACAGATTTTCTTCCTGTATGTTATATGCAGTTCCCACCTTTTGAGATTACACTTTTTACACATGGCCTTGCAGTGTTCTTGTATGCAGAAAGACTGCCCGGCAATAGCATCTACAAGCAAAAATCAAAAATGCAAATCAGTGAAGCACATTAAAAATTTTGGCTCTCACTTGTATTTAGGTAAGTTCCTGAACAGGTATTTTTCTGTTCCTTACATCCTCCCCCAAAAAAGTGAGGTGGTGTGCTTGCACAGAAATACCAAAATTTTGGCAATATAGATCTATAAATAGAAAGAGTGAATGTTTAAAGACAGCTTCTACTCCATGATATTGGCTTTTGGTCCTACATGAGAGAGGTTGTAGAGTGTCCATCCTTGGAGATTTTCACAACCAAACTGGACACAGACCTTTATAACCTGCCTTAGTGGACCATATATGAACATGCAAACTCCAGAGCCACAATCCAGCCTTAGTGATTCTGTGACTATAGCCCAGGATCCATGCCAAGGGTGTTGCCCAGTGATGCTTAGCAGGTCTGTGAGGGATAAGGAAAAAAGTTAGTGGTAAAGCGAGTGATGTCACATGAAGTTAAAAATTCACAAAAAGTTCACAGTAAATGTAATTTAGTTTTAAAACCATGACAGTAGGGTGCCAGAGCAATGGAGCAATGAGGAGTTCCCAGGAAATACCCAAAATATAAGGAGTGAATACTCAAGGGTCCCTCTCTGCCTCATTCACTGTGGATTTTAACACTCAGATTTTAATTCAGGCTTTAATCCTTTTCTAAAAAAATAAAGGAAGAACTCTTCAAATAACAAAGCACCAAACTTCTTTCCATAGCAAAGCAACCCAGTGATTACACGAAAGACTCAGTTCAAGAATGGACTAAAGAAAAAAAAAAGATTAAATTTTCAAGTGTTGATAGTTGCAACGACTTATTGATAACAAGTTTAAACAGCATCATAAGCCTGTGATAGTAAAATTTGCTAAGAGGGATGGACTTATTTCTATGCTGGGAGCAAGGATTAATCTCAGAAATAATAAATACAGAAGAAAGCTGAGTGCACGGCAAAGCTGGTCCTCCTCCAAATAACAAAATTTTACTTGTGGAAAATTTCCCTTTCTTGTACACTAGATGTCAGGGTTGGACTGAGTGAATGAGTCCATCCATTTCATTTCTATACCTCAGGCTGGATGCCATAAACACAACTAAGTGGTAAGCTTAGGAATTATTTTTGTGAAGCATCTGATATTTACTAGGACCACTCTGCACCAATAAACTCTCTCCTCCACTTGGCAGTATTTTATTTCAGCCAAAAGCCCCAGGCTTTGGAAGAGGGAAGAAACATTCTGAGACATCTTCCCAATGCCAGTGAGTGTCTGGCAGCTTTATTCAACTTCTCTAGCCCCAGGAAAAAATAACAAACCAAAAAACTCCTCTAAACCACTTGGGTGAACAGCCATTTTCTAGAGGCATCTCTGTTAGACAGCAGTTCAGCACAGCATGGATTTAGCTGGAAGAAAGTGAAAGCAAAGGAACCTGATCAGAACTCCACTAAATTTTAGAAGCCATAGGCACTCCCCATGACACAACAAGCTGAGTGGTGCAGCTGACATTCCTGGAGGATGGAATGCCACCCAGAGGGACCTGGAAAAGCTTGAGAAGTGGTCTCATGTGAACCTCATGACATTCAACAAAACCAAGTGTAAGGTGCTGCACCTGGGTCAAGGCAACCCCCAGTATCAATACAAGCTGGGTGACGAACAGATCACTTGCTGCCCTGCTGAGAAGGAATAGGGGGTGCTGGTGGATGAGAAGCTGGATATGCAGCCCAGAAACGAACCATGTTGTAGGGCTGCATCAAAAGCTGCGTGGCCAGCAGGTCGGCAAAAGGTGATTCTACCCTTCTGTTCTGCTCTGGTAAGATCCCACCTGCAGTGCTGAGTCCAGCTCTGGGGTGCCCAGCACAGGAAGAACATGGACCTGTTAGAGCAGGTCCAGAGGATGGCCACAAAGATGTTCAGAGGGCTGGAGAACTTCTCCTAGGAAGACAGGCTGAGAGAGCTGTGATTGCTTGTCCTGGAGAAGAGAAAGCTCCAGGATGAGCTTTTAGCACCTTCCAGTATCTAAAGTAGATCTATAAGACAGCTGGAGAGGGACTTTCTACAAAGGCATGCAGTGATAGGACAAGGGTGAACAGATTTAAACTGAGATAGAATAGGTTCAGGTTGGATATTAGGAAGAAATTCTTTACTTTGGGTGGTGAGGCACTGGAACAGTTTGCCCAGAGAGGCTGCAGATGCTCCATCCCTGAAAGTGTTCAAGGCCAGGCTGGATGGGGGTTCTGCCCATGCCGAAGATGTCCCTGCTCATGTCAGAGGGGTTGGAATGAGATGATATTTAAGGTCCCTTTCAACCCAAACCACTCTCTGATTCTGTGATGATACCTCAGGTAGGTCATTTCATTACCCTGTGTCTTGACTACACAGCAGTACGTTCAAGATGACACCTTATCACTGCCTCACGGCAAAGGAGAGAGTGTGGACCAGGAGAGCAAAGACAAAAATCTCTCCCTTTGTAAGATGCTAGTGACAGAAGAACAATAACACAAATAAACTATTAATAATAATGAAAGGAAAAAAAAAGAGGTTTCTCTTTCAACCTCTGCAAGTGACCTAGTGCTCTCCACTTGCTGTCCACAGGCAGAATGCTGTTAGATAAAGTCTCCTATGGGGAAAAAAATGACACAGACAGAAAATGTGTTTGGAAAGACAATGTAATTTTGCACATATACATATATATATGGATGCAATATATGCAGTATACAGCCCATTGTGTAAAAACATTTTAGGGTACTCTACAAGCAAAATGCAGTTCTTAGAAAATTCCTAGAGATAAATCACATTTCATAAGCAGGAGGCTTTAAAGTGCATTCCTTTCAGCATTGTGTTTAGTCACTGACCCAGCCCTGCTGCTGGAGTCACAAGTTCTGGTGGTGGTGAAGGTCAACATCACAAACATAAAGCACAGAATACAAAGGATGAATGTAACTGAAACATGGTGACATCAGAGTACTTGACATCAGAGTACTTGGGCAGTGAAGATGTCTAGCAAAATATTGTAAAAAGGTATGGGATCTTGAGGCGAGTGCACCCGGAATTGCACTGGTCCTTTCTTAAGGGTGTAAAGGGCATCTCTAGCACTGGAAAAACACCTTTCATGTGACAACCAGCAGTGGTACATACACCAGCTGGTGCAGTTTTAACATTGGACACAAATACAAGCTTGTAGAGTATAACAATGCTAATTAACAGTGAGCAAATTTTTAGAAATAGAAATAACAGAATTGGTAGGTGGCAGGGATACTTCTAACAAGAATACCTAAAACAATGAGTGTTTAGCCAGGTTTCTGTACAAGAAATTTTGTTTCACAAACCTTGACACTCCTTGGAGGAGCCAACAATGGTTTGCACTTCTTCATTTTTCCAAGGTCCTCATCCAAAGAATGTCAAAGCTACTGAGTTGTCATGGATTAAAAGAGGATTGCAACAGGATCGCAACATATGATCTTAAGATGGGTAAATAACTAGTTAACAACAGGGAGAAAAATAAAAATGCATAAATAAATTAAAAAGTGTGATGAAATGATCAAGATTCATAGTAAAGGATTGTTGTTTCTGCTATTCAATGTGCTTCTCCAGAATATGTGATTTGGAAAAATTGTTAGTGGAAGAAGAAAGCAAGTGGGGAACAGAAATGAAGAAAAAGTGAAGAAGTAGAAAAGAAGAAGAAGAAGCAGCTTACTTCAGTGTAGTTGGCAAATCCACCAATTCAGTGTTGGTTAGTGCAGAAAGATGCATAGAGAGAGAGGCAACCCTAACTCCACAGCTCCACATGTGTATTTGGGCTAAACATTAATTAGGATTTTTTTATAGATAATTCTACAGAAACTACTGTTCAGTCCTCAAGGAGGTTCAAAAATGAAAGTACAACTTTAAAATCTATTTAGAAAAGCCATAGAAGGTAAAACAGAAAAGTGTAATTACATTATTGTAAACATTCTGGTATACCTCCAACTTGAGCAGTATGCAGTGCTTGTTCTCTCCTTTCAAAATGAGATTAAAACCAAGAAGAATATAGAGAAGAGCAGCAAGGAAAATAAAAAGTAGAGTAGGTTTGCCTGTGAGTAAAGTAAAAAGAGGACTGCAAAGGGACAGTTGAGGTAGTATGTACACCACCAAGGGCTTGGGGAAAGAGGACAAAGAGCTATTTGCCACCGTTTCTCAAAGTGCAAAATCTGGGAGCAAGAGGAACTTTTTCACAAGGGACATGTTCAACTGGGAAACTCAGGCCCATGGGACACTGTGTACTGAAAGAAAGCATGGGATCAAATTCAACTAAATTAATGCCATAAAAGACAATCAGTGTTATTTAACATTCAACAGAATCTGAGCAAAGAACAATTTTAATGTTGTGCTATATGTTCTTTTTCCAGTGAGTGAAGTGAGAGGACTCTTTGTACTCCAGCCTCCTACCTGCATCCTCCTGGATACTTATCACACTATGACAGGAGGACAGTTATTCTCAGTACTGCTAGGCAAGAAAAAATTTTCCCATGCTGTCTGAAATAGGAGTTGTTGTTTTACCTGTGGTAGGCAGAAGGTCACAGTGAGAACACCACAAGGAAACCAACAATCCAGGAAAGCATTGGCTTAATTTGACAGGAGGTAAGTCGCATACAATTACTTCTTTCAAGGTTACAGACAATATTTTAGTACTAAGTGCACATATGCTGCAATTATAAGGCTATAGAAAACATTTCTAACAAAATGTCTATTATATTGTATAGTTGAATTATACACTTGGTTTTAGTTAGAACTGCAGCTGCTGCAAATGTAGTGTGGCCTGTGCAATGATTCCACAATGTTCTCTGTCTGCTATTCCAGAAGAAGTCTCTTTATCTCTTCTGCTACTTCCTATTCCAGCTCTGGGAAATATGTTGAATTTTCTTCATTCTTCCCCTCTCATCAAACACCTTACCTCTCACCGGACGTTCCTCCGATTTCTTGTGTAAGGCAGGGAAATAGTCTCCTGGGTTGTGAGTAGGCCTCCTGAGGTGATGCAGTTGAGGTTTGATGGCTGGTGGTGACAAAGGAAGAACAACGATGGTTACTGTGCCTAGCCTTCACTCACTTGTGGGGAAGAAATAGATTCCTCAGAAGCTGTATACATTCCACTCAGCACAGCCTGTCTTTGCAAAGGAGGGTTTCTCAGCCTGCAAGCCAGGATTCTTTTGGGTTAATGGGTAGTTACAGACAGTTAGGAAAAAGTTCACAGAAAAAACGTTTTGAAAATATAAATCATAAATATAGATGTAAAACTCTAAAATGAAACAGGCATCTCCAAAATTGAAATTAGAGCAATTAAGCACTACAGAATACTGGATCTTGAAATCGTGCCCTTATTCCAACATCTCAGCAGACAACACCAACATAGGAAGGAACACTCCCATGGTTAGAAATTAACAGTTTAGACAGTAGATGAAACTGCCAAAACTAAATGAAGAAGCAACTTTATACTTACCTGTCTACATATATACAGCAAAACACCTAACCGTTTTCAAAATATTGTTGATCAAGGTAATTTTAAGGCAATAAATCTGAATTTTGATCCTGTTTCCCAGAATTCAGGAATAGGTGATAGGCATTTTGTCTGATTTTCCAATAAACTACAGGCCATTGTGAAAGCTGGGAGTGGTCTGCATGTATTAATCTGACCATTGTCAACTGTTGCAGTGAGCCATCATCAGCAGAACCAAGGGGACCATAAAGCCCTCTGGTTTCAGGCTCCTACAGCTGCAGAAGCCCTGAAATTACAGGGAACACCCCAAAACCTGTGATCCGTGCCCACCATTGGCTTCAGTTCTCCCCACCTACCCCTTACCCCATTTGCTACAATTCCTGCTCCCTGCCTTTGTTACACCCTGTTTAACTTTTACTGGCTACTGTATGTTTTCCATGCCTGTGTTGTCAGGGTACAAAACGGCCCCCACACCATGTGGCTGATGGGATTGCTCCATGGTTTCTACCATGCTCAACAAACCCTTTCCTCCCACGGAGACCCCCTCCACCTTTTCCTGCCTCCTTTGCGCGCTGTAGCCATCGGGGCTCAAGGCGAACCCGTCCGGGGATTCGCCCGTCTTCCCACACCGAGATCAGTCTCCGTCCAGCCTCCGCCCGGGGCAGGCAGAGAATGCTAGGTGCTGGGACACCGAGCTGGCCAGATCGGCACCAGAAGCAGTCAACTTCTTGACCCTGTTTTTTTGAACCTACGTCTTGCTTTCTTACCTCTTTACATAGATAGACTAAAAAATTAAACATGACCATGATCAAAGTATTTTCATCTTACACTTAGTTATTATTTGCTAAATAACAAATAGAATAATGAATATGACAAAGATTTAAAAAGAAAAGTCATTGCTCTTAGCAGGAATCCTAAGAAGCAAAAAAGATGCCACTGTGGGAGCTAGCTAACATCACTGTTTCAAATGCTACAACAGTCACACTCCCATCTTGCTAAACTCCTCAAGTGATTAATCACAGCCTAAAATGTCTTGGGAAACAAAAAGCTATGGATTTTCTAAACTTTAGAAATGCTCATCCAGATTTCTGCGTAGTCATAATCCTTCCTGTTCTCAACTAGATTAGTTTCACATTCATTAAAAGGTTGAAAAATAACCAGGAGAATTACTGTTCTTTGAGGCACATTCACTTTTCATATTAATTCAATTTTCTGTACTCAGCATGGATGCAGCCAAACTGTTACTGAATTTTCCATTGCTCAGTGTGGGGAAATATTTATTGTTACCAGCAATTTTATTAGAGATTTTGCCAGAAAAGATAACTTTGCTAATAGATTTAAGGGGATTTATCCAGAACAGTGACAGTGCTGTTTATCATCTTCACAGAGAAGTAGATTAAGGCGATTCATGACATTTAACTTCTTGCATCAAAGTGATGGGCAGAAGACTCTGTCAGGGCTCTAGAATTCTGTTCCCAGATTTCCCACTGACTTTTTGTTTTAACTGGACTATAACTATCAGTCCAGTTTCTCAGCATGTAAAATGCGAATAAAAATGACAATACTTACCTCACGGGGTTTTTATAACGGCCTTCAATAGGTTATGATTCTCAGGACCTTCACACATGGAGTGATGTAATTATTTTTTTCTTTTCTTTTTCTTCTTTTAATTTAGGAAAAGTAATTCTTTTTTTAAAGATCATGTCTATCATCAAGGCAATGAAAGTACAGAAGACATATTTGGTAGCACAATGTTGGTAGCACCACTGTACTACCAACAGTGCCAGTGTAGACTAGATTAGTTACACAAGTAGCATCATGCGGATAGACTGTGTGTTGTCCAGACACTAACTCAGCAAGGAGGCTGAGTGCATTAGCCACTCTGTTTGCTCTGACTGGTGGGATGTGCAACCCACCATCTTACAGATCAAACCTCAGATTTGGCTAGGGTAGCATGCGCACAGTATTTCCTCTTAACCCTTCTTTGATACAACTCTTTCTTTGATTCTTGGAGAGGTGCCACTGGATATAAACACCTAGGCCTATGTCTACATCATGCCTTGATTTCTGTAACAGATGAAAGAATGAATGTCAGAGCTGATGCTTAGTAGACAACTGCACATGAAAAATGAGCCTAGACTGCAGGGAAAAATCTTCTTTCTCCCTTTTGCAGCCTTTGTCAAGAAAGGAGGTTTTCTGCTGTAATTATCAGAAAGATCTGCAAGACAAAGGAGCAGGAGAACCAAGACTGTGTTTCATTAGAGTCATTCAAGAAATGGTCTAAACTTGGAGAGATTCAGTCTCCTAAGAGTGTTAAGAAAATCTGTGGTTATACAAAATTCCCTTTAATCCAATGAGACACCTCAAGGAAAGTTCAAAGATAGCTACTTCTTGGTCAGTCACTATGACACTAGAGAGTTTTCCACCATCATCTCCTGTGGAGCCAGGAGCAGAAGCTTTAAGAAATGGGATGCAGACGTTACCAGGGTTCCCAGTGCTTTGGAGCACCCACTGGTCTGTGGGGAGAGATAAGATAGAACTGGGTTGCGAGCTGTGGGATGTGCCTGCAGAGGCACATGGCAGCACAAAGAAGCATGTGGCAGCACAGAGAAGCTTGTCTTCGCAGGACCCTGGGGGGAGGAGGTGTCACATGGCAGACCCCTACGGAGAGGAGACTACCAGGAGCTGACAGACGGGTGAACAGCGAGTGATCACCCCAAAGAAGGACATTTAGAAAGTGTGTTGCTGATGTGGCAACACGGGATAGGTCACGTAGTGAGAATTACCCTGTAAGGAAATAATGGGCCTTCAAAAAGCATATAAAACCAGCTTGTTTCTTTGGAATAAACGATTCAGATTCCCTGCTGGTCTGGGTCCGTGCCTCAATCACCAATAAATGGTGCCCTGTGTGAGGAGCTTATTATACGCCTAACTGCAAGTCTATCAGTGAGCCCCATGGAACTTGAAGTGCTGCTGAAAGAAGCAGGAAAGCTGGCCAGCGATCAATCCCTGCAGTTGTAGGTGAGCCACGGGGGACATGGGGGCTGGAGAGTCCTCATCAGACAGCCATGTTTTTGAATTTATGTCTCGTTTACTTGAAAAACATGGAAAGTCCATGCCTCTCCAATACCTTAAAATTATGCTGCATTGGGCAGCTTCCAAAGTGCCCGCGCTAAACCCGAGCACTGCCTTTTCATCAGAGGTGTGGGACCGAGTAGCGCAAGGCAACATAGCACAGACAAAGCTTTTCTATCTGTGGAAGATTGTGTGCGAGGTGCTCGTGGCACATGCGGCACCCAGAGACCGGACAAAGAAAGACACTTGTGCCACCGCGGCAGCTGTGCTGTCCCCTTCTGCACCGCCAGTGAATGACCGTAAGTCTGTCGGGGCTGTGGGAGGAGAACCAGAAGATGGCCCCTTGTTCCCCGACCCATTTGACCCTGGAGGGGAGCCAGACGGTATCGTAGAAGAGCTCGCGCCACCCCGCGCCATGCGGCATCAGCTGGAGCCGTGTTGCGGCGAGTGGCTGGAGCCAGAAAAGCCCTTCCTGGTAGCGTGTTCCCTCTCCATTTACCCTCTGCGAGAGTGCAGCAGCAGCAGCAGACGCAGCAGTGGGGAGCGTGCAGGGCCACGGGGGTGCGACGCGTAGTGGTTATCAGCGAGCACGCGGTGCCAGTGAGCACATGGCGGCGAGCACACGGCGGCAAGCACATGGCAGAGCCATGCCACACCAGCAAGCACATGGCACAGCCGGGAAGCGGCAGCAAACACCATGCTGGTGACACAGCGGATCTGGCGGGGTGAGAGAGGCTCTCTGCATGTGGGAAGTAAGGAGACAAGCCGGCAGGACCCGCGTGGCTGCCCGACCCGCGTGGCCACCCGACCTGCACCACTACAGCCAGGGCTCCCATTTCCTGCAGACCCTTGGGAGCTGATACTGTGCTGGAGAAAAGAACTGAGTGGACCCATGGCCCCTTCCTCGGGGGTGGGGGGCTGCAGCATCTGCACCAGCTTGTGCGGGGGTGGGTGCAGGCTAGGCATGTTGTTCCTGCAGCTGGTCCATAAAACTCTCCTGTTTTCGTTATTCAGAATGTTGCCACAATCCTGGACCCTCATTGTTAAAATGAGTTTTTTTACCACACCACCTTGGGACCCCATGCATCATTCTAACTGCTTTTTGTTAAAGATGCTCCTGTAATAATCATAATTTGTAAGCTATCTTTTCAAGCAGAAATTAACTGATGTGTTTTTTCGAAGTACTCTTTCCCTACTTGAGGAAACTGGAAGAACAGCTCCCACTTTGCTGCTCCCCTGACGTGGAAAAGGTTACCGCCAGAATGAAAGACCGTAAACTTCTCATTCTGCAGTAACTTCTGACTCAGGGCTTGTTACCTTTTGAAACCACTTAGAGAGTTAATGTTAATATAATTGTAATGTCCGAGGCCTGGTTTTATATACATTCTGTGAAATGGTACAGTATTTAAGCAGTTGATGATATTACCTTGCTTATTTTTACTTGGTGTGCACTTGTTGTTTTATTAGATGTACTGTGTTACTGTCCATAATAAGAAAACTGCATGTTATGTTACACATTTTCCTTAATTTGGTAAGTTGAAATATGTTCTTGTTATGATTGACACCCTTTCCACATATATATTTGCTTCCGCCCATAGAGATGAACATGCAGAACGGGCCCATAGCGCTCTCAAGTCCATATTGTTAAAACAAAAAAGGGGGGATGCAAAGATGGGGTATACTCCTCACGAAAGACTGCAAAAAGCTTTATATGTTCTTAATTTTTCAATCGCATTCAGAATGGTCACAGGCTCACTTAGACAAAGCTGAGGTACTTGTTAGGAATCTTGAAAGTGGAAAATGGGAAGGTCCCTTTCCATTGATACCCTGGAGGCGAGGATATGCTTGTATTTCCACAGATTCCTGTCCAAGATGGGTACCTGCAAAAGTGGTCTGACCCGCCTTGGATACTCCAGCTTCATAATCAGCTTGTGGGGAAGATAAACTCTTCTGAAGTCATGTTCCTAACTGATATTAATAAAATTTTTAGGCAATTTTGTAAGTATTTTAGGGAAACCCTCTCAGTCAAGGCTTGAGGCTCTGGCCAAGCCCTAGCCCTGACAGACTGGGGATTATACTGTTATAAACGTGTTCGCGATTGTTAAATGTTATATTGTTAATTGGTTATGCTGGGGCTGGATTTTGTGACCATTTAATTATAAGAGTTAATGTTAATTAATATAGGTGCTCGAAGTGTACGGGTGTAACGCTCCCATGTAACCAATAGCCTGTGAGGTGTCTTACATCATCCTAACATCCTGGGACATGATTGGTGGACTCAAAGAACCAATGGGAAGGAGAATGGAGGAAATGACTGGACAAGAATGCTTCCCAAAATGAGTCAATGAGAAGACCCTAAAAGGACCAATGGGAAAGCGGATTGACAAACGAACCAATCATGGTGAACCAGAGACTATAAGAACTCTTGCAGGCTTTCGCCTCACGTCCTCCTACCGTTACCTTTGTGTATGGGGAGCACCCAGCACTCTTGAGAGTGCTGATCCTTTCTGCTTTGTCGTTGGTGTCCTGGGCCTATCCTGGGTCCCCGCTTCCAGTTGTTTGTTTGTGGTTTTGTTTAATAAATCAGTTAAACCTGCTCAGGTGACTGACCGTTCATGTCAATACCATCAGACTGAGGTGTTTCTGCCCTAAAAGTGTAATCAAGTCACTTTGACTTGTTGATTTTATCTTATAAAAGCTAGACCCTCTTTCGAGGTAAACTTGGAAGTCTTGCCCATGAAAGACACTCTCCAAATCTTCACTATGAAACAGGACCTCCCAACAATTACAGACTCTCAGTGATGGTAAAAGTTTTAGACAACTTTACATTGTTTCTCAAAGTTCTAGCTGTTTAATCACTGTCTTCATACATAGGACTAGTTACTGGGTATTTTCATCTATCCCCCTGTTCATAGAAAAGATACTGCTTTTGTGAGGAACGGAGCTTATTTGGTTCGGACAGTGAGTCAAACGTGTTCTAATGTTAGAAGTGTTTTGTTTCACGATTCTTATTTGTACAAAACAAAAAAGAGGGAATTGTGGGGAGAGATAAGATAGAACTGGGTTGCGAGCTGTGGGGATGTGCCTGCAGAGGCACCTGGCAGCACAAAGAAGCACGTGGCAGCACAGAGAAGCTTGTCTTCGCAGGACCCTGGGGGGAGGAGGTGTCACATAGCAGACCCCTGCGGAGAGGAGAGGTGAACAGCGAGTGATCACCCCAAAGAAGGACATTTAGAAAGTGTGTTGCTGATGTAGCAACACAGGATAGGTCATGTAGTGAGAATCACCCTGTAAGGAAATAATGTGCCTTGAAAAAGCATATAAAACCAGCTTGTTTCTTTGGAATAAACGATTCAGATTCCCTGCTGGTCTGGGTCCGTGCCTCAGTCACCCACACTGGTCTCCTGCAAGGCATGGGAAGAGTTCTTCCCCCTAGGGGCATGTGGCCCCTGTGATAGCTCCAGACTGAGGGAGAATAGGGTTTGGACATCTCCTGAGAGGTTTGACCAACCTGTGGGATGACATGGAAATGGATTTTTCTCACATGCTCAGGGAATAGTCAGTCCTAATGCTGGGGTCAGGAAACAATTGTCCCCCAGGGCAGATTTGTACTCATCCCTGGGTTGTTTTTGCCTTCCTTTGCAGAATCAAACATGACCACTGGTCAGGCTGCTCCCGTCCCTTTTGGCCAGGTTGCTGCCTGCTGCTCATGCACCATGAAGATAGCCTGTTGTGCCACACATACAATCTTCTTTTATCTTCTTCCTTTGTGTGATTGCTACTGAACCTAATTATTCACATTCTCTTCAGGAAACAGGGTTTGCTTGGCCTGTATTCCTTCTGCTGCTTTCTGTAGCTCTGTTAGACTGACAGACTGCAAAGGATGTTTTTTCAAACTAAACTGAAATGCATCACCCAGCTCCTGGCTACACATGGGCATTGTGTTAACACTTGGGAGCAGGGACTCTGAAATGGTTTCAGAAAAATAACAATAAATAAACTCAAAAATAAAATCCTGGTTCCAGTTGTAGCCTTTGTGTTATGAATCCTTGAAAACATTTTTGGTGCTGAAAAACTCATGGCATTTTCAGGCAAATGAAACTGCTATTCATCATTTAAGTCGTGGTGTGCAGGGAATAGAAATAGAAATAGAATTAGAAATAGAAATAGAAATGAGCATGGTACTCCTAGAATTCTGTATGACAAGCTAAGATCCAGGTCTGAGGGCTCCATCCTGGAGAACAGCTCTCTGCAGTGCAGGTCCCAGTCCCACCCAGAAGAGAGGGACAGAGATGAGCACACCTACATCAGGGCTCAGGCAGAGACTGAAAGTCCCAGGCTGAGCTGGGATCAGCCCTGGATCCTTGGCAGGAGATATGGGGGTCTTGGGTAAGGCTGGTCCCAGACACTGAGGCCTATGTGCACTCCAATGACCCTGACAGAAGTACATTTCCAAATGTTTCCAAGCCACAGAAATGAAAATATGGTCACTCAGTTGTGGTGGCTGATTAGCCAGTGGTACAAGAGACAGAGAGAGCTCTTGTAAGAGGGTCTTTGCTGCCAAAGACTTATCGGTTATGGTGAGGGAAAGGAGCCTCTCCTAGGATGCCTGTTCGGTTATGGTAATGTACCCCAGTTCTGATTTCCCTGGTTGGCTCCTGGTGTTGGCCATACCCCTGTATTTAAGATCGATCCGTCACATGCTCGGAGTCATTTGCCTCTAGAACCCTTCACGAGTAGTAGCAATAAACTGCTGTTTGTGGAACTCCATGCAAGGACCCTTCTCAACTCCTTGCCGTTGGATTCATATTACTGAAGCCATCCCTGCATCTGTGCGTTCATGCACGTGAGCCATAGAACCCCAAGGGACTCAGTAATACTCAGTGATTGCAAATAATAATAACATGGGTTATCAATACCCCTACTATGCTTTCTCATCATACTTAGTCCAAGTGCCTTGGAGAAATGTTTAGTTCAAGTTCTTTGCACTGAGAAAAAGGAGTCATTCCAAGGGGCAGCAGATGTGCCCATGGCATCTGGGCTCCCTGTGGTGCTGTGATATGCTGTTGAGTTGCCAGTAGACTCTGGTTTCACCAATATTCAAGTCAAGGCAGGAACACTGTCAGGGCTCTCTCCTGTACGCAGCTACTTCACCTCATAAAACTTGACCAGCTGTGTGACCTCTTGAGTGATTCATCCTCTCTCAGACTTAAAATTGACAAGGTACAGATTCAAAAGACAGCAGTGAGGAAGACTGACCAACCTGCTGGCAAAGAGATGGATGGGATCATACACACACATGCCTTTTTTGGTCAGCCTCACTCCTTTAGAAGTAATATTAAACACAATGTGATAAAGCTTCCCCTTTTAATTCAAGATGCTGAGTGCAATTTGCACAAAAAACAACAAGACAATAACATTTACTTAATTAGAAAATTGTGTGTGTGTGTGTATGTGTGTGTGCGTGTGTGTGTGTGCGTGTGTTTACAGCAGACTGTTTCTTAACTACATGTTAGTGGTTGCTTCCAGCAAAACCAACCCTCCCAAAACAAGATCTATATAGAGCATAGAGAAACCACACAATAATGGCTGTAAACAAAATATGTCATCAGCACTGGACTATATGCATGGAAAACATCGTACTAATACTTACTCCCCAGCACATACTGTAAATAACTGCACAGAAACAGCTGTTTTGCAAACCACACCAGAGCAAACAGATTGCTGTATAAGCCACAGTAACAGTGCATGGGTAGGAAGTTACCAGTGTTAAAACAGCCAAATCAAAAAACCTCCACTCTGTCCCTAATCCGACTGGTGCCAAAACATACACAGGTAGTAGGTTTCTAACAAAGAGAGAGATAAAACACAGGCTAGTAATTTCTAGAAGTGCCAGACAGAAGGAACCTTCCTTTAATTTAACATGATATTGTCACGAGTGTTGCTGTTGGAAGCAAGGCCTGACTGGCAACAAATCCACAGTGTCTTTATGCAAAAAAGGAACACTATTAGGTTGATTGCTCTCCTCTTTTGAAGGTGGATCCTCCCTACTGCTATTTTTCTAATCAAAACAGTTAACAGATCCCTATGTAGGGAAATACGTTTAAAGGGGATTAAATGTTATCATTCCCAAACAAACGAAGAAACTGGGCACACAACAAGAATATGAGCAAGGACATTAAGCAAGTCATAATGTACTTGGTAGCTGTGAGAGACTGGAAAGATTGATGTCTTGAGACATTTTGGGATGCATGTGTGTGGGGAAAGGGGCAGGTCGAGCCTTGCCCTGGTGAGGCAGTACACTACCCTGTACACCCTACCCCCCTGGAGCCGTATCCCAGCCTGGCAGAACCTGCCAGTCCCTGAGGCAATGCCCCAACACCCACCTCTGGAGCCCCTAATCAAGGTCCTGAGTGGCCAAATGACCAGAAGTCCCACCTGGGGGAACAGCCCAGGAAGGCCAAGGGGTATTTAAGGCCAAACATGAGGCAATGGATTAAAGGTGGGAAAGACTTGAAGAAATGGATGAAAAGTCCTGTGTAAGCATTGCTTATTAAAAATAGACAAGAGACCAATGAAAATATGGGTATAAAAATGAGTTAGTTTTAAGAATAGATCTATTTCCATTACACGAGAATTATAGGTGTAGTGAGCCACGAATGTTTCCTTCCTCAATTTTTCCTTAAAACAATGTTTTTCTTCAAAAAGCAAGACCTCTCCAAGATCTCTCCAAAGAGCAAGACCTCTAAATGCCACTTGCAAGAAAATCCTGAGTGAAAACATACAAAGTAGTAGCCTCTTTAGAAGGATGCTCTGCCTAAGTGGGCAGCTTTACCTTTACCATCAGTAGTTGATGTAGAAGGGGGATCAAGCTGCTTTTAGTGTTGAAGAATGCTGAGACTAGCCTGACTCAACAATCCTGAAGTTAAACACTCAGTGTTTCCTGGCAGGAACAGTGAGGACAGACAAAGTTCCTGATAAAGGAACTTTGGATAAACCAAGAAGTTATAGTACTGATAACTTGTTTAAAGCTGCTGAGCTAATCGCTGCTGAGCTGTGCTGTGCTGTTCCTGGTTTAGATACTCTCACAGATTGTCAAGAGAAAAGTGGAAAGGTGAGATTTATCTTGGGGTCCTTAAAAAAGCTAGTTGAATTCTCTACCTCAGTGTCCTTGTCTTTAGAAATTACATTGGTAATGACACTAACTTCTCCCAGGGGGCGAAGTCCAAGCAATATTCCCCCTATGCTTAAAAAAACGCTTGATTATTACTAGGACTCTGGGGAGCAAGATGATGACAAGTAAACAGTGAAAGGAATGAGGGACTTGTCTTTACAAACAAACTGTGGGCCTGCTGGAAGATAAAACTAATACTGAGAGATAAAAGAAACAATGGGAAGGATTCCACTGATTGATGAATGGAAAGAAAGAGATTTGTCTTTACAAATAAATTATAGGTCTGCTGATAAATGAAACTGGATATTGAAAGATGAAAGAAACAATGCGAAGAACCATAAATTCCATAAGAATTAAAATAAAGGAAGGGGGGTTATACATTAGAAGGGAGTCTTAGGTATTAGGCATTTCAGGAAGTCTGTACCTCTCGAGTACCTCAGCCGATGGAGAAAGAGAAAGGGAAATGCAGTCGGGAAATTAGGATAAATAGGAGGCTGCGCCCTCCAAAAATCTGAGAGACCCCAGGGGAAATGCCCCATGGCCTCTCCCTTTATTCGAATAAAGTACCAGGACTGCTCTGTCTCCTTTTTGTACATAAACCTCTGGTGGTTGTGGATTAATTTTGCTGACAACAGCAAGCACCATGCCTGCATCACATGTAAAAAGCACAAAAAAAGAAAAAAAATTAACCCTTCTACAACTTGAATTCAAATGCAGGTGAGATCTCATTGTTTTTATTTGGTAATAGGATGAACATACACGAACTCAGTTAAAGAAAAACTGAAAATGTTGAAAAATATTTTAGAGACTACAAGCCTCTTCTTTCAAATCAAGAGCTAAAAATAAGTACATATTATTAAAAATTAGTTTCAGAATAATTGAGAATATTTACCATTACTTGGTGTCATTCATTTTGGTTTTCCATTTTTTTTCCTTATTAGTCTTAACAGGCCAAATAGGTTTTTTCATTACCCTGCCCACCCAGTCCCAGGAGCAAACTTGCGCTGAGTTTTGTTTCCAGCATGCATTTTGTTTTCTATTTCCTGAATATAAAACATAGCATAAAAACCTGTCTTTTTTCTTCCTTGAAAAATGTTAGAGAACAGGTGTCTGTTGTCAATTTTAATTCAGCTCAAGAAAGACATCTCTATTATCAGTTCTGCTCACATAAACATACTTTAAAGTTTATTATCAACCTCACACATAGAATTCCCTGCAAAATGCCAGCTGAGAAAAGGTTATTTTATAAGACTAAGATCCTTGAATTTGACTGATTTCCTCTTACTGCTCCTACAAAGAGGTTTAATGTTTCTTAACTTTATTTAGAACCTGTCACTGTAGGGTTAACCACAAGATCAGTGAAATCTACTGTCACAGATAAGCCACAGTGCTCACCCTTCCTCCCTGCTGAAGGTAGACAGTGCACTAGGGTATGACTTTGAAGTGTAACATCAGAACAAAGAGAGAGATAGTCTCTCATTTATAAAACTCATGGTGGTGTAATCAGCTCCTACCACAACAAAAGAAGGTGTCTCCACCCTGATGCACTGGCTTTACACAGAATGCCCTGTGTGTGGTGAGCTGTATGTTTTTGTTGTTTAGTCTTTTTCCCCAGATGCTACCCTGGGACTAGCAGAACTTTGCATGCAATGTCATTTGATTTCAGAGCAACTAAAAGACTGGTCAGTCTCTCGGTGTTATTTTGCACTAAGCTGATTTGCAAATGCAATGACTTTTGTCTGTCAAGTAAGAATAGGGAGGAGAAAAGGGTAGTGAAATATTACTGTGAGAATCTGGGCCTGTAGAAAACCAGAAGACTTGGTAAAAACCTAACAAGAACACTACAATAAAAACAGTACAGATTTTTTTTAATTGCATATAAAAATGTATAAAAATATCACCCAAGCAAGAAGAAAAGCAAAATGCTCACTGTCATTCCACTGCTATATTTTATCTCTAGAAAATTCCAATGGCCATAAGTAATTTAGTCTGATAGGTGCACTCCTACAACCACCAGCAATGACAATGGAATTATGTATATTGCTCCTGCCACTGGATAGCATCTAAACTCAGGGTGTTATAAGTACCCAACAGTCAATACGTATATGCTTGGAAGAGACCAAAATAATACAAAATGCCAAGAGGGTGCTATGAAGCTCGTGAGTGTGTGCTGTCTTGCACTTAAGTATAAGTGTAAATAAATTTGCTAAAACTGAGTTTCAGGTCCTCAGCCAGCTTGCTTGGAAGTAGTTCTGTTTTATTCTACCTGGTGGTCAAGTCCGCAGAGCAGGGTGAGCTGATGCCTCAAAGACAAGCCTGTGTCCTGGTCCTGCTTGGGTACAGACCAGAATCCTCTGTGATTACTAGCAATCAAAAGAGGTGTTTCAGCGACAGGAAAGCAGTCTCAGCAAGTGGAAATGCACAGAGAGCATTTAATTTTAACAGAAAATAATGGCATTGGCAGTAGTCACCTGTGCTGTTTCCATGCTGGTCTTGCTTTTACACAGTAGTCAGACATGAAAAGGGATACCTGGGATCACAAAACTTGTCTACTCATGGGAGCAGGAGAAGCCCCATTTTAGGATGCTCAACTGACACTAAGCTGAGACTGAGAAGACCTACTCATGTTGTGGGTAACACAAATGGGAAAATCCTCCCTCCACTTCAGAGGGAGATGAATTATGAAAAGTGAAAGCACAAAGTTTTTTCCTCCTTTCTATCTGGCCAGCATTGATGTCGGGTCCCTGGAGTAATTTGCATGCAGTCAGTGCCAGAGGGCTCTTTACTCAGCCAGCATGTTTCTGCTTTTGAGTGATGATGTTCAGATACCATGCCAGTAAAGCTCTGAGATCAGCACTGGTTCAACACATGAAAGCAAAGTATAATTAGTTTTTAATTATTAAGTGAGGTGATGGATTTAAAAAGTTTAAAAGAAAAGGACTTGATTCTGCTCTCATTTTTTTTAATATAAATGGCTAACCTGTAGTATAAATCATCAAAGGATGAGGAATTTCATTATTTTAAAATGAAATGTGAGGAAAAAGGAGACAAGAAGTATTTAAGACCATCTCACAAGCTCCTGGAAATATACTACTTTATTCTAGTTAAAGGAAAATAAGTACTATACTTGTCAGTTTCCATCTTTACTAATTTGAATGGGTGATTGTGCTTTTCAATTAAAAGACATATTTGGGAGCCATTGTAGAAATTGCAAGGACTAACAGCAAATTCAGGTAGCATTTACCTTTACCTAGGTGATCTTATGGACCTTCTGATTACAAAGCAGCATAGCACTATCAGCTATCTAATTTGAAATACATTTCCTTCCAGACTGAGCTTGTAAGACTTTTTAAGTATACATGGAAACATTCTCATAGTCAAAGGATAGTTTTCAAAAACACCACCATATACCATTCTTCTCTAGCATAACCAACTACATTTTGGAAATCTGTCCAACCACAAAATTTATGCTTGAAAAAAGAAACACCTAGAAAAAGGAATTTGCTTCCTTAATTCATCCATCAGGAACCAGGTCCCCAAATGTCAGATTCATTCTGATGCTAAACATCCTACTGTATAAAGAGGAGTGGATGGATACCAGGGTTAGGGTTAGGGTTGGGATTTGGTTTTGGGTTACGGTTAGGGTTCGGGTTACGGTTCGGGTTAGGGTTGAGCTGTACAAAAGGCTGCAGTTTTAGATGAGCTTCAGTCTACTTAGATTGACTTATCTGAAATTTTTTTAAATTTATCTAAAACCTCAATTTTTTTTTTTACTCCCTATTTTATTTCCGGGGAAAAATAAAATTTTGGCTTCCCTCATCAGTGTTTTTTCTCAAACATAGAAAATAATGGTGACATCCCAAATCTGTTGTTCTTTGAGCCATTTAAATAATTAACAGGATACGATGAAGCATTAAGACACTGGTGAGACACTGTTGCGGGTGTCCCAAGAGATGCAGTAGACGCCCCATCCCTTGAAGCATTCAAGATCACTTTGGATGAGGCTCTAAACAACCAGACTTATTTGGAGATGTCCCTGCACATTGCAGGGGTGTTTGGAATAGATGGCTTTTATATATCCTCTATGTCCCTTTCAACCCAAACTATTCTAATAGTATGATTCTCTGAAAACATGTTGGCACTCTTTTTTCTTTAGTGCTTTCATGAATCCAAGCACTATGTCACCATGAGTCCAAGATCTGCTAGCTCCCTGAACACCAGTCCCAGAAAAAGAACAAAACACCGATAGAGATACTTGCAAGGGCATCCTCTCTATTTTAAGAGGAGAAAGTACCTGGATGACATGTGGTGCTCTTTGAACTCGGCAGAGCTTTCTGAGAGCACCAGCAGTCTCTGTGCAGAAGTGGAAGAGTGTCATATTTATCACACAGCTTCCAAGCCTGTGCTGCCCTCTACAAACAGCACTCTGGCACCAGAAGACTCCTTTGTTCCTACAGATGAGTGCTTCCATATAATTCTGTAAATTTTCAGCTTAAGGCAAATGGTGTGGACCCAATATTTGCAGAATTTCGGGCTAATTCATTGCGTGTGTACTCTTACTAAGGATGGAAAAAAAAAAGGCATCTGAAAACATAATTTCTGTACACCTGGGGAAAGTTAGGTAAAGATGTCAAAAGAGAAATCCTTTCTCACACTATAAACATAGGCCATTAGCTGATGAACATCTACTCCTTTTCCAGTTTTTGATTGATTCTTTTTGTGGAATAAAATAAGAGAAAGCAGCTATGTATTTTTTAATCATTATTTTTATTTTTTTTTTACACATTTGTACAGTGGCTGATCTCTAGTTTAACTGGGAGGTGTCTAAACATACCATACTTTGGCTCATCATGCACCAGCACAAGGCTGCAGAGTATTTCAGGAAGGTGAGGAGGCAAAGTAAGGAGGCAACCCCACAATAGATTCTTTCATCTGGCCCAGTCACTTTTATGATTTCTAGATTTCACTTTCACTTATATATTTTCCCAGCTAATAGATTTCACTTCTTTTTTAAAAAGACAACCAAAAAAATCTAAAAAATGCTAATAATTCACTGTAGCTTACACAAATAAGTTAAAGGGAGGAGACTGTTAGGTCTATCTCTGACTGTCTGTGTATTAAAAAGCACTTTGCTGTACACCTGTGTGACGAGTAACTTTGCCTACAGAATCTCTTCTAGAATGGCAGCTCTGATTTGCAGCCCCCAAGAGGCATAAAATCTACCACTTCCTTTATTAGCTCCTGCCAATAGTGAATAACCCTAATAATTGAGGAAAAACATTTTCCTTCCTGATTTCACACCTTTGTGCCAGTGCATGATAAACAAGGACTGACCAGCTATGAATTGAGCAGTTTGGAAAGAATGACAGAAAGAACAAAAGAAAGAACAAAAGGAAAGAAAGAAAGAATGAAAGAACAAAAGAACAAACGAAAGAAAGAAAATATATATCAGAAACAGGTGAAGAAAAATATATAGTTTTTTTTAAAAATGTTATTTTTCTAGTGTGCATAATCTAAGGCATCTTTAGTCACTGTAAAAGGTAAGAGTAACTTTAAAAATACTGACTAAATCACTGTGCACCTCTGACCAAACACTCTGTTAGAGTACATTTTCCCTGACTGCAGGAAGAAGTCTAACTAAGCACAGACTGTCACCACTGTGGTATTTAGCTCAGCATTATAGTTATTTCGTCAGTGTGCCTTCAAAAAGCCTGCTCAGGGCTGGAATTCATATTCTACTACTCTCATTGGGGCTGAATGCTGATGGAGGAGGGGGAAGAGGAGTCAAAAAATGCTAAGAGGTGACACAGCCTGTCACAACATGGAATGTGCTCAGTGCTGATGGTGGAGCCACTGTCCTCCCAGCACTTCACTTTCCTCACAAATTTACACCAGAGCTACTATTGAACCACAAACTCACAAATGGGAACACTATGTCCCCTTATATTTCATTTAAATGAGCTGGTTCAGTGAAGCCAATTGAGAGTTCTAAAAACTTCAAGAATTATTTTTGTACTTCTTTCTGAAAACATGTGATTGAATTGACACCTTTTCACAGCATGAACATAATCTAAATCTCTGGCTTTGAACGAATTCAAACTGGAGTACAAAAAAACCCCTTAAAATATCTCTAGCCTCAATAATGAAAATCCCAGATACTAAACACTCTTAATTAAGAATGTGTTCATTTTTAAAATGGATTTAGTCTGAGTTTACTGTTGTAATTTTTGCTAGTGTCACAGGATGCTCATCCCTATATACGCAGAGTTTAAGCAGGAACAGAGACCCAAAATCTGGTAGCAAAGTTGTGTGCTTTTGAACATGAAAAGTAAAATACTAAAGATTTACCTTCCTAAGCCAATGTTTTGCATGTTCTCTACATAGAAAAGATCCATGACAGGAGTATGATTCTTTAAAACATAGATATATGAGTAACATATCAAGACCTCATCCTGAACAGCAAGCTGTTCAGCAAGATGTTCAGTTGTACGTATATGTACATGTCTTGACTTCCACGTAAACAGGCAAAATTGCTTACAATTAGCTGGATTCCTATTAAGATCCCAAGCCAGAAACACATACGTGCTTGATGTTCCTCATACATTCTTATTTTGCTTTTTTCTGTCCATACTTATCCAATATGCTTTTCCTTTTCTTTGGCCTGCCCATTCAGTCAGTGATGAAAGATCAAACTGAGATGAAAGTAAGAATTGATCCATGTGATTCCCTGATGCCCCTCTTCTCCTAGATATTCAGGTCAGACAAACAGCTATTACTAGTGGCCCGTGAAAAAATATGGGAAACAGATAATTTTCTGCAATATCAGGTTAAGCAGGCACATCACACAATACATTAATACATGTTCTCAGAGTCTGACAACAAAATTCGCCCCAAGATAATATTGCTTTCATTGGTTATTCCTTTCCTAACTGCAAAAAAAAAGAACAAAATCAAGGGTCTGACTGCTGTTTCTGTCATCTGTGAAAGATACCAAATCCTAAGAAATAGTCAAATAGCTCTACAAATTCACCATACTTATTAATAAAATCTTCTACAGCAGGGGTAAAACTGATACGAAATTCTGTCTACTAGTAATTGGAAAACGCTTTCAGTGAAAAGGAAGAGTAAAAGTGAATAATTATCAAAGAACTTTTAGTTTTGTTTTTTTCTTTTATATCCTTTTGCATCATCCTAGTGTTGGTTTCACAAGCTGAGGCATAGCAAGGGGCAAAACCAGCTTTTGAAGAATACTTTCTTCTATTTGCTTGACCTGTCCAGATAAATGGAACTATTTGCATCACGAAATCACAATTTTACCTTTTAACAAAAAGACTTTCCAAAACAACAGCAATAAAAAAACATACTTACATGAATAAACAAATACAATTAACAAAAAAAACAAGGCCCCCACCCTTGAACCCAGAATTGTTAGCTGTGAAGTAGCCAGTGAGAGGAGGAGTGTTTCAAAAGTTGTTTAATGCCTGTCCCAGAAACTGGTCTTTGCAGGAGTAGGACAATAGGAATGAAGAAGGTCAGATAGAATGATGAAAGAGATTTGCAGTCTCTTTTTTTAATATATTTTTACTCTTCTGTATCTGGGGAAAAAAAAAAAGAAAATAAATAGAAAAGTGTCAAATGCTGCCTTTCTCCGCTTTGCCCAAGGGGTAGGTAATCTGGGAAAGTAAAATAAGGGTATCAGTTTAGACAGCCTCATTTTCTGCAAGCAGGGAAGTTTTGCTTAACTGTTGAAAGGGTGCAAGATGAGGCATGCCAAGGCAATACCTCTTATGGGCTCAACTGGAAATATCCTTCTGTCCTAAACAAATTGAAATCTATTATGATCAGGCTAATCCAGCTGGAATTCAAACTTAGGCATCAAGAAGATTACATAACAGAGTCCAGCATGTTTAGATCAAGAGATTTTAATAGGTTTCTTTGCTGTAGGGCTCTCTGATCATCCTTGATCAACAGCTTTTCCAATACCTTTTTGCTTATGAAGGCAAGAATGTTGTACATGTGGTTTGAAGTGAAGAAAAGAAAATGTTCCAAACACAAAAGAACACTACATTTTAAAAACTCTTTTCTCCAAATGAGATTTCATTGAAAAACACAGCCTTAAGAATGGAGAGAAGCCAAAGATATAACAAAATATGTGCATTTTACAATCTTCTTGACTCCTCTGTCAAATATTTATAATCCCTTGGCCTCATAATTAGGCTATGTTTGACTAACATTACCCTGAATGTACAAACACAACTGTTTTCTATGTAGTTATACTACAAGTGCATCTTCACAATAAACAGATCTCCTTGAGAAAGAAGGATAGACAAGAAAACTTTTTTGTTATTTCTAGTGACAATGGACAGTTTCTAATGAAAGAGGACAGTCTATCCAATTCGCCTCATAACCATCTCTAGAAATCCTCTGGAAAAGCTTCAAGCAGGAACATGAATATTTTATTCTTTACTGCCTGTTCTGACCAGTTACCTGAGTACACCTGGCACCCTGTTTAGCTACTGTTATTCTGACAATGCTTATATCAGCAGAGTTTGAAAGCACATTTGAAAGGGTCTCTCAACAAAGGAGATTCAGCCCAAGGAGAGATTAATTTACGTGTAGGGCTGGGCATGCCTTGGAAGACATTATTGCATCAAAACATCTTTTGGTCCCTTTCAGGAAACCAATTTCTTTTGCATTCAATAACATATTGCCTTTTCTTTTTTTATTTTTCTTTTTTTTTATTTTTCTTTTTTTCTTTTTTTTT
>VZTI01002944.1:67880-118692 GCA_013397865.1 Struthidea cinerea | reverse complement strand
AAAAAAAAAAAAAAAAGAGGACGTGGTAGAAATAACCTGTGAAAGTCTTAATCATAGGATCATACATTCAGAATAGTTGGGTTGAAAAGGGACTTTTAAAGGTCATCTAGTCCAACTCCACAGCAATGAGCAAGGACATCTACAACTAGATCAGGTTGCTCAGAGCCCTGTTCAACCTGACCTTGAATGTTTCCAGCAATGAAGTTTCTACCACCTCAATGGACATAATGTTCCAGTGTTTCATCACCATTACTGTAAAAAATTTCTTCCAATATCAAGTCTGTAATGGGGAAGAATAATTTTCTCATTTGCTGTTAGTTTTATTAGAAAAAAAAATGTATTTCAAAAAAGGAAAGGTTGGAATGTAAACACTTGATGAACTACTTGTGCTGATGATGTCTCTGACAGGACTGTATCTTTATTTGGGAAATGGCATCCCCATATTTCTTTTCTTGAAACTGAAAAAAAGGGCAGCACTGAGTAACAAGCAGTATCTCCCACAGGAAAAAAACCTCAATAATATGAAGATCAGATTAACATGAGAAGAAGACTAGTCTATATTCAAGAGACTTGCACAGGATTTTAAAGCAGTTAAGTCTGAAATCCAAGGTATGACTGCAACTTACATAGCCATCCTCAAACTAGCTTTACTGCAGTTGGCTTTGGTATGGATAGACTTAGTCATACAAAGCTCTGGCTAGACATGTAGTTCCTCACACTCTCAGTGAGCTTGATCCTTGTTCCTGGAGGCATGCCCACTTAAGTATTATTTTGTACCTTCAAGGTAACTGACACAGAAACTGCATTTCACACCTGTGACTACAGGGTACACATGTAGTTTCAACATCTTTGTGTCAACATGACTAGCTATTCTATGTCTCTCTAGTCACTAGGTTCCCCATGTAGTAGAAGAACAAACATTAGAATTATTTTGGCATGTATGTATGCCTATAAGAAGATATTACAATAGCTTCCTTTGTATATAATTGAAAAAGCAACTTGGATACATATCCTACAAAGATTTATGCAAAATATACTCTGCAGCTTTCTTTTCTGGGTGCAGTATGTCTGCACAGTAGGACAGTGTTGTTAGTTGGGTTCAGGACTTCAGCTGATGCAAAAGGGTACTGGTGAGAAAGCTGAAGCTCTTATGTTAAACATACACAAATGGGCCTGTTTAATACAAATACTCCCCAGCTACACACTGAACAGAGGCTGTAAAACCCAAGAACCATTGACCCTGAAAAAAGTCCAGGCTGAGTTTCACGCACCAGCAAATTACATGTGGTGAGCACATTATAGCCATAATGTCAATCTTTCTAATTCTTAAATCTTTTTTCCAGCGTGTGACATGTGAAAGACCAGGCACTGGCACAAGAGAAAGCATATGTTCGAGTAAACATTTCAGTAGTCTGCAAACGGCTATGTATTATCCATGGATAATGTTCCTTTCTCCACACCCCTCACATGGCTGGTAAGGAGATTTGCTCTGGAGTGGATAATGAACAGAACAGGTTGTGCAGTATTTGGCAAAGCAAAAGCTCCATTCTAGTGTTCCTCTTTCTAAGGTACATAATTCACAATATTTTTTCTGATTTTTATCAATTAGATTATTACCTATAATCTGCCTTCACTGTCTGAATGAGAAACAGCCTACAAATTGTTTTTGCATGGTTAGAGTTGCTTATTCACTGTAATCAATTGGTGCCATGGTACTGGTCTTTTCCCTAAAGAGATGGACTTAGCTATCTCTTACAAGGCAATAAATAACAAATACAAATAACACCAACGATAAGCAACTTGCAAAGAACCAAATTCACATCCTCAATCTTCAATCTTCAAGTTAGTATGAAACATTCACTTCTTGGTCCTCCAGCCCAAATACGCAGGTGGTCCTAATCTTTCTAAGACCTTGAGAGTGAAGGCCTTCAAATGTAACGTTTTCCTCAAAGTTAGAGATTCATGGGTCTACTCTCTTGGCTGAGCTGGTGCTTCTGAGTTCTCCTATAAAAGCCCCAGTGTTTCTGCATTCACCTGGTGGTCCTGCAAGGACTGCAGCCTTCCAGCACAATGGTTTCTCAGCCATCACCCACCAGACTCAGGAGAGCAGTCATTCTGCCCATTAATCTTTCTGGAGTCTTGATAGTTACATACAGAACTGCACATACTCATGAAAATCTGAAGAGTCACATGTTATTTGAGTATTTGTGCTTAGTTTCTGCATGGCTGCAGTAAGAGCTATGATTGGTACTTGTTCAGGACTGTTTTCCCTACAGACATTTAACGCAAGTATATAAGTAACATGACCTCTTAACAAAAGAACTGAATTTTCCTAAACAATTGTTACTAAGGGGCCTCTTAAGAAAAAGTACATAATAATTTTTCTGAAATTAATACATGCTTCTAGATTAAATTTTCTACATGTTTAATTGAGGTATAATATTTTCTTCTTATTTACCACTTCCCTAGAGCAGTAGGAATTTAAATAATTTTGATGGTTTTGACCATCAAAACAAACCACTGTATTATTTATATTTAGGAACAGTTACGTTTCAGTGAATTTCACTGATATATAAACAAAGAAAATGCTAGAAAATTTGTTCCCATTTATTTTACTACCTAATAATTCAGCAATTGTCTTTGAGGCGAGGTGGTTCAGATACTATCTCAGAGGCTTGTGGTACACAGGTGAGGAAGTGCAAAAACATAAACACTCTGCAGAACTTAGAAATGTTTTTCCAAACTGCTGAGGCTGCTAAAATGTCTGTGGACCTCTACACTAGGCTCAGACTCATTTGAAATTATTCCCAGATGCCCTTGAAACCATCCTATTCGCTTGGGATTGCTACAGTTAAAAATGTTTCAGCAGCCTCCCTTTTCAATAGCATCCTTAATAGGACCTCTTGTGCAGCATTTTTCTTAGATCTGTTTTTTCATGTCCAGTGCAGCCTGTCCTTACAGACAGAAGAATACAGCCCAAAGAAAGTCAGAAGGATAGAATCTCACAAATCTGCATTTCCTATTAAGCAACTCTAATAATCCAGGATTTTTCTTTCAGGCACTGCACAAAAATTGATGGATAAGGCTTACCAGCAGAACTAAGTGGTACTAGGCATTATGTGAAAGGAATGATTTTCCCTCAGAACACTTCAATGGCTTTTTACAAATCTAATGACTGTTTCTGTTAAGTCTGTTTCTGGTTACCACACAACTTTTTTGGTTTTAGAATAAACTGAAGATGTTTAGGAAACAATAGATTGCATATAAAAATGGGTGTCAAAAATGCAATAAAATGTTGTCCTTACCATCTGTTTTCTTTGTTTCATCCCCCACACTAAACTTATCTTTTCTGTCCAATTTATGGTATTCCTTTAATTCACCTAGAAGTAAGCAATAAGAAGCAATAAGAAACACAATAAGCATTTTAATGCAGACTGCATTTTAATGCTTGTAGCTCAATGAAATTGCAACACCCAAAGGAGATGTTTCTTAGGAAGAGAGGTCTGAATTCAAAAGGAAATGAATTAACACATTTTCATAGAGCAAAGCACCAGAAAAAAATTTATCCAACTCCTACACATAAGCAAGCTTTACAATCTACTTATAAATTTCTTCTAATTATCAAAACCTTTTAAAGTTCATATGCAAACTCACAATTCCTCTGATTGTATGTAGGCCAGTAAAAACCTGATCAAAAGCTTCATTTCAGAATCAGGAGTCTGAAACATTTATGCTTCCTAAAGAAATAAGATCCTGCAAGTCTTCATCATAAGTGTCTGTTTTAAAGAACCATCTTAGATACCCTGAACAAGCCTGTGTAATTTTGCCTTGCTTTCTCTTACCAGATTCCTTTATCTACAGATTCATTTGTTTTGATATCAGGGAACAATCCTCCTAGCACTGATCATTGCCTTTAGAGTCTCTGTAGCAAACCAGAAAATCAAGGCCTTTGGCAGAGAAATGGTTCATGCAGAATGAAAATAGCAACTTAAGATGGGGTGTATTTTATGAAGCCAGGAATGTCAACCAAGAGTCACTCTTTTTTCTGTCCTCTGTTAGTCATACAGCAAAGCACATCAGACCTTACCAGACCATCCCTTCACTGAATGAGAATGCCAAATGCTAGATCAAATAAAAAATAACTTAAAGGGAAAGCCGTAGCAGAACAGAATTATTTCAGCTGCAGTGTCCAAACAGTCTGAAAGGTCTTCTTCCTTTTGTGATGCACACCTCAACACAAAAAGCTGTAAAGGTCTCACTTCAGAATTTTGTAAATGTGCGGCTGTATTACAGTGATGCTTTTTCCATCTGTATTACTATTTTTGGTACTATAACTACTTCCCAGCCTTTGGATCAAGATTAAAGGTATTAAGTGTTAAAGAGGATGTGATCTGCCTTCAAAATACTCATGGGCAGTGGATATTTATTTTTGGAACATCTCAAAAAAAGAAAAATTGTAGAGAAACAAGGTCTCCCTCTTCCACAATGTGCCTTAACCATTAGCATATTTATTATTCTTGGATGGTAGTGGATCAATCTCTCTCTCCAATTAAGCTTCATCATAGTATAAAAGAGGAATGGTGTTCAAACCCTAAAATATTTAACAAGATGGAACCAAAGCATGTTCTGTTCAGCTTTTATTCAAAACTTTTCATGTTTATCTTCCTAAACTCACTGTTTGGGTGAAAAAAAAATGAATGCAAGATGATACAGGACTAGCAGCATCCTCCTCAGCTGATCACACTGCCACTGAATCGGGGTCTTTGTACAGAGAGGTTATGAGCAGATCCAGCAGGGTTTAGGTGTCTGTTTGATGAAGGCGGTCTTAAAAAAAAAAGGGGGAATTGAAACAAAGATGCACCTAGCAAAGCACAAAAGTATTCTTGCATTTCCTCCACCATCATACAGCTGATGGTAATGATGAGCTAACAATGCTTTTTTGACCATTGCATAAACAAGTTGCTTGGCCCTAAGTGTGTGCAGGAAAAATGCTGAACATCTACACATGCACTATTTCAGAGTTCGATCTCTCAGAGAAAGCACAGGGCAGTGAATGACAGAGAGACTTACCTGATAACACAATTTCTGAACTTTCAGTGAATATTATAAAAAGGGGACTTTTGAGTATTGTTATATCTACCATGTCATACTGCCAGCAGCAGAGCAGAATAATGATCGTAATGATCTTTTTGAAAGGGATTACAGAGGCAGAGAAATAATAAGACAAATATATTAGATGAGATATTAACACACAGGCACAAAGGAAGCTGTGGTGAATCCAGAGATATCAATATTAAGTTTTCATCAGTCCCCAGAAACTCTGCAGTACCTAATAAAGGCCTTATCCCATAAATAAAGGAGTAGAATTTCGTTTCCTGAGGAAGACACTAATTTTCAGAAATTATAATTCCTTTCAAAGCACTTTTGACAACTGCAGCAGAGACACATTGCCAAAAAAGGTAGAAGCAAAATCACTCGAGTATGCTTAATCCCCATATTGTTAGAAGCGTGCAACACAAAGGATTGCAGAAGAAAAGTCTGGTACAGTCTAACTGGAATTTCTTATGTCCCTGACTGTTTTGTCTTCCTGAGGGGCCCATTCCATTCACACATGTAACACTGTCTGAAGAAAAACCCCATACATTAGAGAGAATGACAGCTTTGATTCCCACAGTCCTTCCAATCTAAAAAAACCCTCATTATGAAGGAATTACTGGGAAAGGCCAGCAACCCTGAGAATGATATCAGGAATTTTTTAAACACAATTTCTGCATCTCCTGCCATCTAAACTCACTGCTTGAGCCTGGACTTTCAAAGCCTAAATGCTCAGTCTGTCTTTTTCTAAGAGGAGGCTTCTAAGTGGTTTTTTTTGCTACTTTTGGACTGCATGATACTAGCCAAGTTTGTGACAAGTCATAAGTGACTGTACTGCCATTTTTTGATATTGGCTCCAGGGAGCAGGAGGTGTGCAGGGAAGGACAGTGAAACGGCCAAGAGACAAACTATTGGGTTTAATAAGTGTTTTTAATGTTTAATAGATTTTCAAACATTTTTTCCACCTTTTTTTTTGGTGCAGAATGGGATTCTTATTTAACTGTTCTACAGCAAGTTAAAAACAATGGAATAAAATTTCTGCCAAAAAAACCCTCAAAAAATAAAGGCTCATGACTTTCCTTATAAAAAAATAAATGGAGCAAAGGAAGGATAGCTGAAATAAATCCTAAAAAATTAGCTGAGAAAAATTTTATGTTCCAAAACGTATTTCAGTCTGAGGCTCAAATCAAAGATGCCTTTAACTGGCTTTAAAATGAGTTTATAAGCCAACTTTGGCTTCTCTTCTGTCAGTTACTCAAGCAATGAAGTTGTTCATTGAAGCAGGAATATTTGTTTCAGCTTTCCATGCTGTGCATCCTAAGAGGCTACTTCAGTTCCATGAGAAAAAGAATTTTTTTCCTTTTCTTCAAGGAGGTATGATGAACCCCATATACAGAAGAACACTACTCGCAATTTAATTTAGTTTTGGATTCCCATATGTAGGTGACTATGCCTATGTTGAGGAAGAGACTCTGGGCCCAGGAATGCTTTTTCAGGACATCAGGTTCCCCCATTCCTAAGCTGAGATACTGGTTTTAGGGCTGGTTTCAGTGGAAGAAGAGAATGCACCATTCTGGACATGTTGTTTCTCTTCTCCCACAGCGTGATGAGGATCAATTTTCTTATCTGTCCTAGGTGTGTTTTTCCCTTGATAGGCCTTGTGTTTGCTCATAGCACTTTGCCAAGTGCCCTTTACAGGATTCTTACTGGAATCTGCACTTTCGCTTTCTCCAGGATTTGGTTCTTTGCTCTTTTCTGTCTTTGCTTCTTTGACATCTTCACCTGGCTTCCCATCCTGTTCGTCTCTTTCCTTTTCGTCTGTTCCCTGATAAGCATTTTCCTCTGCTTCTTTCTTAGCTTTTTCTTCTGCATCCTCAGCAAAGAGAGAAGCCAAACAAGGAAAGAAATCACAACTATCAGTCAATTTGACAAGAACAACTCATGTGTTTAAATCTACTTCAGCTTTTCACATGCAAACAAATTTACTTAGATAAATGTAGAAACTGATTTGACAATGGAAAAAGAACATAGGAGGACATTCAACAAAATATTCTGAAAATTACTCCCCTGGTTGTCCTTAATGTATATTATGCGCATGTCCTTTTTTTACCATATAAAGTTCAGCTTTGAAAAAGTGGTTCCTCAGAATTCTTAAAAGGCAGAAAGAGATACTAGCTACTAAATGCTGTAGGGATGTCTCACAGATTTCACAGAATATTCTGAGTTGAAAGAGACCCATCAAGTGCAACTCTTATATGAATGGGCCGTACAGAGGTCAAGGCCATGCTCTAACCATCTGAGCTAATCTCAGGGTCTCATGGCATACAGAAGGATTCCTCTCATTTGGGCATCTGAAAAAAAAAGCTTTATTTTGCACCTGGACCACAGGACAGAACTTTGCATCAGGAAAATTGGGCTTGCTACAACACCACTGGATGAGTGTCTCTTGCCAAAAGTATTGTCAGAAGATACTTTATCTAAATGGTGCTTTGTACATTAGAGTGTTTGTTTAGTCAGTTCTTTTGTTTGTAGCTCTTTAATGATGATCATTTAGGCAAAAAAAAAAATCAGTTATAAACTCGCTTTTCTCATACAGTATAAGAAATTTTCTATAAATATCATAGGATAAAAACAGCTCACTGAGGCTTCTAGGGACAATGCCATTACCAAAGGGAATACAGTATTGTACACATTATTTAATAATAATATTAGCTACAAAAATAGCAATAATAGATTCCTTCCTTTGTGATCCTCAACTTCTATTTGCTGTCAACAAACAGTAAATGCTTCTGTATTCTCTTAATAATAATTGTACTAGTAATGCATCTTGAGTGCAAGACCCCAGTTTGACAAGGGTCAGCAATTTAAGACCCTGCTCTGTGGCAGGCCTTGCTGCAAGACGGGCAAGGAGGGTAGTGCAGGAACTTGCTGCAAGTCAGGAGAAAATAGCAGCCGAGCAAAGATATTGATGCAAGTGGACTGGAGTCCAAAACCAGGTCCTTAGCCCATACAAAGATATGCTGAGCCATATGTTTGTATAACTCTTTCAGAATTAAAAAAATATGCATGCTTGTACTGCTAAATGTACCTAGAAACACAGAAAACATGTAAAAGCCCCCCACAGGTCTGTCTTACACATAGGATTTTTATACAGTAAATGCTTAGTCAAGAAAATATATATGGTACATGTTGAAATTAAATTCTTAAAACTAGTTACCTGTATTGTAACTTCATTCAACACTCCTATACTGTGAGACACTGAACATGTTAAATGCTTTGCGTGTTTGGTTAGCTTTAATTTGGTCCATAAGAAACTGATAGATATTAAAACAAACAAACAAAAGCAAACTCACAACAAAACAAAAACAAAGAAAAAAACCCCATAACACACACAAAGAAAAAACCACCAGAAAATAAAGTCCCTGAGAAATAAACAGATTTTGAATTATGTTTTGTTTTCACTTTCATGGAATGCCTAGAAAGTGTTTTTCCTTAATGGCAAGTTTTAATCACAAAGGAAAACTTGGTTTGAATAAAACATGATTTCCTGAACCTGTAGACAGGTCTTTCAGTCGAAGAGGAAAAATCTGTTCTGACACTTTGGAGAACTATGCCAAATCCCTAAAGTCACTGCCACATAATACATTAAAATCAAACTCCTACCATTTATATGAAATAAAACAACTACATTATATAAGGGATTGAGCAACAACCATTCAGATCAGAGAATAAATTGTATCATTATACCTAAATGATTCTCAAAAGATGGCTCTCAGTATTTCCAAAATAACTCAAATAATAGAGATTTCCTAATGTCTAACTTATTAGACATTATAATAATGTTTATAATAATCTGCCAATTTTTTCTCCTCTTAATGGTCCTGGGTATTTGAATTAAAAATAGTTTCCTTATTTTGCAGCTGCAGTAGTCTTCAAAAAACTGGTTTCACCTACACACTTTCTTATCTATAAACAAGTTATCATAATTTTCATTGCTGTATTCTGCAATGTCTACAACTGGTTCATATGTTTTATCAACTGCAGTGGCCAAAACTGGACACAAAACAGCACTGAGGGCTTTGTTACTGCTGAAAAGATGAGAAGAATGCCAGACAGAAGTCTTTTGGGAGGTTTTTTAGTGTGTGTGTGGTGGGTTGCTTTGCTTTGCTTTGCTTTGCTTTGCTTTGCTTTGCTTTGCTTTGCTTTGTTGGTTTTTTTTCAGTGGTGGTGGGATGTTGGTTGGGATTTTTTTTCAGTTTCATGACAGTATTGAACCCTGGTCAACTTTCAACCAACACATATTATAATATTCTTCTGAAATGTTTGCAGTCCTTCCCAGACTGATGAAAGCACACACATTTGCAGCTTAGTTCCTAATTAATTTTCCAAGTTATCACCAGAAATATGAAACCAGCTGTGAATACAGAATATCCTGTCCTTCTCCCCTGAACTATCCTCCAACTACCATCCATCTTTAAAACTACCACCTCATTTCAAATTGGACAATGAACAATTGATAAACCTATACCTACAAATACTGTTCCAACTATTTTTGCACCCACTGTGAGTCTGATTTGTGATTTTAGGGGAACTCCCTTTTAATTTTTTTTCCTCCCATTGTCCACATCCTCTTCCTTATGTACACTTACACCACGTAAGAAGAATATAAGGCACAGATGAGTCACAATGTCCCTATCTTTCTGAATTCAAAGTGAGTTGTTGAACTCGAAAAGCAGATTCTTTCAAACTATCAGTGCTTACTTTGAGAATGGTTAGATTGAAGATGAGCTTGAAGAAGAAGAGGTCAACAGAATTTTTACTCTTTCACTAAGAAGCCTGGCTGTTACCTTTCATGGCTTGTGCTTTCCATTTCTCCCTGTTCCGCTGCACCACCTCAGTCCAGGTGGTTTTAAAACATTTGAAGTCTACAGTGAGTATGGAGCAGTTGAGTGAGGCACTTCCTTCGGATCCAGTACTCTTGACACTTGATCTTTTAACTTCGGAGGGACTAATGCTATTCAGACTGGGACACAGTATCACAAAACACAGAAGAAATCAGTATCCCATACACTCAAATACAACTAGGAAAAAATAATGGTTGAAAGTCAGATAACAAAGCTGCCCTGGAAAAATAATCTTGAATCCCTTATCCTTCCCCTCTCTCCCACCCCAGGCCAACCAATGTTAAAGCAAAGAGTATAAGTAATTAGAAATAAAGTGCTGCTTTTCCCTATCTATTTTTTGGCATTCATAGTCACTAAGAAATAGAATAATTCAAAGTGTTGTCACTACTTTTTTTGTGTATCTCCACTCCCTAAATATTACTGGAGAGTCAGACAATTCTAGAAGTCAAATATATCAAAAGACGAGTCTCCTAAAATTCACCAATGGGAGGTATTAAGCACAGGTCAATCTGTCAAGGGCTTGGTGACCTCAGCTGAGGCTCAGGCACTTGTTTCTGTTACAGATCCTACAGTTGACTTTTGAGGATAGATGCTTTATTGTGAACATTTTAATAAAGGCAGCAAGCTTACTGACATAGAAAGATATTAGTGTTTGGTCTTTGCTCAAGAGCAAAGAAGTCACCTGGGAGAGCGAATCCTGACTTGGTAGCCCTACTCTAGGGAACACTACCCATGTGGCATTTGAATCCCAAGATAGGCCTTGTCAATTAACTATTAAAAGAGTAGTATCTCTAAAACAGCAGTGCAGGTTGAATGGGCCAAGACTTCCTACACCTAAACTCCAGGTGAATTCTGGTGGTTCTTCGCACATTTGCATAACCCTAAATACTATCACAAAAGTGGGCTTATTCTTTCCAGCCATCATTTGTGTTTCAATCCCATTTATACTTCTAGACATGAAGAAACAAGTGCCTCCCAATTACTCTCATCACCATCCCTCTGACATTAGTGATTGAGAGAGCACTGAGAGTATATCTGAGAGTGTATATGAGAGTGTATCTGATTGCATGGCTACAACCATTTGTGCTCCTTGTCTTAGAAGGCTGATGCCACCCTCCTCCCTCTTGCACTTCCTCCAGGCTGGACTTTTCCTGCACGAAGTCACCTCACAAGGTGAGCTGCAATGGTGACAATGCAGGTCTTTAAGCCACAAGAAAGACATACACTGTAGGAGGAGGGAAACCAGGGCAGTTGATTGCGATGGCAGCTTGTGCAGAGTGAAGGGAGAGGGTGCAAGGTTATTCACCTGGAACGCCTAAATCCAGACATGCCAGAGTGGGAAGCTTCATCAGTTAGCGGAGTCACAATTTTCTCTGTCATGTCGGTCAACACAGTAAAGGTGGGTTCCACAATGAAATCAATGAAACCTGAGCAGAAACACAAGCAGAGTCAAGCAGGCAAGAGGAGGATTTATGTGGAGTCCCTGCTTCAGTGAATACAGATGATCACACTGTAAATAAGAGAGTAAAAAGATTATACCTTGAAAGAGGGATCGGCAAATACCAGAAAGGGAAAACTGAGTTATACGTTAATCCCTGACCCAAGATCCTCAATATAGTATGCAATAAAAGGTACCTACTTAAACACTGGAAAAAAACTGTGGCAAATCAGAACATAAACAGACTCATCAAGACTTGTTTTGTATGAGGGGTAGTGTGATATTGAAGTAAAATTCCTAGTAGATTTTGGTAAAACTTAAAGTTCACCTTCAAAGAAGAATTGTCTCAAAGAAGAAAATTAATATAACAGTAATAATAGCAGTAAGCTTAAACCTCCCTTACTGTGTCAGTATGTTGCTGTGAATTCTCTCTCCTCAGTGCTTGGCCAGCTCTTTCTTGTTGATAATAAAACAGATCTAGATGTTTTTCCCACATTTTTTTAATATTAAAAAAGGGGAAAAAACATAAAGACCCAAATAATTTCTACTTCAGTATACAGTTTGACAGAGAATATGACTCTGATCTGAACATTGGGAAGTGCAGACTGAAGAGCCCTGTGGCCATAAGATCATGAGATGAAGGAAAATCCAAATTGCATGACTACAATGTGGAAGTGAGCAGCTTTCAGTAGCTTATACATTTCCCTAATTCTTTTAGCACTTCACTTATGAAATTTCTTAGTGCTGCAGGTAGCCACGGAAACCACGAAGTCCTTAATCCCTCCTAAGGCACACTGGGATCCACGTTACAATTACTACTGTTACAAATCCCGACTATTACAATTTTTAGATATTTGTTAATTATCAACAGTTAATTATTCATCAATAATATTGTAATTTCTCTGACCAGGTGTGTTGGTTTTGTACAGCCTGCTTTTTGGTAGCAGGGAGGCCACAGAGGTGGCTTCTGTGAGAAGCTGCTAGAAGCTTCCACCATGGCCGGCAGAGCCAGTCATTACTGCAATCAGGGACTCTCTACCACCACCTAGTGCACTCCAACACCTGATGGCTCTGAAGATGGACATGCCACTGGCCAAGTCTGGGCCAATTAGAAAGGTTGGTAATCAGGGACTCTCTACCACCACCTAGTGCACTCCAACACCTGATGGCGCTGAAGATGGACATGCCACTGGCCAAGTCTGGGCCAATTAGAAAGGTTGGTAACGCCTCAGTGATAACAAATTAAAGAAAAAATCAAAACAAAGTGGGCACACACATTTTTTCTTCTAGCCAGAGAAGAGGAGGAGGTGAGAACCTGTGAGGGAAAACAACATGGTCAGTGAAGAAGGAGGGGGAGGAGGTGCTCCAGGCACTGGAGCCAAGATTCTTCTGCAGGCCATGGTGATGACCATGGTGAGGCAGGTTGTCCCCCTGCAGCCCATGGGGTCCATGTGGGATGCAGAGATCCACCCACAGCCTGTGGGGAAGGTGCTCACGCTGGAGCGGGTGGATACCTGGAGGAGGCTGTGATCCAGTGGGAGACTCAGTGGAGAGAGGGGGCCCCTGCTTCCAAGCTGGAGCAGCCTGTCCTTGGAGCACTGCACCCATTGAAGCGCACACCCACACCCACACCCATGCCACAGCAGTTTTGGGAGGACTGTCTACTTGTGGGAGGGACTCATATTGTGGCAGGTTTGGGAGGATTGCTGCTCATGAGAGTGGACCCACGCTGGAGAATTTCACAGAGAACTGTCTCCCGTGGGAGGGACCCCATGGTCTCACAGGGGAAGGACTCCTCACCTGGATTAGCAGAAGAAAACCTCAGGTGACGAACCAAAACCCCCGCGCCCTGTCTCCTTGAGCTGTCAGTGGGAAGGAGCAAGGGGTTGGAGGGGGGAAAAAAGGTGTTTTAAGGACTTATTTCATTTCTCATTATCCTCCTCTGACTCTGTTAGTAATACATTCACTTGGCAACTTTAAGTTGAGCCTGTTTTGCCCTTGGAGTGTTTTCTCCCTGTCCTTATCTCAACTCATGAACCCTTAGGTAAATTTTTCTCTCCTCTGCCCAGCTGTGGCAGGGGAGGGTAAGCGAGTGGCTTTCATGGGTGCCTGGTGTTGGGCTAGTGTCAAACCACAACTCCAGGCCATGATATGTTTCTCCGGCACTGGTGGTTCTAGGTGATAACTGAACAACAAAAGAAGAGACCATGTGGTTCAGGCCCTTGAATTCACAGATGCTTCAATCCACATCTTGAGTGCAAAGCAGTTGAGCATCCTCCTAGTTCCATTTCCCTCCCCATATTTTTGCTGAATTTCTAAAAGGATGGATTATTATGTGTATTTTCATGCCAATCAAATTAAAAATGTTACTTTCAAATACCATTATGTAAATCTGGAGACACATTAAGTCTTATCTGAGCATGTCGCTTTCAGGGAGCCTGGGGTGAACAACCCGGTGTGTTACAGCCTTCCTAGAGAAAGCATTCCGCCAGGGAAAGGCTTTTCTAGGGGCTTTAGCAACTTCCCTGAGTGTCATGTGAATCATGTACCTCCATAACATTGAGTTAGTCTTATCTATTAAAATTTAGGAAAAAAAGAATTCCCAGGTAGTTTAATCAGAAATGCATGCAGTATAAAGCTTGAACAGGAAATCGTATGCTAGATCACTACCCAAATAATCCCAATAAACTTCATATAATTTTTTTAAGCTCTAGGAATTTTACTGACTGCGAACAGTGTTCAGTGTCCCACAGGAATGCTAAGGATAATGAGAACTTCATTTACATGTTTGTGCGTCTGTTTGTATGTCTCTTCTATTCCCCTTCACTCAAAAACTTATTTACCTCTTAATGACCGCAGAAACCCAAGTCATAGTACCTTGTCATTCTGCTCAGCAAGTAATACCACTGCCACTTGCTCCATCGCCACTAACAACCCTGAGACATGCAAATCTCTGATATCAGACACATGAATATGTCACAACTTCAGCAGCAAGACAGTGGGATCTGTTTCGTGAGATACCAAACAGCTGCACATAAACACATTGAACAGTTGTGTTTAAGAAACAAGTTTTCCCTGTGAGAGGTCTTGCAGCTCATCAACAAGGATGAGCAGAAGTGCCACAGGTAAACAAACTCAAATACATAGGAAAACTTTTCCTTGATAAGTGGCATTTTTTCCTCTATTCCCTATAACATGAATAAGTTATTCAACTATGTTACCTTAAAATGGGGTTTATAATAAAGTTGGAATTTCTGCTATTGTAGAAAAAAAAAATTAGGACTTTATTAAAAATTGTGTAACTTTTGCCATATTCTCACATGCCTCCCCCCCCTTGTGTGCTCTCACTCTTTACCTGAAGACACTGAGATTTAAATATGGTGATTTAGTTTGCTAATTAAAACCCTGAATATCAAACAATGAGCCTGAGTTTTAAAACCTATTAATGCTAATGGCCAGTTTATCATCCTTTTTCACCTTCAACAGAATGAGCATGATAAACATTTCTGTACCCTAGAGACTAAGATGATTTTACCAGTTAATGCTGCATGCTAGGAGTAAATTCCAGGCATATGCCTACTGTTGATTCATTATACCTGTGAACATCAACATAGAAAAAGTTGGATAGAGAACAGTTTCCCTAAAGTCCACCATAAAAAAAAAAATCAGCAGCATGCACTCATCAGCCTTTATCCAATGTTTTCTGAAAGTGCATTTTTATTTCTTGACAGTAAAAGGACAAAAATAAAAGCCTGCTGTTGCATTTATCAGCTGCAAAAGAGGAGAATGACAATAAAGGCTGACCTTCAGTAACACAAGCTTCCTAGAGTTTGAGCCAGAGAAATTTTAGCTCCTGATATTCTTGTTGAGAAATATGAAAGTCTTGGTCTGGTTTTCTTTGTAGTTTTTTTCTCTGACAAGCACCTTGACTTCCCAACAAAAATCTCTCCCAATTTCTGTACTTCACTATGGTACAGAAATATTTGCTATACTCATTCTATTGAATAAGAAAAAGGATAATAAATTGGTCATGGGGTTTTTATTTATCAGGTTAAACTGAACAATTTTTTCATAACCTGATACAACAGGAGAGACACATTCTTTCCTTTGAGGAGTTTTTTTTTCCGTTGGATTGCTTAATTTCATGCAAAAAGTCCATACTGCCAAAACCTTCAGTCTGCATTTGTGAAAAGCTTTCATTAATGAAAATGTGTGCCCACTATTGTTGCATCTACAGTGACCTTACAGCAGCAAACCAGCAACTACAAACAAGTTGACCCACCAGAACAAGACTTCTAGGCTGTGTCCTTGATAGAACCAAAAGTACAATTTTATTTCACAAAGAACAAAGGTTTTTTATTTGTGAGAATTGATGGCTTCTTGGTGCAGATAACAATCATAGAATTCCTAAGGTTGGAAAGGACCTTTAAAATCATCAAGTCCAACAGTATAATAGCACCATTTGGAATTCAGTAAGAACTTACTTTTGCAAAGAAATGTAATTACTAGTCCAGGAAACAATTTGTTGAGGCTATTAATAAGGTAAATAAATGAATAAAAAGACATTATTTGTCTGATAATCTAGCCCACAACTTTGAAAGTCTTATCTCAGCAGATAGCCAGAAAACATACGTGGTTTCAATTTAACAAAAGGGACATTAGAAGAAGACACTGTCAAAATATGCAGCAGACCGAGAAATTAATAATTTTGTAATGATAGAAGGCAAAAATAAAGAGTAGTCTATTAATGTCAATGGATTATTAAACTGCACAAATGAAATAGTATATGACTAAATAAGCCTGCCTTTGCCTACTGACAAGTGCCTCTAAGGTAAATTGTATTTGTGATGGTTTAATATAGCATTAATTTTGCAGTGGCTGTACACAAGGGGCATTGGAACAGAAGTTTCTTTCTTCTCCTGGTCTTTCTGAGCAAAGGAGCACAAAAGGAGAGGACCAGGGAAACTGGTTCCCAAGCATACACAACCCTATGTAGAGGGACTCTGGGGGAGGCACAACTCCTCTTCCCTGTAAGGAGTGAGGAACATACCTGAAAGCTGATAAAACAGATGTGTAAGAGAAGTATCTACCTGTACTTTCTCTCAAAGCAACCAGAGAGGGAGAGTTCATCTTCTCCCACAGCACAATAATAAAACTATGTCCCGGAGTCATCAATATGAGTTTTAGCTGAAACTGTAGCACTTCAAGTTTGTTGCTGCTTTCCTCCAGGGAGCTACTGGCAGAACATACAGTGGTATGGTTGGTTATTGTTGCAGAGGAGTAAATGCTACAAGCCTGGTAAACCAAGCCAGGCTTGTATAGGGCTCTTCAAACTCAGATTTTGAGGTGAATTGTCTAAACTTGCAAAGCCAGAAAAATTTGGGATGCTGTCTCTGAGATAATGGCTTGCCTACCAGGAGCAATGAAATAATTTTAAACAGGAGCAGCTCTTAGCCAAAGATATGAATCTGTACTTTCCTAGATACAGGGAAATCTTTGTTTCATTCTTCAAGAGAAATTTCTTGCTTCAAATATTTTGTTTGTTTTTTTTAATATGTTTTCTGTCTTTCTGTTTTTCTCAGTTCCTCAATTTTAGCATCCAGGTTATCTTTCCTTCTTTATTCCATTTGGCTACCTATTCTCCAGTTGAGGCTGGAACATGCTCTTCTATCTACTTCACTTACTTCCAAGGTATAAAAGTCCACCCACAAATCCACCTTTTCCATATTCTCTTCATTGCACCAAGTCCCCTGAGCAGTTTCACTTCACTTAGCCCCTCTTGTTCTTTCACTAAATGTCAGGCTTGTTGCTTCATCCTTGCCCTACTTTTTCACTCAGTAACTGAAGGAGAGGTAGAGAATTTCTGTTGGTGAGTCTGTAAAAAGATCTCTTTTTCTGAACGAGTGGCACAGAAGAAGGTTTGCTAGTGAAAAATAATGGCTGGTTTAAAGCATTGGGAGGGAAAGGGTGGAAGGAATAAATTGTTTTGCCCAGGTCATCAAAGGAACTGACATTACATTTTCATATACACCAATGACACTCATTCACGTGATATTCCCATGTGTGCCTTGTCTTCATAGCTCACAAAACCATGGAGTAAGTATCATAACCAGGTACTGTAGTTATTTCTGCAGACACATCAGATGTCACTTGGTTACTGGAACCATCACCATAAATGTAATGTCTCCTCTTTGAATTGTTGATCTGGAGGAAATAAAGTCATTGTGCCTTATTTCCTCTCTTTAATATAGTTCCAAATGATGAGATGACTAGGATCTCAGCACTATTGAGCAGATGAAGTTTTTCTTTTAAGATGCTACTTTGCATGCACCAAAAGGGACATACCTATTTGAGACTGAGCAACCATAGTAGATTTCCGATCACACAGAGGAGAGAAGGGCAGTCCTAGTTCTGCTTCTTTGTCACCCTGGAGAAAAAAATTGACAAGAAATTAAAAAGACAAGACACATTGCACTTTAATACCTTATGTCACAACTGTAAAAGCCTCTCATTTTCCTTTCTTTACTTAAGTTTAGATTTTGTTTAGATTGGGTTTTTTTAACATAAATTGTGGAGAATTTGAGTCTGGCTGGAAAAGTTGTAGTCCAAGGAGAAGCTGGTGAATTAAACATCTTGATTTCAGTGACGTTTCATCAGAACTTTCCCTGCTTGCTTGCTACTTCTATGCACCAACTAAAAACCAACTTGAGCACAAGAATGCTTCTCACTGCAGTTCTCAAGAGAACTCAGTTCTCAGAGCAAATCTTTCATGACAAAACATCAGTGTCAGGACTGATTTTTCAGGGCTTGCACTTCTTTGTGTGTCTTTTTTAGTGCTTCAGATAAGGCTGGCTGGATGCAAATTAGTAATTTTTTCCAAAGAAAACACTAACAGTTTTCTATGAGAAAGTAACCTGCTTGGTTGATGTGGGACAAGCTGTGGACATTGTCTACATGGATTTTTCCAAGGCTTTTGATATGGTTTCCAATAGCTTCCTCCTAAAGACACTGATGCATTATAGTATAGACAAGTCCCCACATGCAGCAGGTGGGGAACTGGCTGACAGGCCCCAGCCTGTCAGCAAGTGGTGGTAAATAGCTTCTTTTCAAACTAGCAACCTGTCACAAGCAGGATATTCCAGTCATCAACACTGGACCCAATGCTGTTTAGTATCTTTATAAGTGATCTAGATGTTGGGATCAAGCACTGCCTGGTGAAGTTTGCTGATGATACCAAACCAAGTGGGAAACAGGACACTTCTAGGGGGAGAGTCATCCTGCAGGTAGAGCTGGATAGGCTGGAAGAGTGGGCTCACAAGAACCTTATGAAGTTCAACAAGGACAAATGTTAGGTCTTACACCTGCGAAAACATAATCCAGGACCACAACACAAGCTTGCAGCAACCCAGCTTCCCAGTTTTCAAGTCACATGTTTCAAAAGGCCCTTTAATTTAATTCAGTCACTCTATAACGTTGCTTTATGCTGAGAAGATATGTACAGGATGACATAGCTGCACTATTCCCCACAGAGCATTCAAATTTAAATAGCCTGTTAAATATCCTGTAAAATCATTTCCTTAAATTAGCAGTTCACTATAATTGTGCTGAACTTTTTGCCAGTGTTCTGACTAATGTCAAATAGAAGCTAAAATATTCACGAAACTAACCAGAGAAAAGCGTCTGTGGGTAAAAGAAGAGCTGAATTCTTCTTATTTTTGTTGATATAACATACAAAAAATGGGGGCACAAGTTCTGCTAGGATTTTGTGTGGAACAACAAGCAATAGTATCCTTCTACTGCAGAACAATACTGCTTTATGTTAGGAGCCTGATACACAAATATCAGGGTAAAACACAAACTAAACACAGAAATATTTCCAAGTAACATTCCTTTACTGTGTCAGCTGTGTCACTCAGAAAAAACATCTCTCAATGCCTGCTCATTCTTCTTTTACTCCTTAGACCTCCTAAAAACCTCAGTGGCTAATTGTCTTGGAAAGCAACACCTGCCTGCCTTTGTGGCTGCTCAGACAGACACTTGATTTCTAAGCTGTTTGAGCAGCTCCCTAATAGCTAGCTAAAACATATTAGTAGAACTAATTAATTACGGGATGATATTTGCTTTAAGAGATGCTCAGAGATGTTGAGTATAAAAAAACAGTATTGTACTTAGAATCTTTCACACCTACAGCATGGTCACTTGGTGTATGAAGACCTTTGTCATGTCACATCTCAAAATACTGGGAAACCAACAGGGTTGGAGATCTTTTCCAATATAGGTTGTCAGGCTTTATGTCTCTGCAGAATACTTAACAGAAAGGAGAGGAAAGGGTCTGCAATTAAAGACCATAAGGAAATACAGGTCTAATCCTAGGTCAAGCAAGTTCCTTTCAACCATAGTCCCCTTGGCTAGTAGTAGTTCTCAATATCGTGGCTTAGGGATGGTTTTCTCCAATTTAGTGCTCCCACTAAAAACCTCAAAACCATGCACTACTCACTCACTCCCCATTCCCCCTTCCCTCCCCATGCAGTGGGTTGGAAAATTGAAGGCACAAAAAAGATACAGATCATAACTTAAGAACAATCTCCTGGAAACAGCAATGAGAAAAGAGAACAAACAGTAATAGCAACAACATGAATAGCAAAATTGTACAAGAGAACGGCAAGTGATTCACATGCAGATGCTCCCCATGGAGCCCAACCTGACAGCCACCACACTATTCTGCCCCAGAAGAAAGCCCTTCCCCCGTCCCAGGAAAATGATGTGAAGTGGTATAGAATAACCTCCGGGTCCTAGCCATGCCTCCTCTGGCTGCTGTAAAAATTAACCTTGTCCTGTTCGGAACCAGGACAGTACCCATCCCTTATTCTGTACCATTTGCATCATGCCCAGATCTCATACTTTCCAGCAATATACATATATATAAACAAATATATATATATATATATTTATGTATATATATATATATATATGTATGCATTTAAAAGCACTGTTATCATTTCTGTAGTCAATGGCCATCCCTCCAAGATGTCTGTTGAGTTCATTTAGTTCATGACTGTGGGTTCTGTCCATCCTAGGTGCCTTCCAGGGCAGGAGGGCTGGTGTGCTGTTGGGTGGTTGCAAGCTGCATCAGGAGCTCACAACTGGTGTATCTGGAGCAATAAATATCCATTGTTCGTGGTGGTTTTGGCATACAGTAGCAGTGTCATTCAGCAACCAATATTATACAATTCAACATTACAGACTGTTCTTACCCAAAAATCAAATCCCTTTGAGGTATACATAATGTTTCCCCGTCACTCTGAATTACACACCAAGTGCACCCAAGTTCTTGAGCAAAACAAACCCACATTTGCTTGAGGCAGGACTAAGCCAAACTGTCTTTCCAAACATATTCCTCATATGCACCACAGGGACTTTGTCCCCTTCTATGGTATGTGGAGGTTTTAATTGGGAAGGGGGAGCTTGATTAGCAGAACCTCTAGTGTGGACTAACCAGATAGCCTCCACAAAATGTAAATCCCAATGCTTGAACATCCCACCACCTATTGCCCTCAATATGGTTTTAACAGTCCATTGTACCATTAGATCTTCCCAGAGGCTGGTGCATGATAGTGATTTTGATACACCCACCCCATAGCATGCTCTCTGGCGCAGGTGTCTATGAGGTGATTTTTAAAATGAGTCCTGTTGTCTGACTCAATTCTTTCTGGGATGCCATGTTGCCACAGGACTTGTTTTTCAAGGCCCAAGATAGCATTACAGGTAGTGGTGTGAGAGCACATCTCCAATGGTTGTTTCTACCACTCTAAGTACATAGCACTTTCTTGGTGGGTTTGTAGGAGTGTGATGCAATCAATCTCCCAGGCCTTCCCATACTTATATTTCAGCCATGGTCCTCCATACCACAGAGGCTTTATCTGCTTGGCCTGCTTGATTACAGTGCATATTTCACAGTTGCGGATAACCTGAGAGATAGAGCCCATGGTTAAGTCCACCCTCAATCAGAAGCCCATTCCCCTCCCTGTTGCATCTCTTCATTGATGACCTGAGGCATCATGGGCCCACCAAGCCAGACATAATTCACCCATATTCTGCCAATCCAGATCCACCTGAGATACTTTAATCTTGGCAGGTCGATCCACCTCTCCATTGTTGTGTTGCTCTTCAGTAGCCTGATTCTTGGGTACGCTTGCATCCATATGACTTAGTTTTACAACCCACGCAGCAATGTCTTCTACATATCAGCAGTCCAGATGGGTTTACTCCACACAGCCAACTGGTCTTTTTCCATTGGTCTGAGGGCCATCCCCACAGAGCATTTGTTACCACCCACAAGTCAGTGTAGAGGTTGAATGCTGGCCATTTCTCTCATTCAGCAATATCTAAAGCCAGCTGGATATCTTATAGCTCTGCAGCCTAGATCCACCTTGTCTGATTTCTGCAACTCGTCACATAGAACTCCATAGAGCAGCTTTTGATTTTTGGTATATTCCTACAATACAGCAGAACCATCAGTAAAGAGTGCATATCACTTTTCATTTTCTGGTAGCTGATTATATATGGTGGGACCTCCTCAGCACGTGTCATCTTTTCCTCCTCCAATGATGGTAGTCCAAAATTTTTGCCTTGAAGCCAAGTCATGATTTGTGATTTTGCCTTCAGGCCAATATCCCTGGGCAATTAGGGGTTTCTACTTGAGCTTTTTGAGTGATCAGTGCAACCCACTTACTCCACGTTGCATCTGAAGCATGATGTGTGAAAAGGACTTTCCTTTTAAACATCCAGCCCAGCACTGGCTATTGGGGTGCCAGGAGGAGCTGTGCTTCAGTGACAATCACTTCTGAAGCAGCTAGAACTCCTTCATAAACTGCCAGTACCTCTTTTTCAGAGGTGTAACCAGCCTCATATCCTTTGTATTCCAGATTCCAGAATCCCGGGGATTACTTTCAAGTCTCCCAGGGTACCTTTTGCCAGAGACTCCAGGAAGGACCATTCTCCCTGGTTGCAGTGTACAGCATCTTTTTCACATCTTGTCCTGTCCTAACTGGGCCTATGGCTCCTGAGGAATCTCCTGTTTAATTTGTTACAAAGCTTTTTGATGTTCAGGACCCCACTTAAAATATTTCTTCTTCTGTGTCATTTGATAGAGAGGGTTTACAGTATGACTGTCATCTGGAATATGCATCCTTCAAAAAGTCACAGTACTGAAAAAAGTTTGTGTTTCCTTCTTGCTGGCTGGTGGGGACATAACTGCTATTTTGTTGACCATGTCCACTGGAATCTGATGATATCCATCTTGCTATTTTACTCCTAAAAACTGATATTCCTGGGCAGGTGCCTTGACTTTACTTTGCTGTATGGCAAAATTGACCTTCAGGAGGATGTGGATTATCTTCTTTTTTCAAAAAACTGTCTCTGTTGTGTTGTGCCACACAGTAATGTCATCAACATGTCTCAAGTGCTCTGGAGCCTCACCCTCTTCAAGTTCAGTCTGGATCAGTCCATGGCAAATAGTGGGGCTGTGCTTCCACTTCTGGGGCCATCGGTTCCAGGTGTATGGAACACCCCTCCAGATAAAAGCAAACTGTGGCCTGCACTCTCTTGACAAAGAAATGGAGAAAAATGCATTAGCAATGTACATGGTGGCGCCACTTTGCTGCCTTGGACTCCAGATCGTCCTCAAGTTCCAACATGTCCATCACAGCAGCTCTCAGTCATGGTGTGACTTTGTTCAGGATACAGTAGTCCACTGTCAGTCTCCACTGGATTTATGCACTGGCCATATAGGACTATTAAAGGGTGAGTGAATCTTGCTGACCACTCCCTCGCTCTCCAGTTCATGAATCATCTTATGGATGAGAGTCACAGAGTCCCGGTTGGTGTGGTATTGTTGATGACGTACTGTTGTGGTAGTGATTGGTACCTGTTGATCTTCAACCCTCAGCAGCCCCACAGTAGAAGGGTCCTCTGAGAGACCAGGCAAGGTGTTGAGCTGTCTAATTTCCTCTGTCTCCCCAGCAGCTATAACAAAAGCCCAACAATGCCCTCTTGGGTCCTTGAAATACCTTCTCCTGAGTTAATCTATGCCAAGGACACACAAGGGCCTCTGGGCCAATCAGAATGGGATGTTTCTGCTTTTTGTTCCCAGTCAGGTTCACTGTAACTTCCAGTACAGTCAGCTGTTGGGATCCCCCTGTCACCCCAGAAACAGAGTTAGATTCTGCCCCTACAGATCTTGGTGGCATCACGGTACGTTCTGTGCCAGTGTCAACTAAAGCCTCATACTCTTGCAGGTCTGATGCCCCAGGCCATCAGATCCACACAGTCCAATAGATCCAGCTGTCCCTTTCCTCCTGCTGGAGGCAGGGCCTCTCTAGTTCTAGTCTTAGTAGTCATTGTTCATGTCTTGTAAATATGAAGTGGATATCCTTTCAAGAGGCTCAGAAATAACATTCAGCCCTTCCATTGTGTCTGAGGACTTGCCCACTGGAAACTGGAGCGGCATTTATCGCTGAAGAATTTCCTGTGGTGGTTGTCCTTCCTCTCAACTCACACACCTGTGCTGCGAGGGCAAAGGTAGATTTTCCATCCCACTTCCTCATGTCTTCTCTGTGGTCAAGTAAACCCGCATGTTATCTCATGGTGTGTGCCCTTTCTCTCAAGCCGGCGAGTGCATGCTTCCAATAGTAGAGACTGTGGTCCATACTGGAGGAGCATAAGACATTTCCTCTCTAACATGCTTGAATCTTTTGAGTCTGTCTGCAGTCTTGGACAGTTTTTCCACAGGTGAGGCACAGTTTGGTAAGGAGGAAAAAAATTTTTTCGTTGTTGTGTAGTCACTTGAAGCCCTCTTTTTCTCTTTCTTTCATTGAGATCAATGCTAATGAGTGGGTGTACAACAATGGTGTGCTCCATACAAACTTCTGCTACATGGGTTGTGTCAGCTGGACTTGATCTGAATCTGTTTTTTGAATCCTTATAGGTTACGTCCAGCACGGCTAATTCTCTCAGGTACCAGACACATTTCTCCACAGCTTTCCCTCTGCTTCAGCACACTACTAGAACATACTTGTGAGAATGAATACCTTTCTCTCACACTTGATGGGAGTTGCTCCAGAGGCTAAGAGTTTCTGTCCTCTTCCCAATCCCTTTGTCAATGCCCACATCCTGGGACAGGGATCCCAGTTGCATGGCTTCACTACCATCTATCTAGTTTCATAATACGGGCCGCAATATCCCAGCACTGGACCAGGCAGGTCACCAGGGGCTCACCCAACTGGCTGCTGAAGAATTTTCACATATCTTGCAGCTCACCTGGGAATAGGGATTGGGCAGCTAACTGTGGCTGAGAAAGGAGTTGATCAATAGTTAACTCATGTAAGCATGAGCTAACTATTAAGAGAGAGCAAATGTTAATCACAAAACCTAAGAAGCAGGATTCGTCTTAATCTTGTCAAGATAAGAGGAACAGAACCTGTTTGAAACCAGCACAAAAACTGCTGAATCATCCAATGAAGGACTGCGCATACTCCAGAAAGAAAGGTAAAAAGTGCATTGTGGCAAAGACTACTAATCTTCATCAGAAAGACCCCTGAGGAAGAAGAGGAGCCTTCCTCAGTGCAACCACCAGGATACACAGTGAATGCATGGCATGTATGTTAATGAAATTAATAACTTCCAAGAAGTAATTTGTATGACCACTCCTATCCCAAGGAATGTGATGAATATTCATAAATTTTACCCATAATACTGGACTGTATGGAGTGCTCTGTGTGTATGTTAGGAGGAGCGATCCCCCACACACCCGGCACTGAATAAAGCAAATGCCCGCTTCTCTGACTCTGTCTCTAAAGTGTCTCTTGGCCCGGTTTGGGGTGATTAATGGTCCTGCCTCTTCCTCCCGTTGTCAGAACCTTCACTATGCAAAGCCGATATCACATAGTACAGCAACAAAGCAATCCTGATCCCTCTCCCTACTCATGGAAAAGAACATCATGGTGGACACTTAGTGCATATATGAAGTGTATACAGGGTTAGGTACCACAGCCTTGTGAGAAGACCAAGCAACACTGTGACCAGTGGCTCCATACCTAAATTTATTAGTAAAACTAATGCTTAGATCAAATTTGTTTCCAACACTCTGTGGCCACATCTGTTGCTATCTCAACTCTTTGAGTCCCACATGGGGTGCCAAACTAGGCTGTTTTGGTTTAGGAATGGTATTCTTCAATTTAGTTCTCCCACCAAAATCTCCAAACCATGTTCTGCTCACTTACTCCTCTCTTCCCCTTTCCCTCCCCTGCAGTGGGATGGAGAGGACAATTGGAGGCACAAAAGATAAGGATCAGCAGTTGAGATAACAATAATCTACTGGAAACAGCAATGAGATAAGAAAAGGACAGTAACAGCAACAATGTGAATCAAAAAAGCGTTCAAGACAGAAGTGGTGATTCACATGCAAATGATAACCAAACACTACCCCAAACCAGAAGACAGCCCTTCCTCCATCCCTGGAAAATGAAGTGAGATGGAGTAGAATAATCTCCAGACCCTAGCCATGCCACCTCCTGGCTACTGCAAAAATTAACCGTCCTGACCAGAACTAGGACATCAATTTATGACAAGTATGTGTGGTTTTCTTCTAATGTCTAGTAGGGATGTCCTCATTGATCTAGTACTAAATAACTTCAATGAACACAAATCTATGCTTCATGGCAAGCTTAATGGTTTTCCTGAAGAGGAAATAAACACTGCATCTGAATTTGGAACTAGAATATGAGTTTTATATATATCTTCATCTAAAAGTGTTGTCATTTGTCATCCAAAATTAAAGTAGAATTTTTTGGGTGAAATGAAAATATATAAAACAGTAGTTTTGTCTTCATTATGTGTGTAAAATAAATCAAAACATGGAGGTTTTGTGGTCTCACATCTTAGTGTGAGGCAATCTTAATTCCCTCACAAGTCTTTGGCAGTCATGTACTTTAACACATTTAGTATAACTTTGAGCTAGAAAAGCATAAATATGCACAGATTTTCCCCTAAAATTCATGTTAAAATCATCCTACTTGCATGAGCCTCCTGTGTGGCAAGACAGAATCCATTGCAGGTATGATCTATCTACTTCCACCCAGTAAACCGATTCTTGGTTTGAAAAACAAACCAAAGGATTAATTTCAAAGCAAATTTTTGTAATATCCTTGTAAAAAAAAAGGGATTGCTGCAGTGCCTTTAAAAACAGATACCATTTTTAGAAATTGTCAGAACTTTTAAAGAACTGTCATATTTTCCCTTTTGCATGTAGATTTACTATAGAACAGGAAGTTATTGGACTTTGGAGGGAAAATAAGCACTTAAATGCTAGCACTGCTTAGGTTAGTAATTCATACTGGAGAAAAGTATCCTATACACTCCTTAAGTGATCTGTTTGCTTTTACTTTTTTTTGGTTGGTTGGCTGGTTTTTTAATTCTTTAAATACTTTTTATTAATCACTTGGGGACCTTGTAGCCATCACACAGAGCTCAGTGATTTGTCTAGGTTTGTGGGTCTGTCAACAGGTGGTCCACTATGAACTGTACTTTTGATCACTTCACTTCTGTTAAAGTAAGGGCAAAGTAAGACTTTTTCACATCCATCACAACAATGTAAGTAGAATTCTAGAAAGTACAGCTACACAAATCTGGTTTTATGGTTCTAGAGCTAAATAGAGTGACATATATTCCATGCTTTCCTAATCTGAAAGACATGATAGCTTCCCAAATTAGGATTTCTACTATGTAGGTAGTGTTTATATCTATAGGGACTGTATCAGACACTAGCTTCCTAAGAAGTATAATAGCCAGTGCTAATGGTGCTAGAGGAGATAGCTTCATACCATTTAGGAGGTTCTTACAAACATCAGAGAAAAAGGAAAATACCTGTGTTCATATTTTCCTACTTCCTTCCTTTCCTACACATGCCTCTCAGCTGCAGAAAAGAAAAGAACTTCCCTAGCTTTACCTGTCTGAAGAACTCCTCTAGCAGAGACATGGTCCAGCGATGATGGAGATCCCAGGCCTTGGCTGGATGACTGATATCTGCTGTATGTAATAACAGTGATAAGGCTTTCGGCTTGTCAATTCTGAAAACCCAAAGGATCAAAAAAATTAATTGTCTTCTCTTGCAGCAAAGAACAACAAAAATCTTACCTACAGGAAAATAAAGTAATTAGATCTTTGGCCAGGGTATTAGTGAAGTGGTTTCTCTGATCATAAAATCAGACATCTCTGAAAGACTGTCTTATTTCTCCAACACACACAATTACTGTTTTAAAAGAGATACTAAGAAATGCAAAAGGAAATGTTGCTCAGCCTTGCTCAGCAACTTTCCAAGCTTGCTTGTCCTCACTAGCAGTCTTGAAGAGCTGCTTTCTTCCCCATTTCATCTGTGCTGCATTTTATGCAAGCTTAGAAGAGAAGATGGTTCCTATCATCCCACTGTAATGAATAGTGGGGAACTCTTGGGCTGTGACAAGTCTACACAATAACTGATGTTTCACTGATAGAAGACTAGTGTGAGAACAGAAGGGAATCCTGATTCCACAGAAAAAAAGGCTGGTGATTTCTTTTGAACATAACCTAGGAGGCTAGCCCAAGAACCCAGTAATGCTTTCTTGGAATGGGTGGTCTCATTTTTTAATTCCACTTTTTAGCTATCCAAAATGGTTGAAATGGTTGAAACAGTTGTAGCTTCTGAGAGGAGCAGGTGGCTAGCCACATCCTGCTCTGATACAGGTGCAATTCTGATATAGGCATAATTCTGATACAGGTATAATTCTGGGAGGCTCTGGACATATCTGTGTCCAGGGTGAAAAACTGACCATCTCTCAGAGCAATATAGAAGGAATTCTTTGGGGAAGAGCTGTGGACAAAATATTACAGCTCCCAGTGGCATACTGGGAAGAAGAAAAGGCTTCTCCCATACTGCTCCATCTGCTATTTTCCAGTCCTTCCCTCAGTGGATCTCAAGTTTTCATTTGTTCTCTGGTTATGAAGCAGGCCCCTTCCAGGGGTGAGAGCTGATACCATCTGCATAAGGACAAAGTGCAAGTTATGTTCTGCAGGTGTTATAACCTTAAGTCATACTCAATTGTAGAGGTTACTCAAATGAATCATGTCCTTGATGTTACCCACCACGGAAATGCCCAGTGAGGCTGGTCCCAACAATGGTGATATTTGAAAGCTTTGGGCCACCAGCACAGCATATAGATGTGCATGTAGGCATGGGCCCATCCCTTTCTAAGTGAATTCATTCAAAATTCAACAGCAGAAAGAAAATGGTTGTGGATATCAAAGAAAGAGAGGGCCTCTGGAGAGGTGCTTTTGAAGTTAAACACATTGGCAAAGCACCAGCTGAAATGCAGCCCCCTCACTGCACTATGTTGGGAAGTGACTCACCCTTCTGGTTGCTGCAAAGCATTCTTCATAGCTTTGATTTGCTGGAAGTGACAGGACATATCGGTAGCCAACACCATCTCAATCACTAGAGCTCTAAATTCCCTTTTGGATAGCATCACAATGAGAGCAGCAAGGAAAGAGAAGCACAAAAACCAGCATCAGACACACTCCAGTTTCTTTTGTTGTCTACCTGCAAATTACTGACAGCAATGCCTTTGTATGTAACTCTTTACATTATTCCTCTTTCAGGGATGGGGAAGAGGATGAAAGATTTTCTGCACAAACACAGGAATGGGAGGGATGCAAATGAAGCCAGGTGGCTAATCCTTGGTAAGACAAATATTAGATGTTTTCTGAAGAGCAGATTGCTATTAGTACTCCTTTATCAATTAAGCACAAGCTTCTTAAATTGTTTTCTTTTATAGGGAATTCTTAGAAGGAAGGGAAAAGACTGTTTAAAGCCTCAGAATCAGGTAACTTGATTCAACTGGTCGATATGCATGTTTAAAGTTGAGTCATATGGTGGAAAATCACCATGTTAAAAAAATTGCCTAGTATATATGATGCATATATGAAATAAAGACCTTTGAGAACCTGCACTACTTCCCTGTTATTATTAATTCAAACTATTCCTGTATGAGTTTTTGTTAAGCAAACTTACTATCCTGCTTTTTGTCTGGAATAGAGTTAATTTTCATCTTAGCTGGTACAGTGCTGTGTTTTGGGTTTAATATGAAAATAATGTTGATAACACACTGATGATTTCATTGTTGATATGTAGTATTTACTCCAAATCACAGACTTTTGAGTTTCCCATACTCTGACAGTGAGCAGGAGCACAAGAAGCTGAGAGGGAGCATAGCCAGGACAGTTGACCCAAACTGGCCAAAGGCATACTCTATACCATAGAACGTCATGCTCAATATATGAACTGGAGCCAGCGATCACTACTTGGTGACAGACTAGGCATCAGTCAGCAGGTGGTGAACAATGGTGTTGTTCATCACTTGTTTCTCTTGGGTGTTATTTCTCTCTCTCTCATGTTTTCATTACTCTTATTATAATTATCATCATCATCATCGTCACCATCATCATTAGTAGTAGTATTACAACACTTGTTTAGACTTTCTCTGAAGATGACATGGATGTCCTGAACAGTTTAAAATACCAGAATGTTCTGATATAGCACACAACACAAATTTCTTTTCTCTTTATCTCAGTGCAGCTCTCTACAGAGGAAGAGCAGCTCAAGGTTAGCATACCAGCTCAGGATTTAGAAGATTCAGAAATGGATCAGCATTCATTTAAAAATGAGTTACTATTCTCCTTTTTATGAATGTCTCATTAAGTCTATTTTGATCATTCCTCTCTTGCCTCTAGTAGCTGTGCTCAGATTCCAGTCCCAGGCCATTACTGTGAGACCCAAGACTGCTTTGCTTACCTGGTCCCATGGATGGCATATAATGATGCCTCTCCACCACCAGAGTTCTGCAACAGTGATGGTATCAGTTGGCCTTGGTCTTCACCCCCTATAACCACCTCCTCCTCCCAACCCATAAGTACAATCAGTTGCATAGTCAACAGCATTCCAAATAATTATATGATGGATGAAAAGTAACTAATTTTAAAATATTTCTTTTTTTTTTTTTTTTTTGCTTTTTTTGTTAANTTTTTGGCTGTTCTGGTCAGTTCCCAGCAGCACAAATGTCTCTGTCTATACAACCAAGAGACAAGAACCTGAACGCATAGAAATATATTTTTATAGGCAAAGAGTGTGATAATGCTGTGGGAACAGCAGACTTTTCACTATATCCTCTGGACTAAAACTCCACCATACTGCTCTGCATGGGCTACTTTGTGTGTAGCTTATCACAGTAGGAATACAAAAGCAAAGGGCTCAGTTCAGGCAAATGAGTCAGTGATTGCAATGCAAGAATGTACATATGCTTACAAGCACACAGATACTACTTTCCCTTTTATAGGTGTAAATCTGGAATATGCACATCCTCTGACCTCTGCACATATTTCAGATCATTTTCTCTGAAACAGAGATGAAAAATACTTCAGAGATGGTAAAAAATAAAGGATTTCACTACTGAAAAATTCTTATTTGTCACTTCAAACAACAGGGATCACTTGGAAAATTAATAGGTAAAAGTTATAGCTAATGCATGAGAGATCTCAAAATATGTAACACTAGAGGATTATAAGTTTTTGCATTTGGTGCTAGGCTGATATAATGCTGAAATTCATTACAGAGAGAATTGAAGATAGATATTTATCCATTTCTTGGTTTTGTATCTGAATCAGATTAGAGCCTGGGATATACACAGCTGTTATTTTTGCTCTGACCATCTTGAGCACTTTGTTTCTGCAATCATCTTCAAAGTCTACACTACACATTATCATGCTGCACTCTGCATGCTGCCTAGCAGCTCTGGCTAAATAGAGCTGTCTATATAATCTAGCAATATTTTACAAGATCTGTTTCCACTGAAGTGTCTCTTGACTATATTTAATTATTCTAATAATGCTCAAAAGCCTGTTAATACTTTACATTACATACTTTCAGAGTGTTCTGGTTTTCATCTTTCTATTAGAGAAGCACAGGATATAAAAGTAGAGGAAAAGCAAGTCAACTGAAACAGTTTCCAATTCTTTTCTTTTTAGAAAATATATTTGACAATCTCAAAGAAGAAATGAGGTAAGAGAAGAGGCTGCACTACTTTTAAATACCAACACATTGCTATGAAACTGTCCAAACCATAGGACTGAATACTTGGGCTTTATAAATATTATTATTAACATATGGTGAACAGGCAGGCAGATTCAGTTCTCTCTTCATATTACCAGTGAGACTATAAAGTCAGATATCCCCCCTAGTATTTGTGCGATATCTTGTTCTCCTTTATTCTATAGTATTCAAACACAGTTTTATATTCAGGAAGAAGTTCATGAAAAGTAAAAGTTAATTCACTCAAATACTAATTTTTCTGTGTAATTTCTTACATAACTTGACTTCAGAGAAATTGTCCAAGTCTTTAAAACATAGGTAACTTAAAACTGTATCCAAGAAAAGAAGAAATAGTGCAAGCTGATGAAAAAGGAAAGATGATTATACCCCTATATTCTACCCACTATATCAAACTGATAAGTTTAGACCCATCCTTCAGTTAATCTCTTTGAGAAAGTCACAGATGCACCAGGTTAAGTATTCAGAAATGTGGTCATATCAGAAGATTTTCCAGTAAAGATAGCTTGCTTATCAACTCAGGCCTAGGAAATGCCCTGGAGACAAGCTTCCATCTGCACATTAAGAGCTAAATCAATCTCCTATTTTACTCCTGGTCATGTGGCATCACGGCAACAAGTATGGTAGGAATAGAGAAGAGATGTCGTGAGATCTCCATAATCCACAATGGGTTTCATTAAATGAACATAACAGCGCTCTTCAGTACCTCCTCCCCAACTGCATCTTCTCTCTCTCTCTTTCATAAAAATGAGTAAAAATCTAACACAAAGAAAATACAATCCTCTAACGATTCAGTCTGCATGGTGGCCTTGACAAAAAAGGCATGAGCCAAAGGGAGAAAGGAAACAAGCAGAGAGGTGACACCTTCCCCATGTCACCAGTGGACACTTCCAAAGCCTGTATTGCCTTCTGTCTCTTGATATGCCCTGAAAACAAGGGACTGGAGTGATGCAGGTTAAATAGGGGCATGTTGGGATCTGCTGTCACCACAGCAGCACAGACACAGCAAACCATCACCAGAAACACCTTCATGACCAGCTCCATTTTCCTTCTTTCAACAACAGCATGATTTCTGTTTGCAGACTGTTTGTCTTTTACTTACTGTACAGGAAAGAAAAATGCCTCCTTTCCTCCTTCACAGCTCTCAACAACTTTTACACAGCTCCAGTTACATGGGAATCAGCTGACAGGGTAGAAGTACCTACACAACCTTCATCCTAATCACTCCCCTCAAGAGCACGTAGCCAATATCAAATCAGTCCTGCCTTGACTAGAGTCACAACTGATCTGCAACAATTCTTTGTGCAATGCCAGGGTGGCTCTGTCTTCATCTTCAACCACCCATTTGGTAGCTGAGGCGAGAACAAGCCAGGGACAGCAATACCCCAGAGGCCTTCCTGTCTTCAGACTAAAAACCTCACCTCCAGGCCCCAAGGACCTCCAATCCAATAGACTCCTCTTATCACCCCCATGCAGGAGCTCAGAGGATGCCAGGCCCTCTCCTTCCCTTTGCCCCTCTTTGCTACTTTTGGGTGTTTTGGCAAGACTAGCCAATAAGCAATTAAAAAACAATAGTAAAAAATAACACAAATTAAAAAAAAAGATCTAGTAAAAAGCTAACTAAAAAACCCTATTTAAGAAACAAAAAAACCACTCTCCTTCCTTATTTGGCATTTTTGAGACTGCATGTGGACTCCTGTGTCTCATCCTGGACTCCCCAGAACAGGAAGGACACTGCTATACTTGGTGAGGTCCCATTCCAGCACCTTTGAGATGGTGAGTAGCTGGGGCACATGGCACATGAGGGCAGGCAGAGGGACCTGCTGCTGCACTGTGCATTTGGGAGAAGAGAAGGCTTATGGCTGGGCCTGACTGGTGAGCTTCCAGTACATTTAAATCATTTTGCTGACCCAAAACCACATAGGAAATCCTCACATTTAGCTCCCACATGTACTTCACTATTGTTAATTTTGCTATCTAGAAGAGCAAAGGTCTTGTAAAAAAAAAAAAAATGTATAGAAAACTTAATTTCCCCTGGTTGCATCCCCTCTCTTTGTGGTAGGACACAAGGTGTGGATACAATCTCTCCTTCCTTCTTCCTGAGTCTTAGTGATCAAAGTGTAAGCCCATTCGGATGCAAGTACTCTTTGCCAATGTGCAGAGTAGATGCACTGCATCTCTAGTAAATGAGACATGGGAGGAAAAATGCTTCATCTAAAAGGTAGAAATCAAACATAGAAGCAGAGTTTTGCTGTGAACACTGTCTCTATGGAAAAAAAATACTTCTGTGAACTCCATAACTCCTCTGGTTTTAAGTTCTTTAACCTCACAGCTAGTAGGTAGCAGGCCATGCTGTCAACTATCTTTTTACACCTTGGTTTCTAATCAACAGATTTATTTGGTTTGTTCCCTTATGGAGCCATGGAGTTGACTGGCAGGTATCCAGCACAGCTTACAGGAACCCTCACTGGCAGCAAACCATGGAACACACTAAACTGACAGGCCTGGTGCACCTCAAGGAATTCATTATCAAATTTGCTCTGAACATAAATAAAAACATTGGGACTTTTTCATATCCTTTGTTTTGGTTTGGTTTAGGGGTGTTATTTTTGGTTTGGGGTTTCTTTTTTCCTTTTTAGCCTGCTATATTCTCTCTCTCCTCTTAGAGTAAAAGAAGACCAAATCACTCCACCGCTTACTCATGTATTTTCATGTCCTTGCAGTTGTCTCTTTTTTAACACTTGCCTTGCTTTATTGTGCCCTGAGACAGAATAAAAAACCCCATTTATCCCTGGTGCATCACAGGCTCAAATTAAATAGCAGTCACCCATACACATGTTCTTTTTCATATCAGGAATACAAACCAAGATTGCTTTGTTTATACACTCCATGATTTCAGTTTATGGAAAGATAACATCAGAGATAATAAAGATCATTTTAGATGTGTATTCGTTGTTTGCTTGTCTTGGTCTGGGCTGCTACTTCTGGAGGCTTATTAATAATCCCACCCAACCTGTTGGGGGAACAGGATGGGATAATATTTCCCAGCCTTTTACCTCCTTCTAGCTCTTCAGGTCTAGCACATCACTTTTTGAGATTGTCGAATTCCCTCTGGATGTTACGACATCACATTCTTGTTGCTAATTCTGCTATATCTCCTGTGTACAGTCTACAACATGTTTAGAATCAGGGCTGAGATTTCCAGGGAGGTTGCCCCGAGATCTGTCCCAGGGGTGAAAAATCCTGAGTGGCATGGAATGTGGGAGGATATAGGCCAGATTTTGAAGAAATGCCCTAGTCCAATGGTTTGGAAATTTCCCCCTGAACAAACACAGAACCCAGAAAAGGTAGCAGAATATTTAAAGGAAAATTACAGTGGCAGTTCCAAAGACGGGCAACTTATTGCACTGTGCTGGGCCATGGATAACGCTCATTCCATGCTGTTCATTACTGCACAGCAGCACCTACAGCTGGAGGGGAACAGGAACAAATCAGCAGACACTCCTGTCACTCAAGCTACGGTTAAACCAGAAGGGCAACCTAGGCCAGCAGTAGTCACCCGTGTCCAGAGGAGGAAATACAAGACCAAATGCATTTGCCTGGTGGATGATGATGGGGAGGCAGAGCTCTCACAGCCACCAGAGGAATCAGAGCTGGAAGTAATCATCAAATCCATATCCTTAGAAAGTCTATGCAGTCTGCAAAATAACCTCACCTGATGAAGGCGCAAGTCTATATTGAGCTGGCTGATCCAAGTCTGGGACACTGCAGGTGATGCTACAATTTCAGATGGCACTTGGGATTTCTGTCGTGTGATGTAGGTATCAACCAGGGGATCACAAGGAGGCCCAAACTCTCAGCCTCTGGATGCAACTCTTAACAATTGTGAAGGAGAGATATCTTTGCCAAGAACACCTCCAGCTGCATCAAGGCCCGTGGAAAACCACTAAGCAAGGAGTCCAAAGCTTGAGAGAACTGGCTGTGATAGAGATCATTTTCTCAAATAATGACCAACATACAAGAATTCCAGACCTGTACAACATTAATGTGGTTGAAACTTGCACAGCTTGGGATACAAGTGTACTCCCACTTCCTAGTGATGCTGCAATGGGATGAGGAAAACAAGACAGTGAGGACTATGACAAGAAGGCTGCAGACATACGAAGACACTGTCCACATCCCAACCTGTGCCCAAGTCTCAGCCTTGGAAAGAGACCTGACTGAGTATATGTGGAAATTGGAAGAGAGGACTGAAGAGAGCTATCAGAGAGCCATCAGAAACTCAGAAAGAAGCTTAGGAAGGGCCTTTTCCATGTTTCACCAGTACAGACCAGAATCCCTGCTATCTGAAGTAGGTGTCCCCCAGCTAGGGAGAGGGAGTACACTCCATGAGGCAAATTGTGGTTCTTCCTTTGTGAGCATGGAGAAGACATGAGAAGATGGGATGGAAGACCCACTTCCGTCTTAGCAGCACGGGTACATAAACTAAAAGAAGAAAGTACTAACAACGGAAACCTGGCAAGAATGAATTTAGCTCCAGTTTCCTGTGAATGTGTTCCTAGGCAGAACAGATGTGAAGATGACATGTCTGATCCCCTTGAAGGGACCTTCAGAATGTATGCCCAGGGAGTAAACGATAGCCAGAACTAGAGGGGCCCTGCCTCTAGCCTGATAGAGACATGGGAAAATTGTGTCTATTGGATTGTGTGGATCCAATGTCCTGGCACATCAGAACCACAAAAATACAAAGCTTTGGTTGACATTGGCACACAATGTACTCTGATACCATCATGACATGGTGGGGACAGAACCTGTTTCCATTGCTGGGGTGACAGGGGGTCTCAGCAGTTGACTCTGTTGGAAGCTGAGGTGACCTTGACTGGGAAGGAATGGAAAAACACTCTATTTTGACTGGTCCAGAGGGTCCATGTATTCTTGGTATAGATTACCTCAGGAGTGGTTATTTCAAAGACCCAAAAGCACTTTGTTGGGCTTTTGGGATAGCTGCTGTGGAGACAGAAGACAGTAAACAATCGAATACCTTGTCTGGTCTTTCGGAGGACTCTTCTGCAGTAGGACACCCGAGGGTTGAAGAACAGCAGGTACCAATTGCTGCCACAACAACGCACCATCAACAATACCGCACCGACTGAGACTCTATGTTTCCCATCTATAAGATGATCCATGAACTGGAGATCCAGGGAGCGGTCAGAAATACTTGCTCACCATTCAATAGCCCCATCTATCCTGTGCATAAGTCTAAAGGAGAGTGGAGACTCACAGTAGACTAATAATGGCCTGAATGAAGTCAGATTGTAAGCCCTCTCTACCTTGTGACCTTGTGACATAAGAAAAGTCATTTCATGCGGGGCCCTTAACAACAAGAAGACTTTGAACAGATCAGACAAGAGACTGCCCATGCAGTAGCCCTTGGGTCGCTCAGGATGGGACAGGATGAGAAGAATGTGCTTTACACTGCAGCCAGGGAGAATGGTCTTTCCTGGAGCCTCTGGCCGAAGGTACCTGGAGAAACTCAAGGATGACCTTTGGTGTCAGGGATACAAACGATCTGAGGCCAACTACACCCCAACAGGAAAAGGGATCTTAGCAACTTATGAAGGGGTTTGAGCCAACTTAGAAGTGATTACCACCAAAGCACAGTCCATTTTCACACCCTGACTACCAGTGCAGGGCTCAATGTTTAAAGGGAAAGTCTCTTCCACATATCATGCCACTGATGCCACATGTAAGTGGATGGCTCTCATCACACAGCAAGCTTGGATAGGAAATCCTAATTACCCTGGGTTCTTGGAAATCATCCTGAACTGGCCTGAAGGTGAGAATTTTTGACTATCATCTAAAGAAGAAGATGAGTAGGTGACACATGCTGAGGAAGCCCCACCATGTAACCAGCTATTGGAGAGTGAGAGGCGAAACACTCTCTCCACTGATGGTTCTTGCTGTATCACAGGGTCTAATAGGGAATGGAAAGCAGCTGTACAGAGCCCTATAAAGTGACTTGTGGAAGTTACCAATGGACAAGGTGAATCAAGTCAGGTTGCAGAGCTGAAAGCCTTCTAACTGGCTATGGATATCACTGAGTGAGAGAAGTGGCCAACACTCTACCTCTATGCTGACTCATGGATGGTAGCAAATGCTCTATAGGGGTGGCTGGAAAGGTGGATAAAAGCTAATTGGCAGCACAGAGGAAAACCCATCTTGGCTGCTCAAGTATGGCAAGACACCGCTGACCAGGTAGAGAAAATGATCATGGAAGTTCATCATGTGCCTAAGAGTCAAGCTGATGATGAGAATCACAGCAATTAATACGTAGATTGGGCTACCAAAATTAAAGTGTCTCAGGTAGATATAGACCGGCAACACAAGGGTGAATTTTTTCTGGCTTGGTGGGCCCATGAAGTCATCAGGAAAGAAGAGATACAACACACCAATGGGCTTGTGACCAAGGGGTGGATTTGACCACGGACACTATATCCCAGGTAATCCATGACTGTGAAACATGGGCTGCAATCAAGCAGGCCAAGCAGGTAAAGCCCCTGTGGTATGGGGGGCATTGGTCTGAGTGTAAGTATGAGGAGGCCTGGCAGATTGACTATATCACACTGCCACAAACCCACCAAGGCAAATAGTACATGCTCACAATGGTAGAAACTACCACTGGATGGCTGGAGATGTACCCCATGCTTCATGTCGCTGCCCAGAACACTATGCTGGGCCTTGAAAAACAAGCCCTATGGCAACATGGCACCCCTGAGAGAATTAAGCAGACAATGGGACTCATTTCAAAAATAACCTTATAAACACCTGTTGCTAGAGATCAATGGTGTTGAGACCACTGAGTGGGTGTATCATATTCCATCATGTACCAGCTGCTGGGAAAGTTGAGCAGAGCAATGGACTGTTAAAACCACGCTGAAGGCAATGGTTGATGGGACCTTCAGACTGTGGCATCTGCATTTAGCAAAGGCTACCTGGTTAGTTAACACCAGAGGTTGGATTAACTGAACTGGCCCAATCGTTACCCCTGTGTACAGCAGATGGAGATAAAGTCGCCACGGTGCATATGAGAGCTATGTTAGGAAAGACAGTTTGGATTAATCCCACCTCAAGCAAATGCAAACCCAGCTGTGGGATTGTTTTTGCTTGAGGACCTGGTTACACTTGGTGGGTAATACAGAGGGACAGGGAAACATGTCATGCACCTCAAGGGGATTTGACTTTGGGTGAGAACAGTCGGTAATGTTGATTTGCATATGTAACACTTGTTGCTGAATGGCAATGCCACTGCATGTTGGAAATACTATGGACAATGAGAATGAACTGCTCCCATTATATCAGTCATGGATCAAATGAACTCAATCCACATCTTGGGGGAAAAATCAGTGACTACTGAAATAATACCCGTATTTGTATATAGTTATTTGTATGTGTGTACGTATATAGTTAAAAGGTACTAATTGGGGCATGATACAGATGATATGGAATAAGGAATGGATGAAGTCTTGGGTGACCCAAAAAATGTGGATTGTGTTCCATTAGTCCTCTATGTCAGTCCATGCAGTTTGTGTTACTGTCCCTTTAAGACCCAGGGATCGGAAGTGGAATTGGAACCAGTGTTTTGCCCTGGGTCCATGGAGACTGGAGGTGTTGGGGTCCCTTTAAGAGTGAAGGAACACTCAGACAGAGCTCTATTTCTTGTTTCTTTATGGGCTGCCAAGAGAGTTTCCTGGGGCATATTCTCTGAGCCAGGGCAGAGAGAAGCAGAAGCATTCTTTAGTTTCTCTCTGAAATCCGTGGGAAATTGCCTGGTGCAGGTCTCTGAGAAACTGCATTTGTCAATCCTAGACTGTTTCAGAGAAAATGCCCTAACACCTTTTTTGGCCAAGGTTGCCAGAGGCAATCCGTGTTCCTGGAGCTGGTAGAGGACTTTTTTTGGGACCTTTGTTTTTGCTACTGCCACTCAGGAGAGTCATGCTGTGAAAATTGGTCCTCCCCCTTCCTTCCTGAGTTACAGCCGCTGCCCCAGTTCCAGCTGCCACTGTTGACAGAGCTGCCACCTCTAGGAGAGACCCTGTCAGGTGGCGTGGAGCAGATGGTTCAGCAACATTTGACTGGTTTTGAACAGGAATAGCTCTCCAGGTTTCCTTTGTTTTATCCTTCTTCCCCCTTGGTTGTTGTTTGGGGGAAGCAGGAGTTTTGTAATCGCAGAGGTTTAGTTGTTCTGCTGGTTTTTTTCTTTCCTTTGTTCTCTCTCTCAATCACATGGTAGGGAGAATGGATCTTCTCTGCCATCTTGTCTTTGTCCTCTGGCTGATGCAGTCTTCTACAGAAGTCTCTATATTGGGGGAGGGGTGTCACTGCCATCTTGTTTTCTTTGTTCTTGTGGAGTCCACAGGATTCAGGACCTTTGTATCTAGTGGTTATTACTCTTATCTTGGTTGTGGCTGGTGCTTTTTTTAGCAAACTTATTTTTTCACTTATATCTTCTTGCATTTGTCTCTCCTTGTTGGTGAAAGGGGAGTGGTTAAAACTGAAAAGAAAGCTAGTTCGGTTCCCAAGCTCCACCCCATAAATTGTTTGTAGCCAAGACACTTCTCAGAAACGTATCCAGTTCTGGCTTCAGAGTTGAAAGAAACCCCTGTGTGGCAATCAAGGCACTGCAGAAACGCAGATCATAGTCACAAAATGTTCCCAAGCATGAGCAACTACAGTTGCTGAAAGTGGCCTAAAAGACATAGCAAGAGCTGCACTACACCTTGTTAGCTTGCACTTCTCTCTTCTATGCTCCATCACACAGTACATCCTGGTGCCAGCATTTTTTTCAGGTTTCTCACCAGGCTGAGATAATTCAAAGGGTAATTCCACTTCTCTAACAAAACAAAAGCCACGATCTAAAGATGCTGATCTCCATCAATCTTTACAGCAAATCAGCTGAGCTGGCTTACATAGAAACCCACAGACAATGAAGTCTGATAGCAGTGACAGGAATTTATAGAAGTCTTAAACTGGAAAGCTTAGTGCACAGTTACAATAGTTATATCTCCTGAACTGATCTATGTGGCTAATTTTGTTCAGTCGAAGTCTCAGCACTTTATTATTACAGAAATTAATAAGAAAACACTACATTAAAAGAAATATCATCATTGGCTGATTCTCGCTAAAGATATAAATCTCAGAGTCTGCATCGCCCATCTTGAGTGCACAGGAACCAAATTTTACAAGAAAATTTTACATGATTCTGCAACCATGCACACACTATTACTTATTAAAAAAAATAGTATGACTGTTCTAGTTTGAAAACAAACCAGTGGGAGGCACCAAGTCAGAATAACAATTTAATAGGGAAATAATAATAATGATTTTAAAAAAAGGTAAAGGCAGAAAAAAAACCCAGTGGGTTAAACTGACAGAGTCAGGATACAACCTGACACCCTGTTGATCAGGGTGGCAATAGCAGTCCAGTAAGATGGTGGCTGCAGTCCTCCTGAAGTGGTGGATGTGGCTCTGTCAAAGCGGTGGTCCGGTCGAAGGGTCTGCTCTTCCTCAGAAGGTCCAGTGGTGGCTATGTAGCTCCTGCCCTCTGGGAAATCCAATGGAAAGGGTGTCTGTGGTGTCCAGAGTCTCAGATTATATGCAGGATGGAATGCTTGGTTCCTCCTTCTGGGTGGAGCATCTCACAATGGGATGATGAGTCATGAGGCAGGGCATTGATGGGCTCATTAACAGAAGATAGTCCGGGGGGAGTTATCTCTGAGTCATGCGGCAAGGCATTGATGGGCCATTAGCAGAAAGATAGACTGGAGGGAGGAGGCCAGGAAACACTGCCCCACCTGGTTTTAACAACTCATGAGAATGGTAATAGAATATACTGCAACCCAGGACAGTGACCAAAGGCAGTAAAAAAAAATCATGGTTTCTCACTGCAATCTTGAAACAAATAACAGTGATTGACAAGTAGGGTTCAGAATTATTTGAGGACAAAGCACCAAGCAGCTTTACTGAGAAAGTCAGTATTGAATTCAAAGTTACTTCTCAAAAAACATCACTCAGGCCTTTTGCAGAGGGAGATTTATCAGTCCACAAAAGTGAAGTTTAATTTGGACACATTTTATTAGTTGCCCAAAGCAACTGAGGGTCCTACTTTTGAGTCCTAGAATGGGGAAACTCTGGGCTTCCTGGGTTTTATTTTTCAACACCTCCGATTTTGCTGAAGTCAGTTGATGTTTACAGTGCTTCCCAAATGTTTGCCTATGGAATTTCATACCAACAGTTGAAAGCAAAAGAACATAGAAATCACAATGTTTTGGAATTAGAGCGCTTCCAGACAATGCCCTTTATTCTGCAGCACTGCTGCTTGATCAGCAGCTATAAAATCATACTTGAGAGAGAACAAATAAGCAATCCAAACCACTGAATATTTTTGCTCAGGCAGTTACAGTATTTTTTAAAGGGATGGGTTAATCTTTGAAACTTTGGCTCTAAGCACTTCTCATCAACAGAACACAGATATTGGCACTACAGAATCAATGAGAAATATCTGAAACTGGCTTTGATTGAATCAAAAAGTTTAAACAGTTTAAAGCCCAAAAGCAGACCATTTACTTAAAGTCAGTATCTATGCAATGAAGCATACTCAATTCGCTGCTCCACTAAAAACAATGGCTGTTCCTTGTAGACAGTGGCTCTAAGGCTGATGTTTCTAGTCACTTAGTTCCTTATGTTTCTTCCCCAACACTAAAGGAAATAGTAATTTTCTGCCAATATTTGACAAGGTATTTCCATCTGTACCTAAAATAGATTTTTGACATCTCAGTGCAGATATTTTCTTTCTGTTTCTTTTTGCTGCCCACCATGACACTATTCTATATATTGGGGGATAGAATTTTCAGAATACTCCTCCACAACACTCACATTGACTGAAATCAGCACTGTAAGTTCCTGGTGTTTGGCTATAGGATCACATCACTGTCGACAGGTTGAAATAAATAGAAAATTCAGGCTAAACAGCAAGCAGAGCCTTCACTGACCATCTTGGTCAAAGTCAGTCCCAGAGACAGGCTCATTTCCCCACATTTATATGAAAATTAGATGAAACAACTGCTCAGCACTATGTCACATTTAAGAATATGTAGAAGGCACTGTGTGTCACATAGGATTTCACAAATTGCTTCCTCTCCCATGAAAAAGACCATGGGGCTGGAGCCTTCCTGTCTAGCACACTAGGCTATTTTTAAATTATCACCCCTTGAAATTCACTAATCCAGTAAAAACAGAAAACTGTCATCCTTTGAACTGTCTGCTACTAGAAAGTTAATCATGGACTCATTTTGGCAGATAAATCATATATTTCATGAGGCTTATTTTAAATTGCAGCTTTTTAAATCTCCTTGGCATATATAGTAGACTGGTCTATGCCCCCTAGACTGAATTAGGTTTTGCATTAAGTCCCATTTACAATTTCCAGACAGGAAGTGTTAAAGTAGATAAAGGTTATATTTATGCTTTACAATAAAGAAACAGGAGGCTAGCTCTACACTCAATTACATGTACACAAACAGTGTCGCTGTGATACTTAGTAACTATATGGGAGTCAATTTGTATACTATAACCCATTGTCACAAAGTATAGTCTCACTATCAGAAGTGAAAACTGAAAGCAGGAATAAACAAGACAAACACCTTTTAACATTCTTTATCTTGTAGCGTAGAAATACTAATATGTAATATACAATAATGCATGTTGCTATTAAAACAATGTAATACCAGTCTGTGGTGACACTTTAATATCCCTAGGCAGCCACCGTGCTAATTTTTACCTCCAATCATCCTTTGAGAGATTAGATAAAATATTCATCTCTTCGTCATCTTGCAAAAGACGATATGCCGCACTAACATGGTGATTTTCAAGCACAGACCGGTCATTATATAGAATGGCTGAGTCTGACCTAGCATTTAAAAGAAAACATAGGAAAGGTTGTTTCTTCCCTGTCTAAAGAGACTCAGAAATTTTCCTTTGATCAGCTACAGCAATTAAGTTTATAGAACAGATATGAGCACTTTAAGAGTACTTGTAATACTTTGTTAATTGCTGTTACTCAGTAAAAGAAATCTAAAGATCAAAGCACTGCAAAATCTATTTCACTAGATGAGACTCATGTAACTTCCTTGTTACAGGAAAACAAGTGCTGAAAGCTGTGAGAGATACGTAAACTTGGGAGTAGAACCATGAGGTTTTTTCCCAGTTCTTATGTATGTCTCTCTGATATTAAAGTCTGACTGTACCCAAGTAAGCAATTGCAAGGTGTGACTAAATACTGTTTCCAGAACAGCAAACTGGCTGTAAGCAAGATATAACTGAACTGATTCCTGACATCTGTGTGTTAGACTATTCTATCTGGAAAGGCAATTGCCAGTGGAACAGAGTAAGACCAAAGGTATTTCATGCCTGATTTTAAGCCCCAGAGCAGAGATCTGTGATTGATGACTGGATAAACGGCTCTGAAGACCAAGAAATTAACAGCAACAGAGGGTGAATATGTTTTGTTACAGTCCTCACTCAGAGCTGCTTCACAGAGAGCACTGTATATTTTCATCCTCTGACACTTTACACCCTCTGATGTTCAATGTTAGAAAAATTGAATTATGACTGTCCTTCCTTGAATATTTTTATAAGTATTTGGAAAATACAGCAGATTCCTAATTCCTGTATGCATGAAGTTGTAAGAAGAGTAGTATGGCTTCACCCAGAATAGAGACAGAAACTTCTTTCTCCATTCCCAGTCTTTACTGTGCATATGTGCGCTTTATCCTAGAAACCATTGTTGATGCACAGCATGATTCAGCTAACACACTACAGACATCTATTTTAATTACAGACATGTAATCTAATTTAATTACAATGCATGTTAGAAATGCCCAAGTGTGCAGGGTCAGCTGAGGACATTTAGACATTTTATCATTGCTACAGGTACACTCCTATTGTCAAAATAATACACAGACATTAGATGCCCAATATCACTGAAACGAGAGACTTCATAATCTTTGCACAATTCTAAATTTTGCTGCCATCTTCATCTTATTTTCCTCTCTTCCACCAACACCGGTCCAGTCTAGTTTGTGATCAGTTAATTACTCTCTGGCAATTTATGATGCTTTAAAAAAATATTTCCCTGATTAGATAGTGGCAAGCTGTCCCCTTGCTGCAGGTGTGGTTTTCCACTCAAGTAAAAATAATATGTATAGTGTTCATGTTCACTGATGAATGCAACAAACTTGGTTGAATGCCTGATTTATGCCGTTAATGTTTGATTCTTCAACAAGGAGAAAAAATTGTAAAATTATAGTATCTCCTTCAAAACTTTACCTTCATCAAAATACATCACTCTATACAGCCATTTGTCTTTGAAAACATTACATGGAAATATTTTTGGACCTTTCTTTTTCCTGGTTATTGATATGAAACAAGGCTCAGGAATCTAGAATACATGCATTCCATTATGAATGTTTGAGCAAGAGAAAATTAAACGCAACCTGAGGAAGTGAACTTTCCTCCTCTAACACTTGAAAGCAGAAGTTCCTGCACTTTTCTAAGGTAGTTATGCTGTTATTCTCCAAAGGCTTCCCCCTCCATTTCCCAACCCTTCATCATGATTTACAGTGGCCTCACCGTGTCTGGATGTGAAAATTGTTGGTGGTTCCAGTGTGTTCATAGTCATGTATTGCAGCTGCAAAAATCATAGCGAAGATCTCCAGCTCTGTCAGCCAGTGCTGAAAAGAGATTACAGTACAATCAGATAAGTAGTCATTCTCTCAGGCTTTTGTCTTCTAAGGTAAGTTATCTATCCTCTGTTGACAGTCAGTGTTGCATGTCATTACCTTTCCCCTGCAGCCTGTCAGCTGTTATAAAGCAAACTTCTCTGGTTGATACATAAAAGCCAAACCAGTGTTCATCCTGGACCTTCATCTAAATAAATTGAACTTCAGCAAAATGGTTTCAGGAGCTAATAAGGCCTAAGGCATAACAAGGGGAAGCATATGTTCTGAAAGAGCAATGTTTGAAGAAGGCAAACAAGGAAAACTCAAGAAAATCAAGGTTTATCAAGGGGAACTTGATGATATATGTGCAGGTAAACACATACCCCAGGGTATGTATTTTCAGTTCAGTTTACCTGAGTAGCAGAGACTCAGATACAGAAGAATGTCACTATTTTCCAGTAAACTAAAAGTCTCTGTCAATCACTGAATCATGAGGAGAACAAGGAAGATAACTTCAAAAGATGTACATCTTGTTATTTATTTGTCATTTTTAAAAACACTTGAGAAAGCCCTGAAGTTTGTGGGGTTTTTCCTAATTCCCTAGTCAAAGCCTTATTTTACAATGCTTAAATCCCTTTTGCCTTAGATTTACAAACTATTCAGATGGTTTTAATAATTTTTATCTGAGTCAATAAATCGTTTTATTGTCTGGTTTTCCACTAGTAGCCCACAAGGAGTGTTCTTAACATCAAGCACTTTGGAGTCAAAGGTTTTAGACACTGTAGATGCTGTAAATATTTGTATGAAGTGCTTAAACGTACTGCATTTAGAAAAAGCCTTTACCTCAGCAATTGCCAAATACTTCTGTAACACCTCACTGTCAACCTGAAAACGTTTTGACAGGCATTCATATACAAACTGCCTTTTAAGTCAAAGCCTGGCAAAGGCACTAAGGCTTCCAAAATCTATTCTAGACATCTACTATAGCTCAGGGACCAACACTGGTGTGTTAAGCATGTGCAGGGAAGCACAGGTAACAGTGGGACTCTGCACACAAAAACTGTCTAGCTCTTTATATGCATTCCACAGTCATCTCTGCAAAACCAGTGAAGAATGGAGCAAGTCTCAGTATTAAAGATCCCCTTACATTAAAGATGTAGTTTGAAAATATAGCCCAGAGATATTTTGCACAATGCTACTGACAATAATCAAGGTAGTTCTTGGTTTTGGGTTTTTTCTTTTTGTTTCGTTCGTTTGGTTTTTTTTTTAGAGTAAGAGAGAGAGGAGGGTGAGAAGTGCAAGAAACGATCAGAAACAGAAACTACACTGTTTTCTCATATCTACACAATTGATCCAGGACATAACTAGAGAGCACTGATGGTGGAGAAGTCTGTTCAATTTTATGTGAGTTGTGAACACGGAATGATTTCCAAATGATTAAGAACATTAATTCAAGTTTCAAGCAACAACTTCTGGCAACTGCAATGCGGGGGTGGGGGGAAATGGAACTAGGGTTTCCAGGCTGCATGTCTAGATCTGGACTTTCATTGCTAACTGTGGTCTGCCATTTCCCAAAAGGAGAGACTGCAAATGATGGAAAAGAATCAGGGCACATGTTCTCAGTAATAGCCAGAGCAAGCCTGTATTATGCATGCAGAACTCATCCAGGACACATTCAGCTAGTCCAACGCATCCATTTCAGACCTTCTGGACAGCATCTGACAAGTCCCACACAAACAAGATGTCATGACGCAAGTCTTAAAACATCACTAAGGCAATAAGTCTTAGTGTTTGACGTCTCCTACCTTGTCTCTTAAGACACATACAGGAAAAGTCCTGACTTGCACACCTTATCAAAGCATTACTTGTTGAACAATTTTGGGTAATGTAGGTTTTCAAATAGGGTGTATTAGACCTTATTATTAGCAGTATCTTGTATTAGCAGAATTAAGTATCATAACAGCATTTGAGGAAGATCACTCAGAATAAAACAAATTACAGCTGTGAACTGTTGGTAATAAATAAAGCAGTGTAAGTAGAATAAAGTCAAAATAGGCTTGTGAGTAACAGGAGGGAAGTCATTGGAACCTATTAGTCCCTTTTCTCCTGCCACAACCTTGCAAGAGAAAGCAAACAAGACAGCAAAGAGCCAACAGAGAATGGATGCAATCTCCATCAAAGTGCTGACTTTACATTTCACTGCGTTGTGGTGGATTTCATCTTGCAAACAGCTAATTTTTAAAGAACAAAGCCATCAAGAACATCAGGGCACTGTCACAAAAGATGAAAAGAGCAAGGAAATGTGAATGGTTTTGATTTCTAAAGGGCTGACAAAACCAAGCCAGAATAAAACCATATCAAACTTTATGCGATGGTAGGAGGTCAGAAATGGCGGGGGGTAAAGGGTATGAAATACCAAGTATTGGCTTCCAGACTGAAAAAAATAGGGCAAGGAAGCATGACTGTCTTTCAAAAATATACAATAAATGTGAAGCATTAGCTACTAGTGTGGCTCATTTGCATGTAAACAAAAGGACTGTTGTATATAAAAAGAAGAAGGAAGAGGAAAGAGTAGTATTTCCAAATCTAACCAAAAAAAGAATGCATTTCCAAGAAATTGCTACAACCTAAGTAATTAACTAGTTTCCTTCCCAAGAATTTATGAACTTTTATTCCTAAGTAGATATTATTTTCAAAGATTATGATGATCTGCTTATTAATAACAATAAACTAGAGGAGAAGATGATCTCACTTCCCTTTAGTACTAAAAGATGTGACAGAAGTCCTGTACTTTCACAGTTTTTCAGGTCTGCTGCAGGAAATAGTCTCCTGTAATTCTTGTCAGTATCAGAGAAAGAAGTCTTAAGCTTTACAATTTTCACATCATTGTCCAGGTTAAAAGAGAAATCATGGTATTTACAAAGAGTTATAGAGATTAATCAGAAAACAAAACCAAAGAAAGCAATAATCAGAGCTGAATTACAGAGTTTAATAAAGGAAGAAATGAAATGAGCAAAAAGTGTGTCAGCTCTTGGAAGCTGTTCCTGCACATCATGCTTGTATGCCAATCCTCTATGAGATAAACATGAGATTCATTCCAAATTCTCTTTCAACATTTTGTCTATGAAAGAGCCAAAAACGTTGTAGTTCATACAGTAAAGCATAACAAACTAACTCCAAAGCATCATTCTATGGGAAAAAATAACAGGAAAACTAATGAAATTTCAGAAAATGAGAGGGAAGGAAGATTAAATTTAAAATAAAATAAAACAAAAATGAGGGATGAAACAAAACTCTTCAGAGAATTAATAAATAAAGGGGGCATGACAAAGGCAAAGGAACCATGTAAAGACAAACCAGAAACATGTTTCTTACATTTAAGACTAGAACAAATTTTAACTATATAAACTATTTTTTTTAAAAAGCATTTTTCCACATTACTAGTTAATAACTAATAACTTTCCAAATAACTAGCTAGCAAGAAAAATGAGGGGGTTTTGTTCTACTTTTGTATATAATTTTTTCACAAATTGTTTTCATCCCATTGGTGAAGAATGATACCAATGGCCCTAACACACTTCTCAAACCAAAGTATTGTGTTCCAGCATGCCCAAGTTGCTTGCATAATTATTGTAGAAGTGATGAACTAAAGAACTATATATACTACAGTAATAAATATATTATATATATATAATATATTTATTACAGTAATATATATATACAATATAATGATAACATACTGATGTGAGCAAATCCTGGAAAGAGGAAAATGCCCCCTACGTTTCTTTACTGTGTGTGAACACACTATGCATAGAGGAAGCTAGCCCCGCTGTGAGCAGGATATTAGGACTGATGACCTCAAGGGTCATCATTTCTCATTTTCAAACTACATTAATCTGTGCACTTTGAGGTTGGCTGTATAGTTCAGGGAAAGTGAGGTGAAAACAGAGAAAAAAAATAAAACCAAAGTTAAAAAAAACTTTCAAACAAGAAAAGCACAGCTGAAATGTCACTGTTGGCATGCTGTGAGTTAGTGATTTCCTATTGTTCTATATTAGATCCTAAACCAAATTACAGATATGATTTGGGTGTGGGAATGATTAGTGCTTGGCAATATTCCTGGGAGGCAGAAGACACTCCTCTGGACTACAACTCCATCATACTGGTCTGCATGGGCTACTATGTGTGTAGCTTATTGCAGCAGGAATACATGGGCAACGGGGTCAGTTCAGGCACTGATTGCAGAGCAAGCAAGTACATATGCTTACAAGCATACACATTCTAGTTCCTCTTTTCTAGATGGAAGTCTGGTATGTGTACATTCTCTGACCTCTGCACATATTTATACATATTGCACATATTCACTTCTGTAAAGAATAATAAAAAATGTTTTTATAAATAAATTAATGACAAAAAAAGGAGAGTGGCAAGGAAAATCTCCGTTCTTTATTTGACATGGTGGGGAATATAGTTACCAAAGGTGAGGAAAGCTGAGGTACTTAATGTAGGTGCTAAAAAGCTAGAAGCAGAGAAATTCTTCAGCTTTTTCTCAATATTCTGTGAGAAGACTGTCTTTCTTATGTAAACTATTTTAAACAAGGTCACAGTTTCATAAACTTCATGCACCTGCAAGCATGCAAGATTGCAATTGCAAGATTGTTATGGCTTTGACTTTGAAAATATTTTGGAATAAGTATCTTAAGACTTGGCCAATCCTCTCAAGGGGTAGATGGCCAAGGAACCAATTACCTATTGCCACTCAACACATTTTTTGTGATCTAGCCTATACAGTAGTCAGAAAATTATTTAAAAAGACGCTTCGGCTTCCACTTGTTTATGAGCCTACACTATGTCATTTTCTTTATGCGACTCAGACGTAACAGCGACAACTTAACACCTTCTTTGCCTCAGTTTTCACCAAGTAACACAGGTCATCGTCAGGACAACTGGCCTCCTAAGCTAGTAGATGGGGACAGGGAGCAGAATAGATCCCCTGTAATCCAGAAGGAAGCAGTTAGTGACCAGCTGAGCCACTTCGATGCTTGCACATCCGTGACACCAGGTGGGATCCATCCTAGAGTGATGAGGGAGCTGGCAGAAGAGATCACTAAGCTGCTCTCCATCATTTATGATCAGTCTTGGCTAACCAGGGAAGTCCCAGATGACTGGAACCTGGCCAGTGTCACGTCCATCTATAAGAAGGGCCAAAAGGAGGATCCAGGAAACTACAGGCCTGTCAGACTGACCTCAGTGCCCAGCAACATTATGGAACAGTTCATCTTGAGTGTGATTACATGGCACCTACAAGATAGCCTATTGATCAGACCCAGCCAGCATGGATTTAGGAGGGGCCAGCCATGACTAACCAACCTGATCTCCTTTTATGACCAGGTGACCCGCCTGGTAGATG
>VZTI01002944.1:31901-67858 GCA_013397865.1 Struthidea cinerea | reverse complement strand
GGATCTGTGTCGGGCCCAGTCCTGTTTAATGATAAAGGGATCGAGCCTACCATTAGCAAATTTGCAGATGACACCAAGTTGGGTGTGAATGTCCATCTGCTGGAGGGTAGGAGAGCTCTGCAGAGGGACCTGGGCAGGCTGGATCCATGGGCTGAATCCAATGATACGAGGTTTAACAGACCAAGTGCCGGGTCCTGCACTTTGGCCACAACAACCCCCTGCAGCATTACAGACTGGGGACAGAGTGACTGGTCAGTGGCCAGGCAGAAAGGGACCTGGGGGTGCTGACTGATGGCAGACTGACCCTGAGCCAGCAGTGTGCCCACGTGGCCAAGAAGGCCAATGGCATCCTGGCCTGTATCAGGAATAGTGTGGCCAGCAGGACCAGGGAAGTCATTCTTCCCCTGTACTCAGCACTGGTGAGGCCACACCTTGAGTACTGTGTCCAGTTCTGGGCCCCTCAATTTAGGAAGGATGTTGAGATGCTGGAGCATGTCCAGAGAAGGGCAACAGGGCTGGTGAAGGGTCTGGAACACAAGTCCTATGAGGAGTGGCTGAGGGAGCTGGGGTTGTTTAGCCTGGAGAAAAGGAGGCTCAGGGGAGACCTTTTCGCTCTCTACAACTCTCTCAGAGGAAGTAGTAGGCAGGTGGGGGTCTGTCTCTTCTTGCAGGCAACCAGCAACAGGACAAGAAGACACAGTCTTAAGCTGCACCTGGGGAAGTTGAGCTTGGGCATCAGGAAGAAGTTCTTCATAGAAAGAGTGATTGGGCATTAGAATGGGCTGCCGAGGGAGGTGTTGGAGACACCATCCCTGGAAGTGTTTAAGACAGGATATGGTTTATGTGCCATGGTCTAATTGATAAGGTGGTATTTGGGCACAGGTTGGACTTGATGATCTCAAAGGTCTTTTCCAATGTAGTTGATTCTGTGACTCTGTGAATCATTTTGATATAACTATTCCTGCAACTTTTAAAAATATCTTCTAATTTTTAAGACATTTAATCTTTCTTGCTTCTCAACTTCTTACACAACCAAACAAAACAGCTTTTTTGGTAAAATGTATTCTCAAACACACTACTCTGTAGCATAGATGGAGTAAAAGCATATTTACTACATATCACACAATTTTAAACCTCATTTTTAAAGAATATTTTATAGCAGTATTTCCCTACTATAAACAGCTCATAACTTTATTCAGGGATATATGTCTCCTAGAACTCAATAACCTATTTAGAAAGGGAATTGATGGCAATCAATTCTTCTGTAAGGAAAAATACTCCAATGTATTAAAGTCCAAATTTTAATTACTATATTTAATATTTAAATAATTTGGTTTAATGGCAATATACATTAATAAAAGTTGCAGAACAGCTCATGAGATGGACTTTTCCATTTCCCACAATATGAGCAAATTATCCTTTCCCTCTAACAACTCTACTTAAACTGTAATGCATGTATAATCATGATGGAGAGAATACAAATTTCTGCTTCATACAAGATTAGTATTTCTCCTAAGGTCATTAAGTTGTTACATATTACTCAGGGCTTAGAGCAATAGTACACCGTCTTCCATTAGAAGAATTGGTCTTTGAGTAAAGGGTGATTTTATACTATGTGTGCACATATGTGTAATTGCAAATCTAGACACTCTGAAAAGGGTACAGACTCAAGCAAGGTACCGCAGTAGTACAGACTGAAGGTGATGCTGTGAGAGACTGGAAAGATTGATGTCTCAAGATATTTCGGGATGCATGTGTGGGGGAGGAAGGAGCAGGTCGGGCCTTGACCTGGTGAGGCAGTGCACTGCCCTGTACACCACCACCCCCAGAGCCTGTATCCCAGCCCAGCAGTAGCTGCCAATCCCTGGCACACAAGAGGCAATGCTCCACACCCACCTCTGGAGCCCCTAACCCAGTTTCTGAGTGGGCAAATGACCAGAAGTCCTAGCTGGGGGAAGGGTTCAGGAAGGCCAAGGGGTATTTAAGGCTGAACATGAGGCAATCAAATGCCTTGACTGTACCTCCTCTTGGAATTTCTATCTGAACCCCGCTGGAACCCAGGAGTTGGTAGTTTTTTGTGTGCTTTTCTGTATCTTTTCTATCTTTCTCCCTTTCTCCTTCTTCTTCTAATTCCTCTTCTTGGAATTCTTGAGTAACTTAAAATCAAACAGGCATAAAGTTTGCTAAGTTGAATGAGCCAAGTTAATGCTTTAAGAAGTGTTTCTGTAAGAATGTTGCACTAAACCTTTTGCCAAAGTTCTGTGCTCTTCTAAAGTTTTCAGTAAAATCTTTTTGTTGTTTTGACCTCTTGAGAATATCTTCTCGGTATTTGCCCCATGTGTCTAACTCAAGAGCACATGAACAACCGTAAGCCCTTTTAAAATCTCATTGAGCAAGGTTGTTTGGGGTCTTACAGATGCTAACTCAGGGCCTGCTGCTGTTTCCACTCTGTTTCTCTCCCACAGGCGAACATGTCCAAAAATTCACACAATTTCTCAAGTTTCAAATAATGGTCACAGGGCTTTCTGTGACGAAATTTGTCATGTTGCTAAAACATTGTTTATTTTGAGATACGTCGGCTTCCAATCTTATAACATCCAAACTTTGATAGAATCAGATTGAATTTCTGTACAAGCTTACCACAAAGGCTGTTTGGCTGATAAGACCAGACCAGCTCTGCAACAATAAGACAACTAGACATATATATTCCACGCCAAAATACAGCATAGAGCAAAACATCTCCACTCTCTCCCTTTTCCAGAGCTATTGTTTGTGGCCCACCCTAATTTAACCACAACTTTGGCTGAGTGCTTTAGTCTTCAGCTGCAAAATAAACCTGTTGGAACAGTTTATGCGTTTATTTTTGTACATTTTAGCCTAGCACAAATTATTTTCCTGCATCTTAAGGAAAAGCATCCTGTAGATGCAAAGTAACAGTCAGCCAAACAGTTTTAACAAGGCATTACTAATAAGTAGAACTTCATCGTAATTGTTGTATGGGATAAGAGCATGTCTCAGCTAGAGCACTTATTAAAGATACACCACCACTGAAGAAAATTAAAAATTATGCTTCAGGGAAAGGATGCATTTAATAATTCAGATCAATAGAATAAGGATTCAAATACCATATCTAAAGGCCTAATAGCAACACTTCAAAAATAATCATCATTACTTCATGAAAGTAAGAGAGTTTTTAAAAAAAGACAACAACCAATGCAGGACCCATTAGAGTCAGTCTTGATTGTTTAATGTAAATGAGCACATCATTATGATTATAAAAGTGACCATATTGCTTTTTTCCTAACCCTGACATACTTTTGTAAATACTCAAGCAAAACAATTTTGTGAAAAGAATTTTTACTTAGCATATACTCATTATTCTTTAGACCAAGAAAGCACTTGAAGTTGTTTGGTTATTAATTTTTTTGAGTGGGATTTGTGAAGAATAGTAAATCTGCTTGTCATCAGTAATGACAGTTCAGACCAAGAGCTGGTTTTAGGCGAAGAGATGATAAAACAAGTTTTCTCTCAGTCCAGTTTTGGGTAAACAGACCATGAATTGTGAGTTTTCATTTACTGTTTGGGGTGGCCTTCAACATCAGAAATAGGTTTACATAAAAATGTTAGAAATTGGTCCAATGATGGGAGTGATTATTTTTGTTTCTGGTAGAGCCAAAGTTCAATCACACAACACTCTAGACTTGGTGTCTTGGCAGTGTTTGTAGAAACTGGGAATAATTCTCAACTTGATCTAACAATGAAAGAATTTTATTTTCCAGAGCACAAGAGAAGATGACTTAGAGAAAGTCTACACATTACTTTTGGCAGACAAAACATCATTACAATTCTAATTAATAATGAGTTACTTTATTTTATAAACACACAGGAAATTTCAAGTGTCTTAGTGTATCTGCAAAACTGCACCTTTCCAGAGAGGTTCCATCAGCCCTATGCACCTGTACACTATATACAAGGCATTTCCTTTTATTAAGCTTAAAACACTCTTGGATAGCTTCAGAATCATCTCACCACTAACAAAGCTAAAGACCAGGTAAATAGAATCATCATAGATTCATTTAAGATTGGAGAAGACCTCTCAGATCATTGAATCCAACCAATAATCCAGCACTGCCAGGTCCACCATTAACCATGTCCCTAAGCAGCACATCTACACATCTTTTAAGTAGCTTCTGTGCTATTGCTTGTACTTTGGAGAAGAGACCAATCCCCATCTCAGTACAACTTCCTTTCAGGTAATTGTAGAGAGTTTATATGGTCTTCCACGAGACTCCTTTTTCCAGATTAAACAACCCTCAGCTGCTCCTCGTCAAACTTGTGCTCTAGATCCTTAGATTTGATAGCACTATTTTTTGAGATACTTTCCAGAGAAAAACAGCTTGCTTTTCTCAGATCACCTAGCAAATCAATAGCAAAACTGCCGTCAAGCTCTTGATATTTTCCCCTCTAGTTTCCTGTTCTAAAAAACTCCATTGTCGCTATCACATTTTGAGAAACAATCTGACACAAATTGATTTTGATTTTAAAAACTGAAGAAAGGCTCTGTTATAATGAATGAACAGTCATTAATTTACTTTCTGTCCCGATTGAGACTGTTTGGAAAAACAAGAACATGAATTCCTACAAATTTTGATTAAATTAATAATTACAGCCAGCTTTTGCTAATAATTAGATTTAACAGAGTACATTATTTAATATCTTATTAGCCTAGCCTAATGAAACAACCATTAAAGTACTTTTGAATCCCATCAACACCACTGCCAGTGTCAAAAAAAGATGGAAACATCAAAGTCTCAAAGAAGTAAGGAAAAACTCTCACTCAAAAGTAGAAGATGGAATGAGAGTGGGAAATAGGAGGTATTTGTAATTATACAGTGGGCCCTAAGTTAATTAAGCTTACTGCATTTGATGGGCTGGATGCCACTTCACTCATCTCTATGGGACATACTCCTGCTACCTAACTCTAGTGACTCTGAAGAGTCTACTGAATTGAGTGTCTTATTATTTTAACACTCCCACTGTAAACAATGAACAAAAAATTTAAGCCTTTGGAGCATTTTGTTTAGCTAAAATAGGACTGAGAAGGCAACTCTACATCTGCTCATCTTCCATCCTTGGGATTGTAGGCTAGAATAATTAAACAGCCAGGCAATTTGAAAAGAAGCAGAGAAGGCTTGAGTAGAGGCTATAAGTGAAATCAACTTAAGAAAGTTGTCAAAAAGCAGGTTCTGCTATTTTGTTTGCTATCATGATTAATAAATAGTGAAAAGATACATTTTGAGAAAGAAGATGGGCTCAGCAATGTGAAGAGTGAATTAAAAATACTATTTTATATTGTGTCCACCTATGTGTCTGACTTCTGACATGATGAATATCTGTAAGTCTGGCTGGAGGGTTTGAGAATTATATACTGCTGTTTAATAAAACAAATCAAAGGGCTCTTACTTTTTAGCTTTTTGCTAGAGTAAAAATAAAAAATATCATACTGACCAACTAAGGCGTTTGAATCCACAGATTACCAATATATTGCTGAGAAGATCAAGTCCTTTTCATTAACCAGGAAAATAATATACATGCAGGGAAAAATCTTTGTTGTACATGTTCATATATTCTTGCATTTTCCATTTATGTGCTCTTTAAAAGAATGCTTATTTATTCTTACACTCATTGTCATTCTCTATTTCTAAATATATATTAGTTATACATATGTTAAATGAAGAATATGATGGACAATGACATAAACATTTTCGTCCAGCACCTGGTCTACAATCCTAACAACCCAAATAGCACTTCAGACTAAATATCGCAGGAGTTCACATCTTTAAAGCGCTCCATAAGAAAAAGCTTCTTTTCTAATCTCTGAGCAGCTCACAGGATTAGATGTACTTTAGGTTTTTAACAACTTGCTTTCCAGATGTTAAATGGCTCTACAGATTAGATGCATTTTATTAAAACCAACATGTCCCAGCTTTGAGCGGGAGTTAGCTACAACATGAAACACCGTGTATTCCACAAATCATCAGAGAACAGAAGGGCACCACTGAAATCACCAGATTAATGCAAGTGTAAGCACAGATTTAACCTAACATTTTTCTTTCTCTAAATTCCATAGAAATATCTCCTTTGGAGAGATACCTGTTTTCATATTTCCATTCAGTTTTGCAGTGTTGGACAAAAATTAACAACTCATTTAAAAACAAACAAAAAATAAGTACAGGTGGAAAAAAATATTTTCTATATACCCTGCTATTAGTTGTGTTTTACGTCAAGCCAATCACTTAGTACTTTTGATCATGCAGCAGAGCAGACTTACCACTATCTGGCTCCCAACTGCTTCCTGTTGCAATTACCTTGGCTGATGAACAAATCCTTCCACCTTCCAGGACTGTTTGGTCCCAGCTGACCCTGAACCAGGCACATCAGCATAGAAACAAGAGGCAGCACTGATCTCAATGAGACAGACCTGCTGAGTAAATCTTCCCAGAGAGGAGAGTAAGCAAATGACTTTCCTGGGTCAAGAAGCAAGTCCCAGGATTAAAAACAAATCTCAAAAGAAATCTTTCAACCTCTTTATTTTTTGAAAAAACTATGAGGTTCCTGTATTTTTTCCTGTATTCCATGCACCTCCCTAAGCATGGAAGATGACAGAAAAAAGCAGTACAAAGATGAATTTTAATTATCTTAGAAATACAGAATGGGGATCCAGGTCCCCATCCGCTCAGCTGCAGAGAGACCATAATCTATGAGTATTACTAAGGAATTAGCTGTCTCATAGTGACGTTATTAATTTCTTGGCATGTTTGAGGTTTGTGTTCAGTTTTCGTGGCTACATTTTTTAATTAAAAGGGTGCCTGAGCAGAAGTTGAGTCATAACCTAACCTGTGACAGCAGCAGAAACTTTTAAGTGTGAACTGTTATTTATACAACTAATAATACCTAACTCTTACTATGCACTCTAGTAACCTATGCTTTCTTGAGAATTACTGGACTTAAATTTCATGTCAAGTAAACAGCAGAATGCGTGTGGGTCAAACTGTAATCCCCAGTGACAAGACAGTTGTAACACAAAAGCAATTACCACTGATGACAAGTTCATTAGCTCTCAGAAGAATGAACTCCCTCCCCTGTGACACTGAACACTGACTGCATTTGTTACTCTAGTTTGAAAAATATTTGCTACACAAAGATGACTGCAACAAGATATAAAACACCGGTATTAGTAAACTGAGGGTTCCTTGTCTTGAACTTTTTGAGCTGTACAGAATAAGGCTGGTCAGTTACTGAGAGCTGAAACTCCTCCAGTACCTGTAGCTTGAGTCAGTTAATGGACTAGTTGGCATATATGCTGTTGACAGACACCTTAGAGGATGATACCTAATTGATCAACCTGACAGTGCAGAGGGAACAGACCTGCCTAAAATCTTTGAAAAAGCAGCCAAAATGAGACCCTTTGAGCTCTCCTGGACTGCAGCAAGCTGTGACGAGCAATCTCCCTCTGAGTGGGACACCTCTCAGAACTAGTGAACTCTAAAGATTTTTGTACTCGGAGGATCGACAAACAACAACAAATCCTGGACCAATATCTTCACTCCTCGATGCTCAACCCTTCACCCACTGGGGAGATGCAAAGGCATCGGAGGGAAGTATTTCCCTTACCTTCGAGGGGAATTTTTCACAGGTACCTTTCTTGCACTAACTCTTTATGTCTGCGTGCATGCACGTGCCCATATGCTATAGCAAAGCTGGAAGAAATGCTGCTTTCTTAGATGTTTAAGTATCTTAGGTATCTAAGTAAGCTAGACCTGTAAGTAAGATTGAGTCATAAATTATAAGGTAAGTGTTGTTCTTTGCTAAGTTGCTAAGTTTAACTTATAAGTTAGGTTAAAAGCTGTTAAGTGTTATTCCTCTGTTAAATTGTTAAGGTCAAGTTGTAAGTTAAGGTATAAGTTAAGTTAGGTATAAATTAAGGACAACTAAGTTTTGCTCCTTTGTTAAATTGTTAAGGTATAAGTTAAGTACTATTAAGTTTGAGTACTGTTAAGCTTTTAGGCCATATTCCTTTTTATCTTTGCCCTCATCGTCCTTTTGTCATTTGCACAGACTGGATTTTGTTTGTTGTTGCATTTTTTCCTTGGTGTACCACTGTCTAGTAAGTAGTAGACTGAATCTTGCCAACAAACGTTGTCATGCTGTCACTTAAAATTTAATCTGGTTTTTAGTTATACCCTTATCAGTGATTTTTAAAGCAACCTCATTCATTCATAACACATACCATTGCAACTCACTGGCTACTGGTGCATAAAATACCACCCTGCCCACATCTCTCTTCCTCAAAGTCAACTGACTCTTCACAAAAAACCCTCACTCTTAGGAATTCAAAGCTCTCACACACCACTAAAGAGTGAAATAGAAGAGGGAAGGACTAATAGGGTTTTTATTCCAGTTTCAGTCTCTGCCTAATTTTGCCTTTTTCCCTGAAAGCGTCAGGAGATGACTTTGGAATCTCTGGTCCCAAGGACACAAGACTGTCATTCCCACCACCAGTGGGAAGGAAGAGTGAGACATCAGCAGCTGTTTAGACATGTGTTGCTTCCCTCAGCTATGTCTTGTCCTGATCCCCCAGCTAGCGGAGACCCCACAGACTGAGGAAAAACTTTCCTCTGGTAGCATGGAAGTTGACAAGAGAAAGGTTTCACTTGAGCCTCCCCCTTATGCAAAATAGGAAATACTGGTTTGAGTGACATTTACTAGATTAAAGCTGCAGCCAAAACCAGGGTTTGGATTTGCAGTTTGCCCTGTTTGTAAAATAAAGGAAGTTTTATAATTTTCACTTCAGCAGCCTCCTTCCAAATCACTTTTTAAATCACTGACATAATAGAGCATACACTGTGCTGAATCCTTCTAGATACCTCATCAGTTGGAAACCAAAGACTCAAGTTCAGCTGTTGCCTGCAGAAATAGAAAATAAATTCTGCAGAGTCTGGGAGAAATGAGAGACATATTTCACTTGCTGGGGAAAATGACTCACTTCTGCTTCTCAGCAGATCTCATTTCCTATGGGGCCACTGGGAGCCAGAGAAGGAGGAGGAGATAGAAGCAGGAAGTGCAAAAGTAAAACTGCAAAACCAAAGATTTAGCATTTTCAGAACATCCCCTGGTCAATTGCAGCTTGCAGACACAGGGACTACTTGAAATAAAAGTCAGCTTCATTTTCAAAGCTCAATAGCATGATGACTGGTGTTGAGGATTTTTTGCAGGAGAACGGACACTGGGAAATGCACAACCCAGATTTCGAGAGATGCACAGTCCAGCTTTCCCAGCATTGAAACAAGCTGAGTAAAGGATACACTATCTTTGATAACACCATGGAGGAAATAGAAGAAACAACCCAAGGATATGAAATAAAGTTGTATTGACCACAGCACAAAAGAAATATAGTTTAGGAATTGCTGAAACAATAAGTTAGTTTAGCAGTATGAAAGAACTATAGTCTAAGAACTGCTGAAACAATAATTTAGTTCATACAAGATTGATACATTATGCTGAACAAAAAGGATGTGAAAAGCTGGAATAGGGTGGATAGTTGTCACAGCAAGTATCCAATCAGAAGTTTAGACGCAACATGCTAACAGTAGCAAGCACCCAATCATTATACTGCTTTTGACCGCACGATGTTCGAAACACTATGGAGTCAGAACTAAAATTGCTATATAAGTGTGTAGTGTTCCAATAATAAATGGCTTCACATGATCATATTGATCGGTGTGTGATGTCCCATTATTGCATCCTCCGCAGACTGGCACTTCATGAAACAGACATCTGCTTATGAGTAGTCAGCAATACCATTGCATACTGGTCAATGCCTTCTGGCTTATAGAAAAGCAATTCCTTATGCTTTTTTATATACACATTCAGTGAAACAAAATCACCAAGTAAAATCTAATTATAATCCCATAGGTCCAGCCCTCATTATACCCTTCCAATTGATCTGTTATTGCATACAACCAACCATGAAGGACAGCCTAAAGAGAAATCTCCAGGAATGCTCAACAAAAGGGCAATCATTAAAATTCCCTAACCAATGGCACAGTGAGAAGTGATGCACTGATAACCTGTGAGTAGTGGCCTAACAGAAGTGGATAAGGAGTATAAGCGGACATAAGTATATTTCAATGAGGAACAAAAAGGAGTCCCTTTTCCACAGCTGGTAACTTGTTTGTGATGCACTATTTTCAGTGTTAACCCACTATTCCAATGTTAAATGAAAATGAACTAAGGGGAATAAGGCACAGTATTTCTTATAAAACATTATTTAGAAATTAATATAACTGTTCTAGACTAGTCTTTGTTGTTGCCTTGAAATGAAAGCTACAAGCCATTAAATTAATGGATCAAAATAGCCTCCCATCCACCATCCCCAGAAGAGCTATTTACTCCTTACATAAAATGCTGTGCAGTAGTAACTTACTAAACACAAGGCAAGTGCTGACAAACCAAGTAAGTTTGGGTTTATTTTTTTAAAAATCATGAACTATTGTTGCAAAATGTAACATTTCTGAACTCTTTTCAGTACTGATGCATGTCTCTGAGGAAAAAAGTGCATATTCACTATGATATTTGAAGAAAAACATAAGGGAATAAAGGGCATGATGGCATGTGCTCATGAGTACTTAAATACCAGGTTATGAGGAAAGAAGAGCACCATCTGAAAAAATGTAAAAGTCCTCCAGTCCAGGAATAAAGAACTACCTCGTACCCTTGGTGAGTCAGAAGAAATAGAAAATTAGCACTGAACTTCTCTTCAAGAAGTAATTTCAGTGAGTCACTGAGAAGCAAATCCAGAGACTGATATCCTCATACCCATATCCTCATAATCATTCAACTAATTATTATAAATAATGAAAAAATGGGCACAAGTCACATTTAATCCACTAATCATCCAAGAACCAGTAGAAAAAGGGTGAAAGTCATCTAATAAATTATCTCATAAGAACTGTTTTCCTGTTTTATTTCCACCTCTCTGTGGCGTCTCTGTTGCATTCAAGGCCTTGACTGACATACATAAGAACTCTGAAAAGGGAAGGGAGATGATTCCCCCAAGCCCACACACCTTAGTCCACCTGTTATAGAGCAGTGTAAGGAAGGCCAGAACACTTTGTCCAACAGAGTATTTTTCCCACCTAATCCAATCACTAGAAACATCACTAGAACCTTCCAAAAAAACAGACTAGAGAGGATGACTATATTCAGATGAGTAAGCTGTACATCACTCCCAAGCCCTACAGCCAGACTTACAGATATTCATCATCTCAGAAGCCAGACATGTAGGTGCATGCAATATAAAATATTTTTAATTCACTTTTCACTTTGCTAAAATGAGCCCATCTTCTTTCTCAAAATTTATCTTTCCACTATTAATCACAATAGCCAACAAAATTACACAACATGTTTTTTGACAACTTTCCTCAATTATTCTCACTGTTATAGCCTCTACTCAAGATTTCTGTTTTCTTCCTATCAGCTTACTTGGCCTTTTAATTATTCTAGGTTATAATCCCAAATTAGCACCTAAAACCACTCACAAAGTTATGTAACTCAATAATTTGGAAGATAGTGCACATACTGTTCCATTCCTATTTTATTTAGGAATCACAATTTCTTGTAAATGCATGTGTCTTTTCACAGGCTAGAGACTGAATGAATACTCATCTTTGACCTTATTCTCAGTTCATTGACACTACTATTAATCTTTGCATGACCTGGTATTGACAAGCAAGATGCAACATAAATGTAGTTTAAAAATTCCTTTAGCAAAGAAAAGAAAAATTCTCTTACTGTCTGCATTTTTGAAGTATAGTAGTACTTTGCTTTTTCTGTATTTTTCATTACAACTGTCCAATTTTGTGGAAAACCTAGCTCATTCTTTCAAAAGTAGTTGTGCTGAGTTCAACAGCAGACATGCTGGTACTTGCATAAGATACCACTGCTGATAATTCTACAGTAGGCCAGCCTTGAATTTTACTGAAAGGTACAATGAAAGCACTCAAAAAAATGTAAGCCTGATTCTAGTTTTCTTGTTTTAAATACAGGAAATACCTCTGAATATATAGTCTCTCAAAAGCTAGAGTAAATGTAATTGCACTGACTGTAAAGGAAACTATGCAAGGTTAATTACAGTAATAAAATAGGAAAATACAATAGAAACACAACAGGTTTTTACAAGCAGACCCTTTCTCCTATTGCCCCAGAAGTTGACTCAAGTCAGGAACACAAGGAGCACGCAATTTCTTCTATGGGAGTAAGATCAGGACCAGATGAAATACCACTGACACAAAGCACAGATCAGGTAAACTATATGAACTATTTAAATTTTGATGTATTTTCTGTGTCACTGTAGACTAGAATTTTAAGGTCATTTAAATATTTTTTGCAGCTTCTGCCACCTAAATTGCTTGATTCTCAGCAACTATATATAAAATAGGAATGAAAACACCTACCTCCTAGCAATAACACCTACTTCTCTGGAATATCACTCAGAATCACAGAATATTCTAAGTTGGAAGGGACCCACAAGGATCATCAAGTACAACTCTTACACAAATGGCCTTACAGGGATCAAAAAGAGGCTGCAGGCTGCATGGGTATCACAGTTGTGGAAATCAAATAAGAAGGAAGACATGCAATTTTGTAAGTCCTTTGTCAGGTCCTGCATCAACTACATATATTTTTTCAGAGCTTTATGAAAGAGCAAATATTCAAACACATTGGCTGAGACATCGAATTCTTTTAAGAAGCACAAGTGTCTCTATGAATCTCTTGCCTGTTTTTTCATTCTGCTAAAAAAGTCTTTTGTACTCCTGAATCTTGCCAGTTTGTATCCCAAATTATCTCCCAGTCACAGTGTCAAGGGAAAGGAAGAAAGCATCAGCTGAAGAAAAGAAAAGGAAGTTCCCTATCCGTCCAGTGATCCAGACATGTATCTTAACAAGACTCTAGGTTATAAATCTGTAGTTTAGAAATTAACACATTGTAAGCATCTGTAGAAAATTGTTAGTAAAAAGAAATAAACAAAGCAGATTATACTGTTACAGTACAATTTTGAGACTAAGTGATGAGCAGAATGGTAAGTAAAAAGAATAAAGCAGATTATACAGAAAACTTGAATGAAAAATATAAGAAGTCTTATGCAAAAAATAGTGAAATTAAGCCAGAACAGTTGAAGTGAATTTTCCCAAGAGGAATGTCCCTCTTCCCCTTCTCCCTACTCCCCCGCCCTTGATATTCTGCAATGCTATTAAAGTATAGAAATGAAGCAGTGGCAGTTACAACGCAAGGAAATAAACACCCCAACACATTCAGTGCAAAGAAAAAAAAACAAAACCAAAAAAACCCAGCTGGTAAAACATGAAGGGAGTAGAACAGAAATTCTCTATTTCTCAAATTTCTTACTTTAAAATACACTTTCATTATCACATACTTCTGGAAATTAGAAGTCCTCTTCACAGTACCCAAACAAAGTGACCTTATACACAACGGAAAATACTGCTGTTTCCATTGAGTACAGCAGGAGGTGAAAACACTGAGTATCTCTCAAAGCTTAATTTCTTTTGCTGTATACCCAACAGGGACTGCATGGCACAATCCCAATGAAAATCCCAAATGGAAACTATTTCCATTATTTATCTCTTTCATCCCTGTAAGAAAGAAATAAATACAAAAGGAACGTGAGTATCCAGATCTGAAGGGATCTGGTTCGAGAAAAGGTTTTCCTAAGCAGGTACCTATGGGGCAAGTCACGTCTTCAGGTATTTGTCACATAAATGGGCTATACGGATAAATCTTCAATTAACTTAATTCCAGTACATAAGTGCTCCTTTTTTAGAATTGGGGTAAATTGTAGTCTCCATTGTATAGCTACATCATGGGTATTAGGCCCTGAAAGCATCAAATTCTTTTGTTGTTATGAATAAAGCTGAGTAGAAGCTTGAAATCTTAAGTACTCAATATAATTGTACTAAATAAATATGGTAAAGAGAAGGCATCTGTGTTATTAAATATCATAAAAGTGAGCATTTTTTGGCTTATTCATTTTCATTAAATTTGGTGATGCTTTTTCATTAAACTTGATGAATGCTGATGCTTTTTTCTGAGTGACATTGAAATCTCTCAGAGAAACAGAAGCTGATGTGAAAAATACTGTTTTCTATTTAACACTTCACTAATAAAAATATATGAGACAGTACAGCCATGCAGATGAATATCAAGTAAAGTATTTTGACAAACATCGAAAATATCAGAAACTGCAGAAGTCATCTTGAAATATCAGCAACATCAAAGTTACCAGCTAGTATTTCATCAACATTATGTGGATAAGTCATCTTGATTTGATTGCAGAAAATACACTGTTTCCCTTTATTATCAGAATCCTTCATTAGTAAGCAGCATCATTTAAAAAAAATAGGTAATTAAAACCATTTTTAAGATCGACAGATGATAGGAAACACTGGAGAGGAAAAAGTGTGGAGTGGAAGGTTGAGAGGGGCCTGAGAAAGGGTAAAAAGGTCCAGATAGGAATATCTGGCAACCACAACTGCTGCTGACTTCTTGTCAAGACAAATCTCCTCATTCTGTATAAATGAACTGAAGAATGGGACTTAGAGGTTTATTTTCCTTAGTATTTTACTTGGTATATTTCCTATATTTCCTAAGTATTTTACTTATATGGTCTCACAACATACGAAGATAACATTTACTTCCTGTGCTGGTTTTAGCTGGGATAGAGTTAATGTTCTTCATACTAGCTAGTACGGGGCCATGTTTTGCATTTTTGTGCTGAAAACATTGTTGATGTTACAGAGATGTTTCTGTTATTGCTGACCAGTGCTTGCACAGCATCAAGGCCTTTTTTGCTTCTTGCACTGCCTTACCAGCAAGGCGGCTAGGGGTGCATAAGAAGCTGGGAGAGGACATAGCTAGGACAGCTGACCCTGGCTAAATAGGGAATATTCCATACTACATAGTGTCATGCTCAGCACATAAAGCTGGAGGAAGAAGGAAGAAGATTTGTCTTCCCATGTAACCATTAGGCATGCTGGAACCCAACTGTCCTGGAGACGGCTGAACACCTGCCTGCCCGCCCATGGGAAGAAATGAATTAATTTCTTATTTTGCTTTGCTTGTGTGTGTGGCTTTTGCTTTGCCTATTAAAGTGTCTTATGCCAACACATGAGTTTTCCTTTTACTCTTCCAATTCTCTCCGCATCCCACTGGTGGGGGAGTAACCAAGCAGCTGTCTGGGGCTGAGTTGCCAGCAGGGGTTAAACCACAGCACTTAGATAGCTGCTCTCCACACACAGGCAGTGCATTCTGAATTGATTCAAGTATTGATTACACAAAATAGCTGAAATAAGGACCACAAACCTTCTCTCCCACTAGAAAAATGTCCATGTGCATGACCAAAATACATTCAGAAAACTAAATAAAAACCAGAAAACAAAATGTGTAATTGATTTCGATTGCTTTTTTACTCCTGAGTTCCCCAGATAATCAGGTCCTTCTATAAGGACTGAAAATTCCAACTTCTTGTTTCTTTCTTAAAAATAGAAAAAGAAACAAATGGAAAAAATGTGAAAACTGGCAACAGCACATGTTCTTTGGAGAGTAAAAGTCACTTTGCAAAGACAGTACATATGAAGGCATTGCAAAAAGTGAGGTCAAAATATTCCTTGGAGAAAGCTAAATAGAAAATAATCTCTTTCTGGCAAGTCAAGTGTGAATGCATCCACAGACAAGATCAAATCAATGCACTGAGAAGATCACATAAAGTTCCACTTGCATAGTTTAGGCTGAGGAGTGATCATGAAGGTTATAATTTCCTTTCACATTTAAGGATAAAGGAAAGAGAAGTGTTCATGAAATTGAAGGTTTAGAGAAGACACGTCAAATATAATTTAACTAAACAACATACAACATGAAATTCAACTCTTCTTTCTCATGGTAACTGGCAATTAAAGAAACAACCCAGAAAACAATCTTCATTTACTCAGGATAAACAATGAGAGAAAGTGTCTGGCACCTGTACCTGCAGTATGTGCAGACACTGACTGTCACTGGGTTGTATCAATCTAGAATGATTATATCCTGGATAATAAGGCTCTGCAAAGTTTCTTTGCTAAAGATAGGATATTTCCATAATGTTACAGTGCCTGTCCCACCAGTCACTAGTTCTTACTTATAAGCCTGACATACACAGTCGCTGTCTCAGTTCTTGGATATACTTAGTATGCCTCAGGGAAATCCCACAGCAGAACAACTTCTTCCAGCAAACACTGGACATTTTTTCCTTCTGGCCTGCCCTTTTCTACACTAAGTAACTCTGTTTCTCCAATGTAATAGAATTGCACACCCATATAATCTGAGGTAGTCTTTTCACTACCTTTTTTTAGCAAGTCTTCCCCTCTTGTTCCAGTATAATGTCCACAGATTTCAGTGGTTTCCCCAGAAAGAAGATGAAGACAATGTTCAAAATTATCTGTCCTTTCTTTTTGTCCATCTCCCTTCCCACCAACTCTTTCATCTTTCTTCCCCACCACAAAAGCTGACAGTTGACTTCTGCTATCTTCTTCTGCCTTCTCCACTTGCCCAATTCCCTGTTGTCCAGTGGCCTTTTTTATCACCAGAATAAGCTCATTCTTCTTGATCTTCCATGGATTTTTATCTAATTATACCAATGGTGGGGGGGAATTACTGGGGGAAAATTTCCTTTCCACTTTCCCAGAATGAAATTACTAATTGTAACAAAATGTTTATTGAGGAGGCAAACAATAAACAAATCATTCATTTTTTTCATGGGAACAGAATTTTTGCCTGCACAGCACCAATTCAAATTGCATTTAAACAGAATGATGACATGTTCTTCTGTTGAAATTCTCTGAAATGAGTCAATAACTTCTAACTTTGATGCTTCAGAGATTATTGGAAGAGCCCTGTTCCATTGTCTTCTGAAGCTTTAAATTTCAAGATAATAGTAACTATAGCAAAAAATTAGGATCTTATAATATAATGCTCTTGTACAGAAACATTAAGGTTAAACAGAAATGACACTTCTTCCAGAAGGTGGGAACACATGCCGGAAGCAATAGCATCCACTTCAGAGGGCAAAAGCCTATATGACACATAAATGGATAAGACAGACATGATTTCAAAATCATCTCTGCCCACACAGATTCCAGCAGGTGTAATGATTCATTTATCTCCAATGACTGAAAATTTTGTGGCCATAACGAAGAATGTCAAGTATTTTCTTTCTCGTTGGTAATTACTATTGTATTCCCAGTAAGGTGAGATTAGAGTACACAAAACCACTCTGGCTCTACTTCACCCCTCCACTGGGGAATTACAAATCATTAAGTTGAGAAAATATTTTTACAGCAGTGAAGTAGCATCAGTGTATGTGACAGTGCTCTTCCAGTTCTTAACTGCTTTCTAAATCAGATACATCAGTGTAAACATAGAGCAGAAAGAGATCACCAACCTGAAATCAGTCATCCACTGGCATAAACAATCATATGATTTCTCAAACAACTTATCAGATACCAGATTGTCTCTCCCAAACATGTCAAGCCCATCTGACAACTACTACGTCTGGCCCTCCATTACCTTCTGAGAAATCATTTCCTGAACCTTCTTGCTGTGATGGTTAACACCATCCTTTTTCTAGTCAAGCATTATTCTTGGTCAGGAAAAACCCTTTATTTCAGCAACATTGTTCATCAGCTCAAATGGCTACTCTCTTTCTCTTGCATTTACTTCTCTGATGGTACTTAGTGGCATTGATCACATTCACTCTAAGCTTTTATCTTAGAGCCTGGATCTATTAGTCCCCAATCAACCTACCTGTTTTTCTCTGTCTTTGTTCAAAATTTCTTGAATATGAATGGTGCAGTACTCTACATGGGGACTTGAGCAATGGCTTCTTCAAATTCTTGCCCTTAAAATAACTTGCCTGACACTTCCTAGGATGGCAATTGCACTTTTACACTACTACTCATACCACGTTAATGAGCAGTAGGCCTAAAACTTTTTCTTTAACTGCCACATTATAAAATTATGAAATATTTTCTTGTTACTAAACACAAAGATGTCCAACTTTACACTTCCATTGCTGAATTTCATCCCTGTGTAGTTACTCCATCTCTCAGGCATTAAATGTTTTTTCTATTTTATCCTTCAGTCGTCTTCACTGATGGGGCTTTCTGAATGTTTGTATTTCTTTGTTCTTCCTATTCTGTCATCCTAATTTGCTAATATTATCAGCCCCAAGGTCATGAGGAATTTCTGTAGATATCCCTTGTAACTCACCTCCTCTCACAACCTGTTTTTGCCTCTCCATCAGTCAGTTTCCTATGCTACCTTCCTTTTCTAATTTTGATCCCCATTTCCTTCAGGTTAAAAAACCACATAGCACCATAATTTCACAAAGTCTAACTGGATTGAGACTTCCATTCCCCATTTTTCTAGAATATATATTATGTAACAAAGAAAGCCATCACATAGACTGATCTAGATCATCACTGGCATATTGACTGGCAAATGCGTACTGAGTTCCATCCATTTCTGCCATTTACTTCTGTGCCTTCAATTATTCATTCTTTCAAAAGTCATTCTAACAAACATAAATATAAACCACCCAATCAAAAAATTCTGCCCTAACACAGAAGCCTGATTATAAATCTTTCACTGAATTTTAAATTTCAGATTTCTAAAAATAGAGTCAGAATTTCAGTTCTCTAATTATTTTGGTATGGAAAATATCCAATCTCTTGTAAATCAAGTACATTAAGTTCAAACCAAGCAAATTAAATTAATTTTGTTATCTTTCTGGTAGTGTTAATTTCCCACTTCCTACCTTCTTTTCTTACAGCAGTTCCACTCCTCTTTTATTTATACAGATAAAGAACAGTTTAGCATTTGTTTTAACTTCCTTAGTAGAGCCTAACTCTGCTGTGCCTTAGGCTGTGCTGCTGCTTAGGTGAAAGCATTAAAATTCCATTCAGGTGAGCACTAATGCCTTGTTCTTTTGCCACAGCTAAACAAAGGAGTTAATTTTGGTAGCTCAGAGGGTTCAAGAGCAAAAGTCAATAAAACAAAGTTACTTGTCATCTTTGTGTGTAAGATGCAGGCTATCACCAATATAGATATAGATATGCATATAGATATGTAGATAGATATCTCTCTATAGCCTGTAACTGGTATAACATTGTACAAATATCCTTACTCTGACATAATGATAATTTCGCATTACATATCAACGGAGTTTGCCTCACTTAACAGAATTAACAGAATCAGGTTAAACTTTTGAAATTAAAACTATGACAAGCTAGACCAGGAAAAACAAGTATAACTGCAAAACTATTTTCTGTGACTTTAACTTTTGCCAAAAGAGTCAAAAGTTTAGAAGAAAGGGGGCACAGACACTAGAGCTGGCATATATGAATGTACAGCACCAATGTGGAGGGATCAGAATAGAACGGTGATGCTCCTACTTCAGCAAACAGCACTAAACTGCGGTTCCTAATGAGCAAACACTGGGTCTTGCAGGTGAGCAAAACTCTGGTCACATTTGTGTGTTTGTACCACTGGTGCTCATCAGTGATAGTGCCAACATTGTGGTGACAAGAAAACCATTAGGATACAGTTACAATTCCATAAAGAGTCTTGAATGCTGAGGTTCAGATTTATGTAAAACATTTATAAGTAACATACTTTATTAATTTGCTTGTCTTTGCATGTTCCCAGGACTGGGGTAAAAACACACACTATCATTCAAAAACACTTTGAGTACTTGGAGGCTCCTCAAGACTTAGTTTTCTTTATATACAGTAAAAACAAAAGTTGTTTTTAATTGCAGCACAGACAAAGTTTCTTCCCTCCTTCACCTGATCAGTCATCATTTCAACTCTGCCTCATGCTGTAGATGCAGTTAAAATATGTTTTCACAAGCACCTACTCTCTGGCAGGAGTGACAAGTCAACATACAAAATTATGCCATTGTCGAGTAATGACAGAATACCAAGTGATTGATATTGGTGACTGGGACTTTGAGGTAACTGTAATGTGTATTCTAATGCCAGATATTTCACATAACAAGTCCTTTCGAGATTATTAATGACTACAGGATTTTTTTAATGATGGCTGCTTAACAACAGATGGCAAAAGGGGCTGAATAATATTTTCTGTTACAGTGTCACGAATCGGATGTGGGGTTTAGATTAATCCTACCTCCTGCCCAGGCCTCTGGCAGCAGGTAGTATTTTTATTGAGGCGGCCAGCACCCCAAAACCCACTCTCGTTCGTAAGTTCTTTTAATAATGACTGATTCTGTCTATTATAGAATGAATTTATTAATAGACAAGAAAACTCACAGGCATAAAGACTTAAAGCAAATTAATACTACACAGGAATAAAACAAAGGAAAACACTACTAATAGGGTAACATACAGTGCACGATAAGGTACCTTTTTCACTTACAGCTAGTGAAGAAACAGTATAAGTTAGGATTCAATGTATCTTACCATCCAATTGCTGATGGAGCACACATAGAAGGTCCTTTCACTCAATCTCCAGAGAAGTAACCACGAAACCTGCGTCCAGACTTCGGGGAGAAGTTCGGACACTTTTCAGGGTGTACGAGGCTTCTGCCTCAGTGGTGATTCAGTGGATCTTTTATAGTGTAAGAACTGTGGCTCTCAAGTCAGGAATCTCCTTTTATCTCTCCCCACATCAGCTCTGCAGACTAAGGTGTGGATTCTTAGCTGAAGGTTGAGCTTATCAGGCGCAAGAGACGGTTCCGGCTGTGCCTTTGAGCCCCTTGGGCTATCATCTCATTATGCACCCGTTATCAGTGGAGAGGGGGGGGTTAGATGTCCTGCCACATACAGCCAACAAATTTATTGATGGCTTCACTAACATTGCAGTAGAAATGCAGAAAGAAAACAAAGATATTTAAAAATTCACCCGATTAATCATATGAATTTATACTTTCACAAAATAGTCTTGTAGACTTAACAGCACAACAAACTGCCAGGATACTTTTTCAGAAAAGTATATTTTTCTGTGTCCTGGGTTGCAGTATATTCTATTACCATTCTCATGAGTTGTTAAAACCAGGTGGGGCAGTGTTTCCTGGCCTCCTCCCTCCAGTCTATCTTTCTGCTAATGGCCCATCAATGCCTTGCCACATGACTCAGAGATAACTCCCCCCGGACTATCTTCTGTTAATGAGCCCATCAACACCTGGCCTCATGACTCATCATCCCATTGTGAGATGCTCCACCCAGAAGGAGGAACCAAGCATTCCATCCTGCATATAATCTGAGATTCCAAACACCATAGACACCTTTCCACTGGATTTCCCAGAGGACAGGAGCTACATAGCCACCACTGGACCTTCTGAGGAAGAGCAGACCCTTTGACCGGACCACCGCTTCAACAGCGCCACATCCACCACTTCAGGAGGACTGCAGCCACCATCTTACTGGACTGCTATTGCCACCCTGATCAACAGGGTGTCAGGTTGTATCCTGACTCTGTCAGTTTAACCCACTGGTTTTTTTTTCTGCCTTTACTTTTTTTTAAATCATTATTATTATTTCCCTATTAAATTGTTATTCTGACTTGGTGCCTCCCACTGGTTTGTTTTCAAACTAGAACATTCTGTTATGTTTTTTACTTCTAAAAAAATAGAATAACATTCCTAAAGAAAATACGTGTTCCTTTTGGGGAAATGCATGTACCCTGAGGAACTCTCAGTATTCAGAAAGGGCTGACAGAGTCCTCCTCAGTAACAGCAGCTGAAACATGCAAACTGGGGCAAGAACCTCAAGGAACAACTCAACTCACACCAAGAACCAGAAGACATCATTCCATAGATTGTAATGGTTTGACAGAGTTATGCCTGACTTAAGCACAGTGTACAGAGAAACTATGCAGAAAACAGCCCTACTAGTCAGGAATTATACAGGTGTTTAGCATGCAGCCAAGCCAGAAATAATGGTATAGTCTACTATCAAAATGCACCCATAGATAACTGCCCATAGGCTCAGGACTACTTTAAGTTATGCAGTTTCTGTTTCAGAGTTGATTCATGTCATGTTGATGATAAACAGCGAGCATGAAGCTGTGGACATGCCCTGCTGGTCTGCTGTGGTGGATTTTCTTCTCTGTGTTGGGTCCTGCAAGCACAAAGACCTTAACTCTGTTCAGCTGCATAGACAGAGATCCTACCCTATTAGACAAACACAAGGCTAAACCATCTATCTGATGAAAATAATGGTTTTAAATTTTTATTGCTGTTTTTTACTTTTTGGTGAGTATTTTAAATGCAGAAACACTTCAATGAAGACAGAGAATTTAACAAAATAAGGTAACTCCCATCTCTAGCAATACTCCTAATAAAATTACATTTTATTAGGACCTACAATGACAGAAGGTCACAGTATCACTTTTTTTCTATGTAGTGATTGACCCTGGCTGGATTCCAGACACCAACCAAAGTCAGTCACTCAGTCCCCTCCACAGCTGGACAGAGGAGAGAAAATATAACAAAGGATTCATGTGTTAAGGACCAAGAGAGATCGCTCACCAAATACTGCCATGGGCATAACAGGCTCGAATTAGAGATATGAATTAGATTACAATTAATAAAATCAGAGCAGGATAATGAGAAATAAAATAAAACCTTAAAAACACCTTCCCCCAACCCCTTCCTCCTTCCTAGTTTTACCTCTTCTTCCAGCAGTGCAAGGAGACAAGGAATGGGGGTTATGGCCAGTTCATCACCCATGGTTTCACCCACTGCTCAGGGAGAGGAGTAGTTCCCCTGCTCCACTGTGGAGTCCCGCCCACAGGAAACAGTTCTCCAAGAACTTCCGCAATGTGAGCCCATCTCACAGGCAACAGTTGTCCCCAAACTGCAGCAGCGTGCATCACTCTTCTATGGGGTGCAGTCCTTTAAGGACAGGCTACTCCAGAGTGGGGTCCTCTCTCCATGGGTCTCCCACAGGGTCACAGCCTCCTCTCAGGCATTCACTTGCTCTGGCATGTGTCTCCTCCACACCAGGTCTGCATTTCTGTGGTCCTCCATGGGTTGCAGGGGTACAGCTGCTTCACCATGGTCTTCACCACAGGCTGCAGAGGAATCTCAGCTCCAGTGCCTGGAGCACCTCCTCCCCCTCCTTTCTCCACTGACCTTGGTGTCTGCATAGTTGTTCCTCTGACATATTCTCACCTTCCTCTTCTCTGGCCACAATTACAACTGCTCAACAACTTTTCTTTCTCTTTCTTCTTAAATCTGTTATCACAGAAGCGTTACCACCATTTCTAATTGGCCCAGCCTTGACCAACGGCCCATACATCTTTGGAGCCTCAAGGGACTGGGTCTGCTGGACATGAATGAAGCTTCCAGCAGCTTCTAACAGAAGCCGCCCCTGTTGCCCCCCGTTACCAAAAACCAGGCCATGCAAACCCAATACAATATCCCCACATTAAGTTGTTCTGGACAGAACTCACAGACACAAAGCATATCCGTACTTGAGACTAGACATCTATTTTTAAGCTTGATGGGTTCTAAATACAGAAAAGTGGAAAAGAGCACTGTTGAGTTCAGAGAAGCAGTAATTCAACGCTGATAAAGAAGTGAAACCCAAAAAAAGTCCAGTCCTGGGAAGCTGAAGAAGTACAGACCTCGCCAGCCAGAAGAAAATACATTTAGTGATATAAATGCCAAAAAGTCTTGGAAAAATGGACAATTGTTGATAAACAACACCAAGTTAGGTGGGAGTGTTGACCTGCTTGAGAGTAAGAAGACTCTACAGGCCTGGACAGGCTGGATCCATGTACTGAGGCCAGTTGTAGGAGATTCAAGAAGGTGAAGTGCCAGGTCCCTGCACCTGGGCCACAACAACCTCATGCAATGCCACACACTTGGGATCAGTAGCTGGAAAGCTGTCTGGCAGAAAAAGGACGTGGGGGTGCTTGTTGACAGGTGTCTGAACTTGAGCCAGCAGTGTGCCCGTGTGGCCAAGAAGGCCAATGGCATCCTGGCCTTTCTCAGGAATAGTGCAGCCAGCAGGACATGGGAAATCATCGTCCCCCTGTATTTGAAACTGGTGAGGCTGTAGCTTGAGTACTGTGTTCAATTTTGGGCCCTTCACTACAAGACATTGAGGTGCTCAAGCATACCCAGAGAAAGGCAACAAAACGGGATGAAGGGACCGGAGCACGAGTCTTAGGAAGAGAGGCTAACAGGACTGGAGTTATTCAGACTGAAGCAATTGAGACTACGGGGGGACCTTATCACTTTCTGCAACTACCTGAAAGGAGGTTGTAACCAGATGGGGGTCAGACTCTTCTCACAAGTGACAGGATCAGATGAAATGGTCTCAAGTTGAGCCAGGGGAGGTTTCGATTGTATATTAGGAAAAAATTCTTCGCTGAAAGCATGGTCAGGCATCAGAACAAGCTGCCCAGAGAAGTGATGGAATGACCACCCTGGAAGTGTTCAAAAAACATGTGGCACTTGGGCATGTGATTTAGTGGTGAACTTGGCAATGCTGGGTTAACAGCTGGTCTTGCTGTTCTTAGGGATCTTTTTCAACCTAAACTATTCAGCGATCTGGAAAAAGGAGAGGAAATATTTAAGTTAACCCTGAATGCTTCATGCAGATCTTCTCAGCTTCATTCCTCTTCATTCCTTATGTTTCTGTTTTTTCTGCTGTTATTCTCTCTGTTATTTACCTCTAGCCTTGCATTCTTTCCTTCACTGAACTTAAAAACAGGAAAAAAATAGAGTAAGACAAGTACCTTACCTGATTTTAACAAAACAGTTCTGTTAGTCTGCAAAAAAGACACTGTTGCTCAAGACACTAACCCTTACATTGTAAAAAATTCTGAAAATTTAAATACAGTCAAGGGAAATGACAAGTTAATGTCAAGTTATAAACATGAGTTGTATCATAAAAAAATTATGTGTAGACTCAATATATTCTTACATTTTTAGAATTACGCAGCAACTTGTAGTTCAAAAGTAGTGTGTTTGTCACTTTATTCATATACAATGGATAAGCTGAAATACACTGACCTTAAACCTACCTCAGCCTTATCTGTGCTATAAAGAAAAAAAAGCAGGAGGGTAACATGTAAGAAAGTTGAGTAGAGATACACTTTTTGACACCAATCAAACAGAGATTCTGCCATCCCTTGGGATCATTATTCAGTTGTCCATCTGACCCCAGCTCACGCAGAGCTTTCAGAAGTCCTGCAAGAAGCATATAACTTCAAATCTGCAGTTCCCACTTACAGTTTTGCAGCAGAGGGTTTATTACACCAGTAATAAACTCATAGAAACCAGAAGGCTCCTGGTGAAACAAATTAATGTGAACAGCAAGCCAGTACTGTCACTTCTTGTAGGCAGTTTAGCAGCAACAACACACTCCTAAATGAAGAAACTGCTCTGCTTACTCATGAGGTACAGACAGTCTGAGGAGCCAAATGTGGTTTTGTGGATTTACAGGTTCCTGCAAAGGACATGGGAGCACCCACAGAACACAGCAAGTCTTCAGCAGGCACCCTGAACTGGTCCCCATTCCATCACATGCACAGTTAATATCTCTCTCAGCTGTCCCACATTGTTCGACTTCCTAAAGAAAGTCTGTTCCTTTTTATAGCATGATATTTAAGGAAACAGACTTCAACAGAATTATCATGATTCTGCTTCAAATCTTCCCTGAAGAAGAGATTCCTTAAACACTTTGTTAGATGTTCAATAATGTAATATTACAAATGATAATCACAAAGGGAGTAGCAGAGCTGAGATAGCTTTCCATGTCTCCATAAGGAGCCAACAGGGTTTTTGTGTCAGGAATTCAGTACACCCAGCCAGAAATACAGGCAATAGTGTTTCTTCCTTTTATATCTACAACAGACCTTTACCAAATTAAACATATTGAGGCTAACCCATCTTCTCTTCTACTCCTAGCCTTCAGATGTCTTTTACTTGAAAATTTAAGGGAAATACTTGAAACAGTACAACCACTCCATTTCTTCCCTTACTGTCTCCACACATCCATCAGAATGTATAAATATATGAGAATTTTCCAGCATCAGGATGTGCCATTTTTGCTAACTACATTTAGAAGTGGTAGGTAAAACAAATTTGAAGGGATGCCTACCATCTTTCTGGTTTTGGTAAGACCACATATTTATGAGAAGGTTGTACTTCTGTCAAGTAGAGAAGGGCAGAATAACTAGTCACTAAGCATACCTATCATGGAACTGGGGTGGTACTTTCATCAGAACAAGAGCAAGATGCGTAGTCATATGAAACAACTCCCATGAAGGTTTCATGGGTAGGCTGAATGCTCTCAAAAGTCAGACAAACATGTTAAAAAGACATGACCTGCAGCTGGCCATTTTTCAAAAAACCTCATCTGGCCCCCCATCATGACTTTCAGGCCCTTGCAGTGGGCACAGCTGTATCCCACCTGCTTTGGACATCCTGTGAGCAGCCCCACCAGATGTAGGGCCACTCAAGATCAGAGCTTTGAATGGAAAAAGAGCAGCTATGGAAACAGGGCCTGAAATATTCCAAACTCCCATGTTCAAGGCTCCCAACTGTCCCTATGTTTAGCATCACCTACATCTTGTTGTGACCCTCCTCTTCATTTGTAGGCAGGTGGCTCAAATCCAGATACACATAGGGGTAGTAAAATCAATAATTCAGCAAGTTGTTAAAGCCCATGGTTGTCACACTCATTTTTTGGTTTGCATCTCACTAATCTATGCCTAAGTGTTCACTTGAATGTGGATGAATATAAGAACATACTTACTTTTCAAAGTCTGTTATTGTTTGCTGACTTTTAATGCATCCATCCATTTTCCTTGTGTTCATTTATAAAATTGTAACTCATCCCCAGGGGTACAGGAAAACAGAAAGCATCCAACAAGAATCTGTCTCGTATTTTTGTGTGTCTGAAATCCCAACGGCTTAGTCTTTGCACCAGCTTATCGTGGGGATAGCAGGACAGACAGTACAAGGCCAAAACAATACAGTTTGATTTACAGAAAATCTTTCAATTTACATACAGAATAGATTTGATAGGGGAGACACCGAGAAGTAACAAATAAGGAAAAATTATGATGTAATTTTGGAGAGTCCCTTTCCTGATCATAAGCTATTATTACGAATTTTTCTCACAGACCACTGTATAATATAAAGTATAATAATAATTTATTTGGACAAATATGAAAATGGGAGCATGTAATGGAAAATTAGAAAGCAAAGTAATTAAATTAGAAAATGGAATATGTAATTAATAAATGATGAGAAAATTTGAGAGACCTAACACAAGATGAGAAAGGAATACATATTTTTGTTTAGTTCCCAATATTTTTATGATTAAAATGATGGAAAAAGCCGGATTATGGCTTGGGTAATAAAAAAGAAAGAGGTCACTAAATTGATACCCAAGCTGAAATGACAGACTGCTATAACTTTAGACAGATCGATAAATTAGCTTTCTCAGTTAAATATACCACTACATTAAAATGCATCTAGCTAGAAAGGATGCCTAGTAACAAAACAAGAAGAAAACTCAACAAAAGAAAGAAAAATGTTAAAAGGAAAAAAACACTTTGAAGAATTTCATGCCTTGATATGGAAAAATATTAGGGCATGACAGCAAAGCCAGGTGCAGCAGGTGTAATGACTCCAGTGGGAATTCCCTCATAACAGCTTGCAGAAACAGGTCTTAGTTTGCCAAAGGGACTGGGTACTTCACTAGAGAATGCTTTCCTTAGTCACCTTTAAATGAAACAGACCCAAGAATTGCAGCCCAGGCTTCAGAGGACAGAACCTCTCCTTAGAAAACATCACAAAATGAGCAGTTAGGTGTAGTGAAGTGCAGTCTGGTCCAGGGTGGAGATGAATGCCCTCTCCACTAGGGACTGCCAACTCCAAATCAGCCCACCTCTGGGAATGGTGCAGTGTGGGGAACCTTGTACTCTGGCCACCCATCTCTCCTCAGCCTATAGGTGAGAAAGAGGAGATTTTCCACATTTGTCAGGCTTTTCATCTTCATGGCTAAAAAAAAAAAAAAAAAAGAATGGACCAAGAGTGGTCAGAGTACCTCCTGAGGAGCTGCATGGATACATTTTAAAGAAAGTGACTGAGTATGTGAAACCGGTGAGAAGACTCCTATAACCGGTTAGTAGCTTTGTAAGATGTGAGTGGCTGAAGTATTAGCAGAAGAGCAGTGAAATCCCTTTGAATAGATAATTAATTCATTTAAACACTGCTCCAGATCAAGAAAACTGATGTGAAATTCTGGTCAATTTGAAACATGTAACAATATAAACAAAAATTTCTCATAAGTCAAAGATATGTTATTTCTAAAGGAAAAAGTTTACATGTCCATTAAAAAGAAAAGTCCACTGTATTTTTGGAAGAACAACACAGGTCCAAAAGCAAATGCTTCCTTCTGGGAAGGAGAATTTTGTTTTCCCAAAAAACGTTTTTATTCAGCTAAAGAATTAAAAAAAAAACCAAAACAAAACGAAAAATAACCTAATTATTCACATAACTTTAACCAGAAAGAAAGGTTTTCAAAGGTGTCAGAAGCAGCAGATGAGGGATCTGAACTCAATAAGTAAGAGTGAGAACATGGAATTAGTGTGAAAAAGAGCTAGCTTTGTCATAGATCACATAGTCTCATTAGAAAGTAATATTCCCTTACCAAAACTTGGTTTACTTCTGCTTTGTACTTGTCAGGTTAGAGTCTGTGAAATTTGGTGGTCTCCCCAGTACATGTAGCACATAAAGATCAAATCATTTAATAAAGACATGAAAACCTGTAATTCAGACTTAAATATTATTTAGGCTAAATTATTCAAATTATTATGCTCAGAAAGAAACAATAATTACAACGTCTTGGTGATGGAACAAGAAATTCAAAAATACTTCTGCAGCATGTATGAACACATGCTGTTTTTTCATGTACAGGACAGATGAGAAATGTTTATATAATTTACATTCCTTTTAGTTTTAAAACACTCTCACAACTTGACAAGACCAGTCTTCAAAAGCTTGTTTAACGGTGAGAGAAATACTGGTTTGACGTGTACGTTGAAGTCGAGGACTAATTCTATAACAATCTTGAGTCCAATCCTTGCAACAAGTGAACAAGTACTAATGAGTATTATTTTCCTAGTAAGGTGCAATTAGAAGACCAGAAAGAAGGTTATTAAAATAACAAACATTCACTAGAAATACCTAAATGGGCACAATAAACAATGTAAAGGGGAGGAATAATGCCTTTCATTGTTACAAGGCTACATCTAACCTCTCAAAAAATCTGATGGGAGTACACACGAAAGCTTCAGTTTATAGGAAAGCTGGATTTTGGGTTGCAGTTGTTATAGTAGCAGTATCTCCACAGCCCAAAGCTGTCTCAGACAGCTGTATTTATTGACAGCACTGAGCTTACTTGTTTGAGTAAGCCTCTAAAAATCCCAGCTCTCAAGCAACTTCTACAATACCACTACTTTCAGAAAAGTAGTACTTACAAACATCACAGAGAGAACACTTGGACTGGCCCTATTAAAAAGCTGCTGTGTCTGACAGCTATCATTGAAAGAGATGGTCAGAAAGGTCAGTAGTTAGTTGGTGTTAGAAATGCTCGTGGAAACATCTTGACATCTTATGCCTTCAAAACCCCAGAAGACTTAGTCTGAGCACCTTTCCCATGCAAAAAGTGATAGGTGTGCCCAGGGTGCATGTTTCCAAGAACTGACTATAAAACGCTATAATGAACAATGGAAGCAAAAGTGTAACAGGAAATTAAGATGTTCTTTAGGAACATGGAAATAAATTGGGCTTTACACAATAATACTGATAAAACTGCGCTTCTTTACACATCAGCCTTCCATTATTAAACATTTAAGTAAGAGGCAAACAGCTCAAAGAAAAGCAAAAATCAACATAGCCTGACAAAGAGGGGATACACTGAAGGAACAAGGAGCCTGTGCCTTCTCTTACTGCAATCCAGACAGTCCAATAACAGAGTTGTGGTAACTGTATATCATGAGGGCTGGGGGTAGATTCACAAAAGCTACCTTTGGCATAATGACGATAACTATTCATTACCAGTGAGAAGGAGAAGGCTCCTCCTGAGGACAAACAGGAGCAGGAGGAGAAACTTAATATAGCTCTTGGTGGAAAACAAGCTGTCAAGGAACCAGCAGTGTGCCCTTGTGGCCAAGAAGGCCAATGGCATCTTGAGGTGCATTAGGAAGAGCATTGCCAGCAGGTTGAGGGACGTGATCCTGCCCCTCTACTCAGCCCTGGTGAGGCCACATCTCAAGTGCTGTGTCCAGTTCTGGGCTCCTCAGTACAAGAGATGTGAAGATCCTGACGTGGGTCCAGTGGCAGGCAACAAAGATGATTAAGGGACTGGAACATTTCTCTTACAACAATAGGGTGAGGGAGCTGGGCCTGTTCAGAGTTAAGAGACGACTGAGAAGGGACCTCATTAATGTATATAAGCATCTGAAGGGAGAGTGTCAAGAGAATGGAACTCTTCTTGCTGATGCCAAGCAATAGGACAAAAGGCAATGGGCAGAAACTGATGCACAGGAAGTTCCACTTGAATATGAGGAGTGCTGGTAACCATGCACTGGAATAGATTGCCCAGAGAGGTTGGGGAGTCTTCATCACTGGAGATATTCAGGAACTGGATGTCTGGGTGCAAAGCTGTGCAATGTGTTCTAGAATAACCATGCTTGAGCAGGGAGGTTGGACCAGATGACCCACTGTGGCCCTTTCCAGCCTTACTCATTCTGTGATTCTGTAGCTCTTCAAAGCATTCTCAATAAGAATTCCTCTCTCTCCTCCTGCTGATTTTAGTTGGAGACCTGAAAGGCTTACCTTTCCTTCATAGTTTACCAAACACTTCTTACTGGCTTCAGATTTCTATTTCATCTCAGGCTAAATTTTGCTGCAACTTTTAAGTGAATCGCTGAGAACTTTTCTATAACCACACTTGGAACATGGAGGCAAGCAAAGATCAAAACATGTTCAGCAGCTTTTTTCTGCCAGAAACCCCTTTTAAGCAGAAAACTCCACAAACATGAGGCTGAGTGTAGAACATTCCCTGAGGCAAGACTTAGGATCCACTGACAGAGATTGTACTTCAGAGATTGCATCCCACACTACTCTTTCCATTTTCCTCTTTCTGCACTTCAGAGTACAGCTACAGTTCAGCTATAGCTTCCACAAATTGGAATCCTCTCGTCTAATACTGACAGCAGTATTAAAGGAGGATCCCTTAGACCCTCTCCCTTCCCCATAAAGCTAGGTGGGTATTCAAAGGGAGGCAAGGAAAAAAGCAACTCAGAAGGAGAAAAAATGTGAGTATTGCTCAGAAAAATACCAGCCAGTCTCAGGAAAGCATTATGTTTTTCTAGTTCCTGTGCATCAAACCCTAACTCCTTCTGTGTGTGTTTTCATGCTACAGCAGATCTACCTGAACTGCCTTTAAATTTGGGTATTAGTCAAGTCCAGCTGCAAGGATATACTTCTCCCAAAACAGGCTCTAAATTCGCTCAAGAGGTAGAAGAAATCAGTCTATTCTGAATGCAGCATAGGCATGGCTACACCCAAGACGTCACGAGCATGGTGTTGGCAGTGATGCTATTCAAGATCATTATCAGTGATCTGGATTATTAGATGCAACCATCCTTTCTGAGTTTGTGGATGACATCAGATTTGGGGGAGTAGGAGATATGGCCATGAGTTTGGAATGCATGGTTTACAAATGTTCCTTTCAATCAAAATTTTTCTGTGAGTCTGGGACACACAGACCAACACATTCAGAGGAGCTTCCACTCCTAGTTGTGGCAGCCACCATCAGCATAGCTGCTATTTCCTGGCAAAATGAAAGTTGGCTGGACAAGCTACACCTAGCCTCTGACTCGTTCGCTACGTTGCAATTCCGTTTCACATAAGAATACTAATTGCATGATCTAGACATGTGGGAAACACTCATTCTCTGTCTAATGACACTGGGATAATTGGCTGGCATATGGCACCATAAAGGCTGATCCCAGCAGCATCAGAGTGCTATTTGGTACCACCCAGAATTGGGTGTTGGCAAAAAGTAGAAGTGATTGCTTTCAGACTACCATTTGTCTAAGCAGCAAGCCTTAGGACTCTTCTGAGCATGAAATGTCCACAGCTGCACAACATTTATTCAGTAGGGACTCTTTAATCTTTCACAGCTTCTGTTAATTATTTGGTATGGACAATTAAGAAGAGGTCAGCAACAGCAACACAGCTTGTAAAGGTGGAGAAACAGATCTGTAATCATAACACTACTTTTGTGAGAAAGGAGGATTCATAAAATGTAACAAATTTAACTCAGCAAATGTATTTTTGATCTTTCGATGTTATAAGCTGAAGTGAATCGTCCAAGAGCATATTTGTTGCTCAGAAAATAATAAGAAGTAAATTTGAGAAACATTCACTGTAACAAAATATGCTAAGAGACTAGTGTAAAATCATTTAGTCTGAATAAAGCGTGGAAGAATATGACATAGTGTTGAAACATTATATACACAACCCATCAAAAGAAATGCATGTCAATTTGCAGGATATACTGTAATGTACCATTTACAAATAATTTGTTAAAAAAAAATCTGTCTCTTTTGCTACATCACATTCCAGAAGCTGAAAAAAGAGAAAAAAGCATAGATTAAATCCCACTACAATACACATTTCAATGTGTTATGCAGAGTATATACTAATATTATTCAGAGGCTTTTCAATATCCGTTTTTTCCTCAATACAATACAGACAGACAAACAAGTTTGTAACAACAGCATATATTGCTTTGCATGATGATTCAGAATACAGAAGGACTAAGCCCATGTTCAGAACTATTGTCTTCTTTTCCCAGGCGGCATTATTTTCACAATTCCAGAAAGCACTACATATTAAGTTGTATTGTTAACTCACTGCATGGCTAATGAACATGCATTCTTGTCAGAAAGCAAAACTGAGAAAGATACAGAATCAAATTAAGGAAGGAAAATTGTGTACCTAAGGTGACATAAGCCTGCGACTAATCTGAACCTAGGTCAGCCTTTTCCCTCTTGGGTCTCTAGCGCAGAATCCACACTAGAAAGCACCTAATAAATTTGCAGTGATACTGTTTATTATAAGCACGGCTGTAGTTTTTTCCCCAACTGTAACTACTTCTATAGCTTGTTGTTTGTAAAGCCACCCAAACAACAGCCAACTACCACATGTGCTTTGCAGAATACTAGAGACTGGGGTTGAACATGCACAAACATGACAACCTTTTAGGTAAGCAATTAGGCAGGCAACAAAAGACCATCACAATAATGCAGCTTTTGACCAGCCTGTTCAGCAGGTCTACTCTTCAACAAACATGACTGACACCCAGCTAGCTTTCCAAGCTGCGTGTGTTTACACCTATCTCTCAGAAGAATGAGCTGTCGTCAGGTGTGACTGGAAGATTCTGGGCACAAAAGACTGATGTCAAGGAGAGAATGATGGGCTGTGGTCCTAACCTTCCCAGTGACATCTGCTCAGCACAACACTCCTGCTCTGTGCCAGCTCTGCAATGCCATGTCTATTCATACTTTACACCATCCACCTATTGGCACATGCACAGATAATAATTTTGACATCCATGACTGAAGGCATTTCCTTGCAGAAGAAACTGCAGAGAAATTTTTGGAACTGATACTTTTCTTTATTTGTAGATATTATTTTATGGCTCTCATCAGATTTTTTGGTCACTGAACTTTAATGATTACATGTTTTAAGGGGGAAATTTAAAGGCAGTACTTCTGTCAGCATGCATGCTTGGGCTTTACCTTAGCTGAAAACATATAGTGATATGACTTTGATAAATATTTATTATATCTGATGATTATTGCACTAGCATCTTTTTTATATCCATGAAATAAATCAGAAACATCTCCCCATGACTCCATATCTGCCAGCTGAAATGTATAACTAGAATAAAAGCACAACAGTAAAATAAGAAATTAATGGCACAAGGTAGAAAAGAGCTAAGCAGCTACACAGGCAGCTATGAATTTAAAAGTTTACCACCACAGCCTGTGTAAATCAGTCAAACTGTAACCATTTGACTAGAGTAAGAGTAATTTTTCAACTTACTTGATTAAAACTAGTAGATGTGAATCATTATTTATTGGGTGAAAAAAAACGCAGTGCTCAGGCCTGGATCCTGGCTTGGTTCATGAGTTAGAGATGCAGCCAGGAGAGCTCATCATGTGTCTAGCCAGAACATACTAGTTCAGCCACTTAACAAAATCTCCTCTGGGAGAGACAACTCCTTCCAATATTTCAAGTCTCCTGGTGGTATGCAGCTATTCCTGATAGCATCCATTCCCTTTTCCTAGCAATCAGTGATTGAACTGAACAGTGGCAGTTTTATCTGTGATGCTTTTCGCTCTCAAAACCAGAAGTTTAAAACCTGTTTCCATCAAAAAGCTGGAATAAGGCAGTGCCTAATGCATGATTAGTATAATGTAAAACATCTGCAACTGAATTCTCAGCCAATGTAACATAGCTAAACTCCACTGAAGTTTACGGAGATATATTGTCGATTTATAGAAGCAAAGGATCTGGAACAATACACCAATTACTTTTCGACTGACTGAAGCTAGCCACTCTCAGCTCTGTCAGCTACCTTCAAATATTTTAATTAACATTTTTCTAAGTGTGCATGGATGAGGGAGCTGTGTAAATTATGGGTTGTCAGTTGGTTTCTGCCAACTTAAATCTGGTTCAGTTCACATGGAACACTTGTTTTGATGTTTCCTAACAGCCCTTCATAAACCTTAGATAATAACCATTCATTTTTTCATTCCTGATTCTTCAAGATATGATCTGTGCTGTATGCTGTACCTCAGGACTAAATATCTAAAATCGTGACTGCATGGGAATGCCAAGTGACATACCATTCTTCTCTTGGTGTTGCCCAGGCAAACCACATCTGCCAAACAGACATAAGAAAAATTATTTCATATTTAGCTTCTAGCCACTCTGCAATCAAGATCCAGCTTGTTGGGGTTTTAGGAGTTCTCCTTTTGTTTTTCTCTTAAAGAACTTTCCCCATACATGTTGCTAGGAGACAATAATTACTGGATACTTAAGAGAGACAAAAAGACCTGGCCACAGGGGGAGGGGTCGAGCTGGCTACCCTCTTTTACCTGGCGTTTTCTCGTGTGGGGCAGAGATGCCATGAGATCTGGACTGGGAAAAGGAGGTTGGGTGGAGCCCCTAGCTCTCTTGTTCTCCCGGGAGAGAGGCTGCTGTCCTTGTGGAGAGAATTCGTCGCCACTGCGGGCTTCTGCCTTCTGCTGCCTTCTTTCTACCATGAGTGGCGCTTGCTCGCTGGAGCACCTGTTGCACTGGGACCCTATTTAACACCCTACCTCACTAAAAAAAGGACCTTTTCACCATCTCCTTGGGCGCCTCAGGAGAGCCCGGGATCCCAAGCCTGCCTTTCCCTGCCCACTCTGTCTCTGTCCTTGCTTTGAGCCTTCGCTGCATTGTAGCCCTGCACACCCCTGCCTGCTGAGATCTCCTGGGGTTCCCGCTGCAGCTCCGGAGTCTGATACATCTCGTCTGCCACCCGGGATCTGCTCATCTCTGCTGTTCCAGCCTGCTGTTCCCAAGGGTCCGGCCGGGCACCAGGATCGGCTGCCCAGGGGATTTGTAAAGATTTTCGTCCATCCTTTCCTGGGATCCCAAGCCACCATCACCGCGTGCTCCCCAAGCTCGCTCCAGAGCGCCCCCTGCAGCCGCGGGGGAACCATCGCACCTGCCC
>VZTI01002944.1:1902-26112 GCA_013397865.1 Struthidea cinerea | reverse complement strand
CCCGACTCCTTTTATATAGCAGAACGGGACAACCAGCTATAGGCAATAGCTTAAACATTGCCCATTGATGGGAAGAGAATAATTTTTAAATGCAAACTCTGCCTTTTTATTACTCTGTTTCAAATAAAATTCTTTGTGAAGAGTAAACAAAGCTTTTTTTAAAGTAGAGTAGTTAACCTCTGCAGTATAGAAGGTCTATTTCCAATGTAAATAGTTGTTTCCATGTTCAGTTGTTGCTTGGTCAAGCATCTAAAAAGACAAAAAGTCATATGTAAGATAGCAGCACTAAGAGGTTCCCTATAAATATGAAAAGAAAATGTCGTGTGGATCTGTGTGATATTAATTCACAGGTATTCTAATTACCAAAGCAATGTTGGCCCTTTTGATATCTATTGATAATAGATATTTTGGTATCTATTCTAAGCATCACCTTTTATCTCCTAATTGATCTTAAGCATATAAGAACTATTTTGTTACATAAGACATGAAATTTCCCTTTACAACTCATTATAAACTGTATTTGTTGGTATAAAAGAAGTCCTCATTCACACAGTTTGTTTTTGCATTGCACCCAAATTGCCTTTCTCCAGTTGTCACAAACTGAAATAAGAACTTCTATCCTAATATAGGTCAATGTCTGAATCTATCCAAAAGTCTTTCTTCAAAGGTAGTCAGTAGCAGATGTCCACATGTGTAAACTCTCATAACAGATATTCATGCCATAAACCACTCTTGTTATGCCTACGGATGTCATCTACAGTTCAGCTGTAAAACTCTGAAGAAGAATGAGATATGGTGTGTCTCCAGATTTCACCTCACTGAACATTAACTTGAAACTGCAGTGTTTCATGCTTGTCTGTATACATGACAGACTCACTGAGTGGCCTGAAAACTGTATACATGCAGCCACTTTTATTACCCTTTCCCCATCCTTGCCCTTTTCCTGAGCCAGCTGTGTCAGTGCTTTGTCCAGCTGTTACAGTGCTAGACGAGATGGACAGGCTTTAGAAAGTCGTTTTTAAACACCTGTAGCACAACAAAACACAAATTGGATGTTGAGCACAGACACTTCAGGCAACCCTAAAATGAGCTACATGCAAATTTTGTAAAACTAACTTGAGAGGGAAGTTTATTTTTCCCTTTCTCTCCTCAACATGCTTGTAATTTCTGCCCACAAAGTGCATGAAAGTTAAAAAAACCCTCGTCTAGTACATATATGAAAACTTAACATTTTAAACTATTTTTTCATTCTAAACATTTTAAAGTTTAAAAATTTCAGGGTTTGAGAAGAAAACCCCAAACCTAGCTGACAAGTTCTGTAGAGCAGATGAGTGAAAATAGCACATACACATCTATGCACTACATGGCTCCCAGTAGATCATTCTCTGCAAGCAAACACTGAGATTACCTAGCAACAACCCTTCTCCAATTTTGAGGAGAAGACAAGAAGAGGGGAAGAAGTTCAGTTCATAGATGACAGATGAGCTTTTCCTGCATCCTAGCCTTCTATCCAATCCTTTCAAACATGCACAGATTTTCCCCTAGACAGCTTAGTCTGGAGGGGTTCCCTACAACACGTGGGCCATCAAGGAAAAAGCAGTGTCCTGAGGTAAAGAATCCATCTCCATCAGAGAGGGCTGAAATGTTTTCCAAGACCACTCATTCAGCTGTCCAGCTGTTATCAGATACTGTGTCTAACTGGATCTCAGAACCATGAGCACAAAAGGACATGACAGACTCAAGCAGGTCAGGAAGAGTGACATTTGCAACATTAGGAATGTGAGCTGAAGAGATTAATCAGCAGCTCCAAGCCCTGCTCCTCTACCTAGTAACTATTTCCACGCCAAAAAGAAGTGGTTTACCCCTCTACTACCTGATTACTCTGGATTGTGGAAGTAATGTTTTTGCAGCTGTAATAGATGGATGAAGAGGTAAGAGTAATGTACCTGACAGCCGACTTGTTTTTCCAAAGGGTTCTTAATTTTCTGTCACTTTTTTGTCCATTAAAATACACTACCTCTCCCTCCAGACTCTGCTTGTTACTGGACAGGCCACTAATATTGCAGTTACATATGGTATTTTGTCCAGATCAGTACAACAAATAACACTAAAATACTTGTCTTCTATTTTAGCAGTCACCTCTCTCCAACACATTGAGACTGTTAGTCACATAAATATTTCATTTGATACATCCCAAAGCAGAAAATTACTAGAATATCTGCATACCTATCAGCCTTTCCCTGTGCAAAACTTTTCTTCATAATCCTCCTTTCAAAGTTAATGCAATCTGATTACAAGTATCTAATGACAGTTCATCCCAAAAATATGTTGAATAACTATTCCCCTTATCTTTCCAAAGACCATGCTGTGACAGAATTTGGATTGGAGGCAATGAGCACCTAAAAAAATCACACATCAAAACCCCAAACAGAAACCAAAGCATGTAAAAGGCAAGGTTCTGCCATTCTGCTGTGGATGCAAAATGCCCCACTCTGCATGAAGCCCCTTTATACAGAGATAGGAATACACAAGTATTAAGGTGGCACGGAGCCTGAATGAGACAAACTCAGTCTCATTCAAAGCCACAGCATATTAGAAACATTAAAAATTATTTCCATGGTCACTTTCTGGAGTTACTAGCTTTGAAATTTCCAAGCACTTTGTAATACAATCCTTCAAGCCCAAATGACTGAACTCATCTAAAACATCCAGAAATCTACTACCCATGAGAAAAATGAGTTAAACATTCAGAAACTTCACTTTTCACCTTGGCTAAAAGCCTTGTCTTCTCTTGGCCTCAGTTTGTTCTCTTCTAATTTCATTCTTCTACCAACCAGCACTGGATAATAAGATACATGAGGTACTCGACTCTGAGATGGTTTCTTTCTTTCAAAAGAGTTTTAATGAAAATGTTTGCAGGCACTACAATTAAATCAAAAAAGTGTAGGATCATTTGTGATTTTCAACAGGGTGCCAACCTTTTTTCTCATCAATTATTTCCCCTATTTCCAACCGAAAAAAAAAGCACATTTTTTAGATCAGTCTGGAGAAATACATTTCCCTTTGGAATTCACTCACATGTTCTTTAAAAATCACTCAGCTGAATCAAATTAATATCTGAATGACAACAAATTATTACATGCACAGTTACCGAAGAGGAGTTCATTTTCTTTAATAATCCTGCATATTGAAAAGAAAAAAAAATACAAAAAATTAGTCTTACTCTGAGAGATTTTTTTAAAAAAAAAGAAAAGAAATATACTCCATCATCATCTTAAAAGGTTTTAACAAACCCTATGGTTTCAAATCTCACACTTTGGTTTTGTATGCCTAATGTAAAATTAATGTCTATTTACTATAATCTTGCTGTTTCTCATTAACTTCTGTGCTAATTCGGCTTTCTTACAGCACTTTCAGACACAGAAATATCTACTCTTGATTTTTCTCATCTTGAAATAAAATTTTCTCTGCCTTTTTTTACCACCAGGCAGTAGCATCCTCTTCCAGCTGCTTTACTCTTTATATTTACAGGGTTACCACAAAATGCTCACCGGGCAGGAGGCCCATTATTTCAATCTTTTAAATATTATGCCCCATCATCCATTTGCTTTCTGCTTATCTTTGCACATCAAGCAAAGCTTGTCCTTCCACAAATTCTGTTTGCAATGATCATCCCCATGCAAAAAGGGACAAAAAGCAAGGCACAAATTAAGAGTTCTTTAACCTATGAACTACTTGCAAGATACATACTCTTGCAAGACATATACAGCTCTAATGGCAATGAAAAAAGAAGACTTTTCCCTATTTATTGGTATCAGTATGTGGCAAAATCTGGCCAGGCACTGCTTCAGTGTATCCTTGATAGTGATAGGACAAGGGAGAACAGTTCTAACTAAAAAAGAGAAGGTTAGATGTTAGAAGCGAAGTCTTTACTGTGAGAGTGGTGAGATACTGGAACAGGTTACCCAAAGAAGCTGTAGATTCTCCTCCATGGAAGTGTTCAAGGCCAGGTTGAATGGGGCTTTGAACAACCCCTTCCAGTGGAAGGTGTTCCCAACATGGCAGAGGGGCAGATGATCTTTAAAGTCCCTTCAAACCCAAGCCATTCTATTATTCTGTTATGTGATTTTGTGTAACTAGGTGTCTGGGAAAGCCTAGAGCCAACAACAAAAAGGACTTTGCTAGCTAGTGATTTGAAACATCCTCACAAAATTGATTCCATTCTTTCTGCCAGCACAAATGGATATCGAGGTGGTTTTTATGCTTATTGCATCCATTCTATGCCAGTTATTGGCTCTGCACTCTAGAAGAAATTACACTACGTACACCTGAAGAATATTCATAGTCTGTATTTCAGACTGATACATACTTGATGTAACAATTTTTGTACAAGAACTAGAAAAGTTCAGTGGCAAAATGGCAACTCAGTGAAAATACTTGACCACGAGTTTCTTGTATGTCAACTGAGTAACTTAACCACCCAGCCAGTATCCTCCAACTTGTCTTCCCTCTTTCACAGGGCTGTCCCAAAAGATTTTTTCCCCCAACACAAGGTCCACTTAAACCAATATGATAATATCAAGAGAATGTAGATTATATTAAGAGAACTTACTCCAATGTAGTCAGTAGTAATAAACTAGAAACAGGCTGCAGCTGAAGTGGGAGGAAAAGTTCAAAAACAACAACGTGCCTTGTTTCAGCTGCTGCAAGATTGTTCTGAATCATGGCAGAGTACTGAAAAATGACAAACATGCATGCACCCATGGCACAGACTTACTGCAAAGGCCAAGGTATTAATAACAATATTTGCAAGAATTCCAGAGCAGGTAAGGCTCTGTGCAGTCTTAGAATGGTATCCACTTGAAGCTCAAAAAATACTATAAATATCCTGTACTATAAATATATAAAAGCAACACAGGGATGGTCATTCTAAAGAGCATGGCCAGTCCATCTTCTCTTCTTGATTTGTTAACTTTTGGAGGAAGATCTATAACAATGCAATACATCAGATCCACTCTATCCTGCTAAAAGCAAACGATGAAAAGTGCTGCACATTGCAATATCTATTTACAGCACAGGAGCAACCACAGTTAAATAACATCCAAGTAGATAAACTGCAGCAAAATTATAATGGACCAGAGCTGAAAGTCCCAATTGGTCAAGCCAAAGGCTATAAGAAATTTGATTGCTCATGGCAGTGGGAGAATCAATGTCACGTATATGGAATATGGAACTAACCTGCCATGCACTCTTCCTGTTTGTCTTCATTATCTTGAAATACAGTACTCAAAAAACTGTATCACCTCTTCACTACTTGCCAGCCTGTGAAAGGTAACTTCCTGTCGTGGCTAAGTGAGCCTGCAAGAGGTGGGACCCCACTAGACCTTCTGCTTACAAACAGACAAGGGCTGGTGGGAGATGTGTTCAAAGGTTGTCTTGGGCAGAGAGACCATGAAATTATTAGAGTTTTCAATACTTTGTGATGTAAGGAGGGGCATCAACAAAACCTGGATTTCTAGAGGGTGGACTTTGACCTATTCAGGACACTGATTCGGAAAGTTCCCTGGGAAGCAGCCATTAAAAACAAGAGGGGCTCAGGAAGGCTGGACATACTTTAAGAAAGAAAAATTCAAGGTGCAAGAGCAGACCTTCCCTAGGTGCCAAAAGGTGAGTCAGCTGGGAATAAGACTTGCCTGGCTGAGCAGGGAGCTTTTACAGAAACTCAGGGTAAGAAAGAGGGTGTATCATCTTTGGAAAAAGGGACAGGCAGCTGTGGCAGGACGTCCCCCCTCTCTCATGGCTGGGGCATTTGAAAGAGATAACTCAGTTCAGATTAATAGCCCCATGAAGAGTCAGAGAGCCCAGCAGGAGGTCACCTCCAGGCTCCAGAGAGTCCGAGCTCCAGCGCTGAGTACACATCTTGGTATGAGAGCAGATGTGGAAAGAGATAAAGGAAAATAAACATCAGTGACCAAAAGACATGGTTCTTATGTCTATAAAAGCCCACACAAATTATCACAGAGGCAGAAGTCTCTTGCACGCTCCCTGGGAACATGCCAGAAGATTTCTCCCCTTAAGTCCGGACGTGAACTTTTGAGGTTACTTTCCCAGGAATTGAGAGAAAGGAATTCGATGTCTATCCCTTCAAGGATTGGTGGTAAGAAACATTGGATCCTAAGTTATATTATTTCTTGGTTAGCTGTAAATTTAACAGTACCTTTAACCCTGTGTGTATTATACTAGTATCCCCTTTTGTCTTATCCCTGTGTAGTAATAGTCTGTTTTAAGTCTTACGTCTGTTATTTTTGTGTCTATAAATAAACAATTCATTTTACAATAGACCGAATCAGCCACTATTAAAGAACTTGTGGATAAGACTGGATCTTTGGGGTGCTGGCCACCTCAATACAGCTATTTCCTGCTGTCAAAGGCCTGGGCAAAGGACAGGAGCTGATTTAAACCTACATCATACATTCATACCAGCAGCTCAGGAAGTGTTTAAGGATGTTGTTAGGTCATGCAAAAAAAAAAAAATTACTCAATTAGATCTTAATCTGGCCACTTCTGTAAATGATAGTAAGTGTTTTTATAAATATATTAATGGCAAAAGGAGAGGGGCAAGGAAAACCTCTATTCTTTATTGTATGCAGAGGGGAATGTAGTCACCAAAGACAAGGAAAAGGACTTAACACCTTCTTTGCCTCAGTCTTCAACAGTAAGACTGGTTATCCTCAGGACAACTGGCCTCCTAAACTCGTAGATCCAGACAGGGAACAGAATAGATCCTGTGTATTCCAGGAAGAAGCGGTTAGTAAACCTGATGAGCCACTTCCATGCTCACAAGTCTGTGGGACCAGATGGGATCAATCCTAGGGTAATGAGGGAGCTGGCAGAAGAGCTCATTAAGCTGCTTTTCGTCATTTGTCATCAGTCCTGGCTAACTGGGAAGTCTCAGATGACTGGAATTTTATCAAGTATGACACCCATCCACAAGAAGGGCCAAAAGGAAAATCCAGGAAAGTACAGGCCTGTTAGACTGACCTCAGTGCCTGGCCAGGTTATGGAACAGATCATCTTGAGTGTGATTACACAGCACCTACAGGACAGCCTGGGGATCACACCCAGCCAGCATGGATTTAGGGGAGGCAGGTCCTGCCTGACTAATCAGATCTCCTTTTATGACCAGGTGGATGGCCTGGTAGATGAGGGGAAGGCTGTGGATGTTGTCTACCTGAACTTCAGCGAAGCCTTTGACACCGTCTCCCATAGCATAATCCTGGAAAAGCTGGCAGCCCACGGCTTGGACTTTTTGCTGGGTTAAGAACTGGGTGGATGGCCGGGCCCAGAAAGTGGTGGTGAATGGTGCTGCATCTGGTCACTAGTGATGTCCCGCAGGGATAAGAGTCGAGCCCACTTCTGTTTAATATCTGTATTCTTCTGGATGAGGGAATTGAGTCTGCCATTAGCAAATTCACAGATGACACCAATCTGGATCAGAATGTCAATCTGCTGGAAGGTAGGAAGGCTCTGCAGAGGGACCTGAATAGTCTGGATAGATGGGCTGAGACCAACAGCATAGAAGTTCAACAAGACCAAGTGCCAAGTCCTACATTTTGGCCACAATAACCCCATGCAGCTGGTAGCAGAGTGGCTGAAAAGCAGCCCAGTGGGAAAGGACCTGGGGTTGCTGGCCAACAGCAGGCTGAACATGAGCCAGCAGGATGTCCAGATGATTAAGTAGGCCAATGGCAATCTATCCTGTATCAGGAGTAGTGTGGTTAGCACAACTGGGGAAGTGATTCTTCCCCTGTACTTGGCACTAGTGAGGCTGTACCTTGAATCTTGTGTCCAGTTCTAGGCCCCTCAATTTAGGAAGGACATTTAGGTGCTGGAGAGGGTCCAGAGAAGGGCAATGAAGCCGGTAAAGGGTCTGGAATACAAGTCTTATGAAGAGCAGCTGAGGGAGCTGGGGTTGTTTAGTCTGGAGAAGAAGAGGCTCAAGAGTGACTTTCGCATTCTCTACAAGTACCTTGAAAGGAAGTTGTAGCCAGGTGGGGGTCAGTCTCTTCTACCAGACAACCAGCAACTAGAAAAGAGGACAGAGTCTTAAGATGCACCAGGGGAGGTTTAGGTTGGAAATTAGGAAAAAATTCTTCACAGAAAGGGTGTATTGGAATGGGCTGCCCAGGGAGTGGTGGAGTCATCATTGAGTCCAACCTATGACTGAATACCACCATGTCAACTACGCTCAAAGATCTCAGATGTCTTTTCCAACTTAATTGTTTCTGTGATTACCTAACACTAGCCACCTAAATACATGTTTACTTTCTTCTCCAAGGTTTTCTCCTTAAGCTCAGTCTACAGTCACTTGCAGAACAGTCACCTTCCACTAAATCTCCCTTGGCAGACAAATGCAGTTAGACAAGATGAATTCCACCCTTAACAAGACCTGTGGACAAAATCAACTATCAACTAAGCACTTCAAGCCAAACATCACAGTGAAAACAACTGGCCCAAATAATACTAAACAGGCAGTTACTGAACTCATAGCAAGTGTCTGACAAGAAATAATTCTTGTAATTCCTCTTATTTATTTCCCAGGGTTTCCAACTGTGACTTGCTGGTTTAAACCTGTTTTGCTTAGACTGTCAATCCTCTTGAGGGTACTGTTCATATTACTTATCCAGCCTAGAACAGTTTAATGTTGTGGTAGTTTAAAAGTAAACCTGTGGGAGAAATGAACCACAGTCAACTATCTCAAGAGAGCTTACAGGTCAGAGTTACAATTTACTAAAGAGATTACAACAAATACAATGAGACAGAGAAAACTGATTTTAATCCACAAAGGCAGAGTATAATCTGGCACCCTCTTTGTCAATTGATGGTTGCAGTCCTGATGAAGTAATGGTCACAGTCCTGTTGAAGTTCTGATCCTCTGCTGGATACATCAAGTGGTGCCAGAAGTCCCTGAGCCCAAAGATTATATATGTTCAGGTTCAGGTGGAAATGCTCAGTACAACCCCAAGGGCGGGAGGTTTCACAATGGATGATGTAACACTGTGAGTCATTTTGGGAGTCTTTGATGACGTAAGTTGTTGCAGCTGCCTAGTATGCTAGTGCCATTGAGTGCCTTATGGCCCATTGTCAGACTGAAATGTTATAGTTTATGCCTTAAACATCTGTATGAAGGACTTTTGCCTATAATAGCAAAACTGTATAACAAAAGCTGCATGGAAGATCACTGTACCCTGAATGGGCCTCTTGACTGAGGTCCTGGACTGCAGGTTGATAGACATAAGATAAAGTGACTCAGGTCTGGCCTGGGGGAGAAGAATACATTCACAGGAGGATTAAGCCTAGCACCTTCCGGGTAGATGCCACAGCCCTAGGCTTACCTACTGCTAAGCTTGCACAGACCCCCACATCAAAGCGGGGAGGAGGAGAGGTTTTGGGTGTGTGGCACAGCCTATGGACAAAGCCAGTTAACACCAATCCTCTGCTGCGCAGACCAGATCAGCTGTAGGCCCCCCACCCCAGGAAAGCTGCATCTATGGGATATCCACATGAGGGACAGCAGAGGGGGTGTCATGGCCCATCAAAGGGCCATGACCCCACCAAGGGGTTCCCCAACCCTGCACCAGAGCACTGCAGGTGATGCAACATGATACAACAGATCCAAAGTGTTGCAAGGGACAGTGTCAAACTCACCCTCCTCAGGGGAGGCACCTGGGCGTTCCCACCTGCCCAAACATGTATTAATTCATTGGATTCTATACTTTTTGGTGGGGAACTCTCACCACCAAGAAGACCAGATGGAGAAGATCAATGGGACATTGTTGGGATCCACAGAAGGATGATATGTTTCTACCTAATCCCTGTCACTCTCTCTTTCCCCCCCTACACCTCTTGTTCTTTCTCTTTCTCTTTCTCTTTCTCTTCTTTCTTTCTTTTTCTTTCTTTCTCTTTCTTTCTTTCTCTTTCTTTCTCTTTCTTTCTTTCTCTTTCTTTCTCTTTCTTTCTTTCTCTTTCTTTCTCTTTCTTTCTTTCTCTTTCTTTCTCTTTCTTTCTTTCTCTTTCTTTCTCTTTCTTTCTTTCTCTTTCTTTCTCTTTCTTTCTTTCTCTTTCTTTTTCTTTCTTTCTCTTCGTTTCTCTTTCTTTCGTTCTCTTTCTTTCTTTTTCTTTCTTTCTTTCTTTCTTTCTTTCTTTCTTTCTTTCTTTCTTTCTTTCTTTCTTTCTTTCTTTCTTTCTTTCTTTCTCTTTCTTTCTTTCTTTCTTTCTTTTTCTTCCTCTTTGCCTTTTTTGCTATTAAATAAAATATATCAATTTTTTTTTTTTGTATCAGCATCTAACCTCGTTTAGTTTTAAATCAAGTTTTGGGGTATATTTCAAACGTTTCTGGGTTCAATCTGTTTTATTCACAGGGACTTAAGTTTTCTTTGCTTTTATGTGCTTAGACTGGACTGAAACACCCATTAGCAGAGACAACCCCTCAGGCTGGGTGTGAGTGTGCTGGTGCTTCCCCAGAAGGCAGTTAACACAGCTAAGTCATTTGTGTGAAGAAAAAGAAACACTCCTCTGACTCAAAGGATTTGCCTCTTTTTCCTTATCTCAGTTAACACCCAGTTTGTAGCCTGAGGTGTTGGGAGTGCAGTAAGCAGCTACTGCAAATGGTTCATCATTAACAGTTCATCAGAAATTACATAAACAGGGTACAATACTCCTGTAACTAGGACAATGTCAAGCACTTGTATTACTTGCATAGGACTCCACCCTGAAAGCTACTCTTCTTTCACTGATTATCTCTCTGAGATAGTTAACTCAGTACCTATACTGGATTAACTGAAAACAGAGAGATAAAACATCTAATGTGTGAGACAGGCTGTGTACAGAAAAGCTGAGAATAGCCAAAGACAGTATTCCTAAAACAGGCAGGCTTTCATGGTAGGATCCCTGCCCAGTCTCAATTCCAGCCTCGGCTCCATCCCCATACCTCAGCATCCCTGCCTTCATTTACACATCTGTTTCATGATTCAGATGAAAAATATCCTTTATCTGGAGGCTTATTTTGCAACGAAGATCCAGCATGAGGCCAGAGTGAGAGCCTAAGATACAATTTTTCTGTTGGATATTTGAATTGTCATGTACATGGTATGGGAGCGCACATGCTTATAGACTTCCTGTCCAGTCCAAATAGGAGGGACGGACTGGGGGCAGAGGCAGGGGGTTGTTGTGGACAGAGAGAAAGAGGTGAGATGTTAAGGAAACTTTTGTGTCTGACCAGTTGGGAGCCACTCTGGGAGTCACACTCACACTACACAAGACTTCCACTGCTGTGACAGAAGCCTTTTCACAACAGGTGGCTCCAGTGAGCTGACAGGTGCCCCACTTGACTCCCTACACACAACGCTCTCGAGCAGTCAGACAAGTTTCCCTCAACAGCTTGACTTGAGGTTTCCTGTAGCAGTCTCAGATGTCTGGTTCCTTTAAGTAATTTAACTGTGGAGCAGCAATACAGTAACATCTCAATCTGGGTGCCTTCAGGGACAGATCACGAACAAAAGAATCCCAGGGATTTGTATCCTTACAGTCTATGGTCCCATCCCTTACACTCTTTTTTCACCCCATACATGTACCTTGGTCCAATGGTGATATTTGGTCTGGGGTCTTCTTATTGTTCATTGGGTTCTACAGAGCCTCTGGGTAAGCTGGCCACCTGGTGCAACAGGTCCCCATGCCCTTTGTTAGGCAAAGGGTCAGCACCAGTTCACAGCTCATTGCCAGGGGCTCCTGCCGTTTCCCACTACCCAGGGTACAACCGGCCACTTGCACAATGAGCTAATTGTACTAGGTGTGTTCCTCAACAGTGATCTACATTCTCAAAAATGCTAGTCTAACAGCTGGCTGCACACATTTAACATGAACTAGGCATTTAACAATCAGCTCAAAAGCCTAAATGGGAACAGTTGTTCAAATTGATAGGCGAAATGGGTGTTAATGTCTTCACACATGACTCAATCTGAAAGGACCAATCAGGTTCTGGAAGAATGGGTGTGGGGGGGGTCTTTATAAACATCAAGCCGCCCAAGTTTGTTGTAGAACTGAGTACACTCTGAACTTCTGAACTTTAGGGGAAAATGTGCAGACTTAATAGACTTACAAATATTAGCTTTGGGGTTAAAGCTAATTTTAATCATCATACAGTGCATGATGAGGGTGGGATACATGTTCTAGGGGGAACACGTAGTAGGCAGTTTGGGAAGTCTGTACCTTCCTAGTACCTCAGCCAATGGAGAGAGGAGGAGGGCAACATGGAGCTGGGAGTTTAGGATAAATGGAGGCTGTGTCCTCCAAAAACTCAAGAGAGACCCCACGAGGTTATAGCCTAGTGGACTCTCTCCCTTTATTCAAATGCAGTTACAGGACTCTTGTGTCCCCTTTGTGGACACTGGCTTTTTACAGCATGATTTTCTGCACACACAAATCTGCAAACCTGGTGTTGATTATCCCCAAACTAACAAAGAGGAGGACTGCAATGTTAAACATATCAAACAAAGCAAAGGAGAAATATGACTTTAAGTTAAGGTCATGCCACCCAAACTGCAATACCTTTTTACAAACATATTTTTCCAGAAAGGGCAAACATAACTTCCTTTAGCAGGCTCCGTAGCTTATTATTCTCTGCCATGATTCAGACATACTTTTAGACATAATGTTTCTCTTTGAAAAACAGAATCACTGTCCTGTCAAGTATAAAACAAGCACATATTTCCATTCAGGGCACTAAGTTTAAGTTGAGGAGCTGTTTGAGCCTTTGAAGACCTATACAGTCAGTGTATTTTATAATCTACTCAGTTGTCTGGGTTGTTTTTCCCCTTTTATTACACCTGTATCATTTGGCCAGGATTCTGGCATAATACTACCAAATCCTTCCAAGACTCTTCATGTGTCCTCTGACACATGTTCAGCTGGTATCATCAAGGATCATTTTAATCAGTTAGAGGTTTTGAGTAGTCACCAAGCTGTATTCACACACTACAAAACCAGCTTTGTGGTGTATACAAAGCATGCTCTTAGCATGGCTTAGAAACAATCAGTGTGAAGGAACACAACTTATTCAAAGGGCAAGAGGCAAATCAGCTTCATGGTATCTTCATTCATAACCATTAGTTTCACTGATGATAGTAAATATGTAATGAAAATATTTCTGAGAAGATTATTCCCTGGAAGCTCTCACCATGCATATTTGTTGTGAGAGAAAACTGCCATGTGGTCTCTGATATGGTCAGAGAACTTCATTTAGATCTGAACAATTATCTATTGTACAGTTCTCCTCCTAAAAGCTCCACTTTTTTAAAAAATTAATCACTCCTAGCCAGAATAGTCATTAATCAACATTCACTTATTTATTTTGTCATTCTTTCACTTTGGAGAAGGTGGTGGTCATTATGCTTGTGTAAAAGGTATTCTTGGAGATAAAAGTTTCTGGCCTTTCCCAGAAAAATTTGTGCCAGTGTCTCCTTAATATCCTGGGTTGAAATCCATGTCCCACACAGACTGAAAAGATCTGGTAATGCGACAGATATAATTTGAAATAAAATGTTTTTCAAGTAACAGAATGAAAATATATAGATACTAACTTACAAGTTTTTAAACAATAGGAGCAGACAGAGCACATTAAGTCTTTATGGATTAGACAGACAAGAGTTCTGTGTTTTTCCTTGCATTGGAGAGTACTCTTAAAGACTTTTAAAAACACAGTACAAAAACATGTAAGATGTACTGAACCCATCGCTTCCTCATCTAGGAAAAGCATCATAGCTTGGTACTCCTCATATGATATAGATGTAATTTGAGAAACTGTTTAAGTCATCAAGGTGATTTTCTATAAACCACTCAGCAGTCTTAACTGCAACCTCGACTGTTTTTCATATTGTGAAACAATAGCCCTTGCTATAGGGGGCTTAGGCTTTAAGGGTTAATTGCTGATTGTAGGTACTGCTGGTATTGCTAAATTTTGTAGCTGCTTGCTAGACAATGTATATTGCTTGTCCAATACTAATTATGCTTGCCAAACAGAAAGAGAAGGATGTAGGGGAGGATAAGGGTATGATGCAAGACGATTGATAAGAGGAAGAAACCACGACCAAAGATACATGCTTTTGGACCCCGAAACCAGTTGAAACCAGCCTTGAGGTTTCGACTTGGACCAGGAACTCAGAGAGCATGTGCAAGAGGGCAAGGTGAAAAGTTCAGTCCTGAGGAAGACTCGTTTACTTAATCTTAAGACCCCTGCCCACAGCCACCAGGAGGCACTGCGCAGGCGCAAGGCATATGGAAATGACTTTTGAGCTCATTATAGTACAAAGCGGGGCTAGACAATAAATATGTATAAGCGTATTGTGTAATCTAATGCATATGTAACTTGTAACCTGATATATGCCAAGCTGAATACTGCGAACGGCACACATGTTTTTGGAGGACTACCTCCCATGCGTCCAGCACTGTAATAAACATGCCTATTTTACAACTTTATGAGTTGTAGAGTCTTACCGCAAATCACCCTATAATCCACCTTAGTTTTCCCAGTACTGCCCACTCATTTCTTTCTTCCCTTCTTTGACTACAAACCTGTATTCATACACAGATTTTCTACTCCCTACTAGTTTTGTAATATTATGTATTATTTCAATACTACAATAACATGAAAACATTTAAATAATACCTTTGTCCTGATAATCTATATTGTCTCTGTAGTATCTATAAGAAGTTTGCTTGTTCAGTAAAACCCAATTTGTAAATATATTTCAGCTACACACAGTGACAAGTGATTCAGTTTTAGGCACCACAATATAAGAAAAATATAATGCTATTAGAAATGGTCCAAAGGAGGATTACCAAGATGGTGAAAGACCTAGAGGGCCTGTTTCTTAAACATCTTTTTTACTGAAGTTTAATGCCTAAGAGTATAGTTAAATTAACTTCCTCTGGTGTCTTTCTGTTTATCCTTGATACAAATCTGTGGTGGCCGGTTGGCCTGTGCTACAAGGGACAGAGAGAATTCTTGATAAGACAGTCCCTAGTACCAGATAGTTCTGTCCGGTCATGGTGAGGAAAAGAAGCCTCTCCCAGAATGCTATGTTCGGTTATGGTAATCGATCCCAGTTCTGCTTCCCCAGTTGGCTCCTGGTGCTAACCACACCCCCATACTTAAGCCTGAGTTCTCACGTGTTCTGGGTCATTTGCCTCTAGAAACCTTCACAGGCAGTAGCAATAAACTGCTTTCTGTGGAAATCTATACAAGGACCCTTCCTGTCTCCTTGCTGTCGACTTTATTACTGAAGCTATCCGTGCATTTGTGCATGTGTGCGTGTGAGTGTATTTAGCAGATCCTGCCAAGTGGCTTAGCTGTGGAGATGCTGTTTAGAGATCGCAACACCCCGTGCCCTGGCACGGAACCCCTCAGAGCCGGGGGGCTTAGTAATACAAATCTAGCAGCATTTGGATGATGTCTCTGTATACTCATGACCAAAACATGGATTTCATTTCTTAATCCACTGAAAATGTTTGTCATTTATAAACATTAATAATATTAGTTCAAAGCAGAAATACTACATATTTTTGTGTTTCCTGTTGAGTTCATGCTTTCCTTAATGTTCCTACATTCATTCCTGAAGCTGAAATCCTTCCACAGAGACAAACCTGCCATATGCTCATAAAACCTGATGCCTGGCTAGCATATTCCTAATTCAGAATGTAAGCTTCTGCTGAATCAGTGTGCATATGATGGTTTGAAGAAACATGCTCTCATAATTACATCCTCTCAACAAACAGCTGGAAGAAGAGACAGGTGAATGCTGTAAGGTCTGCTCTTATAATAACAAAATGGTTTTTCAAATTATGAATGGGCAGTTACATATATGTATCACAAAGTCTGCATCTGAAAAAGCAAGCCATGTCTTTGTTTACCTCATTTTCCTAATTTCTTTAGCAAATACAACTTTACCATTTGTATCACCAAGCAAGTCCCTCATTCACTCTCAAACTAGGTCAATCCAGATGATAACCACAGCCCTATTGAAGTGCTAGAAGACAAAATAGTTTAATATTATTTAAGCTTATATTATTCCTGCTTTTGCTTCTCTCTCAACTTTTAACACCTCCTTTCAGATTAAAAGACTGGAGAAATTCGTCATCTTTTTCACCTAGACCTTTTGCAGTCACAACTTCTTTATGTGCAGGTCTGTACACAGTGTGCAGGGTTTCTCAGAGACACCCATGTTTCCACCACTAGATTAATAGAAGCAGTTCACAACTTTATACCTGCACATAGCAGAGGAAAGTGCCTTTGCTAGTGATGCGACAAACCGTGGAGGATTCAAACATCTGTAAGATTCTGTACCACCTTCTGTAATTTTTTTTAACTGTCCTGAAGAGGTTCCAAACCACCTGAGACAGGAGTCTAGTCTCCAAGTCTAACCACTTTGCAACTCTTACTAACATATTGAAGCATTAAAGGATAATAAAGATGCAATTCAGAAATATTTTAAATTTATGCTTTCAATTCACCCCAAATAAAAGTTACTGGAAAAATTATGAGGAAAATCCAGCTTTACTTATGTTTTCCGTCGAAGATATTTCAGTTCTGAATTCAGATAAGAGCAGACTGTCAAGGCCATGTTGATAAGTAAAGGCTGACCATCGCTTTTTAGAGAATAAAAATGTGAGAGATGATGATGATGACCACTTATTTCTTATGGTTTCTCAAGGACATTGACAAAAAGCATAATGTTTGCCTGCCAATAGGCTCCCACAGACAGAATAACTGGGACACTGTACTCTCAGTGTTCAGACCACCCAGCTGAGAAATAGGGTGAAATGAAACTGAAATAAACTGCACTGGAATTGGTCATTCAAGAATTCCTGAGAGATTTAGGAGAGACTGCTTGGGCAATCACCAAATTTCTCTTTGGGTTTGGTCCCAAAAGAGTCAAAACCTTCAGGTGTTCGGGATTTTCTTCACATGAATACTCTCCACTGGAAACTGTTGGGGCCTCCAGATAATACACATTTTGCTTTAAAAACAGGACAGACTCATCTGTTCCAGGTATCCTTGTACCTCCACACTGATATTTACAGCTTACAGGTGTGAATGTGAGGTAGCCATGACAATCCTTCCACACCCCAACACTGAATGATCTCCAGCACTGCCCTTCCTCTAGGTGACTGCTGTGCGTGCTGACAGCAGAGTCCTTCAGCCTCCGTGGATAAAGCTCTCCTCTCTGGAAACTGCCGTGCTTGTCAGCCTTCTAGCCCCTCAACCTCTACAAGCTTTAGAACAGGACCAAAGATTAATTCATCTTGTTCAACTTGTCAGCTTTTTTATATAACAGCCATCAAAATGCAGCATTGCTTGAGATAGCAACAAGGTGGCTGATTATTGATACTTACTGTCACTTCAGTCCTTGGTGTCTTTAAGCTCTGTCAATAAATAGATTGGTGCTCAAGTTTTCCATGCATCATGAGTCATTAAAATTGAAGCTATAACATGAAATAGAGCAAATTGTTGTTGTCATTGCCTCATACCAAGGCAAGACCTTGTTACTAAAGCAGAAAGAGGTGCCTCAGCCACTTCCTCTTCGAGCGGAAAGCAGTGGAGCCATCACTCAGGCAGCTCTGACTCAGTGTGGGCAGAGCCAGCAGAGAGAGCACCCACTCCTACCCAGAGATAAGCCACCCATGGGAGATCAAGCGACCAGGAGTGTGGCAAACAGAGCATGGTGTATCAGCCAGGGCACAGCATGGCAGTTTGCACAGGTAGGGTGAGCAGGAAGGGCGCTGAGGTACTGCCAGCTCAAGCAGTTATCTCGGTGGTCATCACCCTTGCCAACAGAGCTCAGGTACGCTGTCCAGTCAGATAAAAGTTTCTTCCACTGCACACACCAGAAGGGATGTGGCAATCCAGAGGGAGCACCCACAAAAGCATGCAGGGTCCAGGTATTAGTCTGCAGGGTGTGCCAGAGCCTGGTGCTGCTCTCAGAGGGCAGCAGAGACAACAGCTGTGTGAGATGTGATCAGGTCAATGATCTGCTCCCCCTAGTCGCAGAGCTGAGAGATGAAGTAGAAATACTAAGTATTAGTGACTGAGGAAGAAATTGACAGTGAAGCTGCACTATACCATGCTTTGGACAAATGCACCCAACCATTCACTTCACAAGAAGCAACAGATCCCCTACCCTCTCACCACCAGGGAGAAGGAAGGGAGCTTAGAGACAGAGGGGAGCAGAAAAGGGTTTCTGGTCGGGGTTGCAGGCAAATCCCTTCTTAACCTAACTCACCTTCATATGTGCCCTTATACAATACGTATAAGGCCCTAGAATCTGAGCAGGGAAATGAGAATGTGGATTGAGGTTTTTCTGGAATGGAGGGGTTGCCTAGGGCATGGCAGCCTACCTCCCACATCACAACCTCCCCAAGTAAGACATAAAAAATGGTAGTAGTCATTGGTGACTCCCTTTTAAGAGGAATGGAGGGCCCAATATGCCAACCAGACCCAACTCATAGGGTGGTGTGTTGAGCCCCTGTGACCCGGCTAAGGGACATGACAAAGAAACTTCCCAGCCTGGTACTGCCCACTGATTATTACCTTCTACTGGTTTTTCAGGTAGGCACTGCTGAGGTCCCAACAAGAAAGCTGCAGATAATCAAGAGAGGCTTCAGGGCCTTGGGACGACTGGTCAAGGGATCTGAAATCCAAGTTGTTCCTTTCTGTCCCGCCAATTGCAGAGAATGATGGCGCAAGAAACAGGAAAATCATGCAGATGGACATCTGGCTTCGGGACTGGTGTTACCAGCAGAATTTTGGGATTTTTGATAATGAGTTGGTTTATATGACGCAACCTGGCAACAAACAGAGTCCACATGTCTCAAAAGGGATAAAGGATCTTAGCTCAGGACTTAGCAGGGCTAGTTGAGAGAGCTTTAATGTAGAGTTGAAGGGGGAACAGGAACATAGCCAGGCTCAACAGAGATAAGGTGTTGAAAGGGGAGAACTATAGCAACCATGCCAGTAGCAAAAGGAAGTTTAAGAGTGAATATCTTAATCGAGCACAAGCAACCAAAGACATAACCAACAACTGGGCATGGGGACTATGGGGCATCCCTTTGCACACCTACTGGGATACTGACACAGTCAAATACTTCTATAAAGTGCCTGTATACCAACACATGCAGTATGGGGAACAAACAGGAGGAGCTAGAGATCTGTGTGCAGTTACAGAGCTTTGATCTCATTTCAATTACGGAGGTGTAGTGGGATAGCTCACATGATTGGAATGTTGTCATGAATGGCTACACACTGTTTAGGAGAGACAGACCAGGGAGGCACAGTAGTAGAATTGCCCTCTTTGTGCAACAACACTTGGAATGTATTGAGCTCTGTCTTGGGGTGGATGATGAGCAAGTTGAGAGCTTACGGATTAGGATAAAACACCAGACTAGTAAGGGTGATATTGTTGTGGGTGCTTGCTACAGGCCACGTGAGCAGGAGTAAAAAGTGGATAAGGCCTTCTACAGACAGCTAGAAGCAGCTTTAAAGAAACAGGCATTGGTTCTTGTGGGAGTCTCTTAACTACCCCCTGGAGAAGCAACACAGCAAAACACAAACAGTCTAGGTAGTTCCTGGAAAGCACTGATGACAACTTTCTGAGAAGGAATGACGTGCTTCTTGATCTTATACAAACAAACAGGGGAGGAGTTGCTGGAGATGTGAAGGTTGGGAGCAGCCTTGGCTGTAGTGACCATGAGATTGCGGAGCTCAGTAATGGGAAAGGAGGAAGCAGGGCAGCAGGTAATTGTCACCTCAGAGTTCAGGACAGCAAACTTTAGTCTCTTCGGGGATCTCCCAGGAAGAATCATATGGGAACAGACGGCAGAAAAGTTTAAGAGAGCTAGTTGATACTCCAGGATCACTTCCTCTAGTCTCAAGAACAATGCATCCCAATGAGCAAGAAATCAGGTAAAGGTGGCAAGAGAACTACATAAATGAATAAAGAACTCCTGTGTTTACTCAAGTATAAACAGGAAATACATAGGAGGTGGAAGCATGGTCAGACCACTTAGAAGGAATACAGAAGGATTGTCAGAATAAGTAGAAATGAGACAAGAAAGACCAAGGCCTATCTGGAATGAAATCTGGCCAAGGATGCCAAGGGCAACAAGAAAGACTTCTTCAAATACATCAATGAAAAAAGGAAAAGAAAGGACAATGTGGGCCTGTTACTAAATGGAGGGGGAACCTGGTAACAAGGAATGCAGAGTGGCAGATCCACCTCACTGACAAAACCAGCCCTCAGGGCTCTCTGACCCAGAAAAATCAGGGTAACAAACTTTGGAAGGAAGATCTTCCCTTGCTCAAGGAGGATTGGGTTACAGAACACCAAGGCAAACTTGATAACCACAAGTACAAGGCAACAAAGATGATTAAGGGACTGGGGCATCTCTTGCAAGGCTGAGGGAGATGGGCCTTCAGCCTTAAGAAGAGACAGCTGAGAGGGGACATTATCAATGTCTGTAAGTATCTGAAGGGAAGGTGTCAAAAGAGTGGAACCAGGCTCTTCTCAGTGGTGACAAGCAGTAAGACTAGAGGCAACGGGCAGGAACTGATGCCCAGGAAGTTCCACCAGCATATGAGGAAGAACTTCTTTACTGTGTGGGTGACCACACACTGTATTAGATTGACCAGAGAGGGTGTGGAATCTCCCTTGCAGAAGATATTGAAGAATCATCTGGACGCAATCCTGTGTCATGTACTCTAGGATGACCCTGCTTGAGCGGGGAGGTTGGACCAGATCATCCAATGGTCCCTTTCAACTTCACATATTCTGCATTTCTGTGATGCTGAGACTGTTTATTAGTGCAGAAACTTACAGAAGGAGAGTATGTCACCACAATCTGAAAACATTCACAGTATTACCAGGTGAAAGAAAAAAAGAATTACAACTGCAATCTGAAAGCTGAAGTACTACCATTCCTGTGGCTTAGCCAGACTAACAAAAAAGCAGAAACAAGCTAATCACTTTTCAGAACATGAAGAGCTCCTACCAAAACATGTTGGACTGGCCACCCAGGAAAGCAAACTCATTTCTTCATCCATACATAACACAGCATTTGTAGTCCAATTTTTTTTTCATCACTATGTTTAATCATGACCTACAATGAGTTTGGTTCAGCAGCAGATGGAAAATAGCTTAGTCTCTGCACCTGCACATTCCTTGAGTATTCCCATGAAAATCAACATGCTGTTGCACTTTGCAGGGCTTAACCAGATGCTCCAAAGCCAATGACTCCTTTCACAAAACCACAAGATGTAAATTACAGGACCATCTCTGTTCTGGGTATGGATCACACAATTCTTGCAGTCAGTAATGGATAAGCATTTCTGTCTTCATTAAAAGACAGAAGTGAAGAAGAAGTCTTTAGTCAGTACCACTGGAATTTGTATAAATGTTATTAGATAGCTGAAAAAACCTCCAGGGAAATTATCAACTCATGTGGAACTCAGTTATAGTAGTATCTGTTTTGATAGAGCAAGGGGAAAAAAAGCCTAGAATTTTAAACCAGCCTTTAGCAGACAAAAGAATCAGAATAGATAGATTCCATGTATGGAACTGTTGGAATGTTGTCAGCATCTTTCACTTCTTAAAATTGTACTTCGTTTTTCACTAAAAATCAAAATAAGTGCTATCTGCTGTGAATTTTCCCAGAAAGAACAAGTAAGAATCCAAGAAAGAACCAAATCCAAGAAAGAACCACTTCCATCCTATCCACTCATTACTACTAACATCCCAGACTCTGAAAATCAGCCTGATAAGATAATGGTCTACAAGCTTAGAATGTATCACTGATCAACAAGCCCAAAGAGCACTGTCTGCACTGCATGAAGCATTGTTTCTGACAACAAACTTAAGAGAACATAAATATTTTTTCCTCTTTTAAAAATAGCTTGTATTAAACAAGACAGGAATTAAAACAAGCTGAAAACTTGGTTTATGTAAGTATTAGTCGTCAGGTTCCAAAGGTTTGAACCTTAATTAATTTAATGCACCACTAAATCTGTACGTGTTGCACAGCAGCTCAAAAATAAGTTATTTGTATACATTAAGAGCAATAACCTCAGAAACACGTAATGATTTAACTGTAGCACTTCTATAGTATTCAGACAATTGTTATATATTGTTGGGGTTTTGGAAGTTCCCCTTCTGTTTTCTCCCTTGAGGAATTTTTTCCCATACATGTTACCACAGCAACAAATTGCTGGGTGCTTGGGAGAAACAAAAGACCTGGCCACAGGGGGAGGGGTCCAACTGGCCACTCTCTTTCACCTGGGCGGGCTGGCTGGCTGTTGGGACTCTCAGTGTTCGGAGGGAGAGAGGCTGCCATTCGTGGTAGAGAGCGAGCGCTCCGTTGCTGCAGGCTTCTGCCTTTCAGCTGCCTTCCTTCTACCAGGAGAAAACCGGGATTCTCAAGCCCGCCTTTTCCCTGCCCCGCCGGGAGCCAGGAGCCAGGCTACGGCAGCCCTGCCCAGAGCCTTCACTACATTGTAGCCCGCACGCCCTGCCTGCCGAGACCTCCCGCAGTTTCCTGCTGCAGCTCTGGAGTTTGATACATCTCGTCTGCCACCCGGGATCTGTGCTCATCTCTGCTGTTCCAGCCTGCTGTTTCCGAGGGTCCGGCCGGGCACCGGGATCAGCTGCCCAGGGGTTTGTGAAGCCTTTGTTCCATCCCTCCCGGGATCCCGAGCCGCCACTGCCGCGTGCTCCCCAAGCCCGCTCCGGAGCGCCCCCTGCAGCCGCGGGGGAACCATCGCACCTGCCCCGCTCACCGGGAGCCGCCAGCGCCCCTGCCGGCTGTGACCGGAACTGCACCCAAGGGGAAAGGGCCTGACAGCCGAGAGAGGCTGGCACTGGGTTTGTGGTTCTGTTTGCTGTTACTGCCACAGTTATTGTTGCTTGTTTGCCTTGTTATATATATAAGCACAGAACTCTTATTCCTACCCCTCATATCTTTGCCTGAAAGCCCCTTAATTTAAAAATTATAATAATTCGGAGGGAAGGGGGTTGCGTTTTCCATTTCAGGGGGGGCTCCTGCCTTCCCTGACAGACACCTGTCTTTCAAACCAAGACATATATCCTCTCTGAAGGTGTGGTTGTAGCTAGGTGAGGGGGAACGTGGGTTTAAGTATTCTCTGAATCAGAATGAAGATTAGGAATAAGTAGTTGTACTGATAAAAGCACTAATATAAAAAAGGTTTTCTGACCAGGTATTGGAGGCTCAGAAGTTCAAAGTCCTGCTCTTGTGTGAAAACAAAGCACTTCTGTACCATAATTATTCCCAAAATCTGCCTGAGGGAAAAAAAAGTAAAACCACTACACAAAAAATCTACACCACCTCTTTGGAAGTGAGTGTACTAAATCTTTCTTCTGAGAGCTTAGGGTCAGTTTTAATAAGCTAGATGTATCTAATAATGTACCTGTTGTGCAGGTATCTAATAATGTACCCACTTACACATCCACACAAGCACATCTTTGAGTATGGTCAAAAGTATAATCCACAATTAATTTATATCCACCTGTGGCAGCTGGTGAACATACCTTTATGTTAAGGCAACCAAAAGGTGTTTCCCAGGGTGCATGGTTCTGTTAAATTAATCTATTCCAGTTTGAATTCCCTGGTTGGCTGCTGGCCTTGGCCCCTCGTCACTCCCCCAGGGCTCTTCCATTGGTCCCCGCTCCCTGATCCCACCTTTTCCCCAGCCCCTGGAAAATCCCTAAGCTGGCCATGATTCTTGTATTTGCCCCTGCAAACCTTTGACAGAAAAGATGCAATAAACTCTCCTGCTGAAATGCAAGCAAATACCCTTCCTGACTCTGTGCTACTGACTTAATACTGAACCTGCCCAGGCTTCTGTGGGAGCATGCAGGACCCCACGGAGCCAGGAAGGAATGGTATTAAATGGCGCCCAACGTGGATGGCCTCTGACCATCCCCAATAGCATCTCCAGTAAGTTCCTGGATTTAAAGTCACATTTGAGCAGCCATTACCCCAAAGAAACCTCTGAGTTCTATCAGGGACTCGACGGGGAAGACCGGCAACCTTTTCAGAAGAAAAAAAGATCGGTCTAAGTCAGTAGACCGCCCTCGAGACTTTTATTTG
>VZTI01002943.1:792-50047 GCA_013397865.1 Struthidea cinerea | reverse complement strand
GGAAGCCAGTTTTGCCATCAAGACAGTCAAGGGACCTGCCCGAGAAATCCAGTTCCTGGGAGTGAAGTGGCAAGATGGACGGCATCAGATTCCCACCGAGGTCATCAATAAGATCACAGCAATGTCTCCACCAACCAACAAAAAGGAAACGCAAGCTTTCCTAGGTGCCATAGGCTTTTGGAGGATGCATATTCCTGAGTACAGCCAGATGGTGAGCCCCCTCTACCTGGTTACCCACAAGAAGAATGATTTCCATTGGGGCCCTGAACAGCAATAAGCCTTCACCCCGATCAAGCAGGAAATCGCTCATGCGGTAGCCGTTGGTCCAGTCAGGATAGGACCAGAAGTGAAGAATGTGTTCTACTCTGCAGCCAGGAGCCATGGTCTGTCCTGGAGCCTTTGGCAGAAGGTGCCTGGTGAGACTCGGGGTTGACCACTAGGATTCTGGAGTTGAAGCTACAGAGGGTCTGAAGCCAACTACACTCCAACAGAGAGGGAAATCCTGGCAGCCTATGAAGGAATCCAAGCCACTTCAGAGGTAATTGGCACGGAGGCACAACTCCTCCTGGCACCCCGACTACTGGTGCTGGGGTGGATGTTCAAAGCTAAGGTTCCCTCTACCCACCATGCCACCAATGCCACATGGAGCAAATGGATTGCCCTCATCACACAGCGCGCCCGTATCGGAAAACTGAATCACCCTGGGATTTTGGAAATAATCAGAAATTGGCTGGAAGGTGAAAACTTTGGTCTTAGTGATGAGGAGGAACAAGAACAAGTGACACGTGCAGAAGAAGCTCCACCATACAACCAACTGCCAGCAGAAGACACACGCTATGCTCTTTTCACCGATGGTTCTTGTCGCATTGTAGGGATGAAACGAAAGTGGAAAGCAGCCGTATAGAATCCCACACGATGGGTTGCAGAAGGTACTGAAGGAGAAGGTGGATCAAGCCAACTTGCCGAACTCAAAGCTGTTCAGCTGGCCCTGGACATTGCTGAAAGAGAGAAGTGGCCAAAGCTCTACCTCTACACTGATTCATGGATGGTAGCCAACGCTCTGTGGGGATGGCTGGAAAAGAGGGAAAAGGCTAATTGGCAGCGTAGAGGAAAACCAATCTGGGCTGCTGAAGAGTGGAAAGACATCGCTGCCTGAGTTAAAAAGCTACTTGTGAAAGTCCGCCATGTAGATGCTCATGTCCCCAAGAGTCGGGCTAATGAGGAACACCGAAACAACGAGCAGGTAGATCAGGCTGCAAAGACAGAGGTGTCCCAGATAGACTTAAATTGGAAACACAAGGGAGAGTTTTTCCTAGCTCAATGGGCCCATGATGCCTCAGGTCATCAGGGCAGAGATGCCACCTATAAGTGGCCATGAGACCGAGGGGTGGATCTAACCATGGACAGTATCTCCCAGGTGATCCATGATTGTGAGACGTGCGCTGCAATCAAGCAGGCCAAGCGAGGGAAACCCCTGTGGTACGGTGGGCAGTAGTCCAAATACAAGTATGGGGAGGCCTGGCAGATTGATTACATCACACTGCCTCAAACCTGCCAAGGCACTTCCCTTTGCTCTGATTTCTCACTTCATGACTTCCAGGAGCAGCTGGCTGACCTTTGAACTTCTAGGGACTGATACAAAATCCATGGAAAGCAATTTTCATCCTAAAGCTTGCCAAACTCTGGCTCTGGCTCCTCACATTGTCTCCTAGGCTGGGTTAAACAGCACTAATGGTGTGAGTAGTAATAGAGGATCCTCTGCTACAGCCCATGGAGCAATGAACTCCTCTGTCATTTGTAGGAGAAAAATTGAGGTCTCCCTCAGTTTGAAACATTGAATCTTCTTTCTTAATGTTTATTATGAAAAATCTTCTGAGCTTCATTCCCCTTTTCAAACAGGAAGAAAAAAAGAAAGAAAGAAAAAGAATATATGAAGAATTATCTCACTAGGTTAGGGCTATCTAGCTTTTCAGCAGGTATGGTTAATACTGGGATTTCTGTAGACCCTGTGAATATGTGCAGTACAAATAGGTGTGAATGTTTACTTTGCTTCTCTGGGTCTTTGGAACATCTCGAAGTCAGATTGGTTGTTTCTTTTGTATTTTTGAACATACACTCCACTTTCAATAACACAGCTCTCACTTCACATCCCCACAGATGAGCATCTACTATTTCTTTTTCTCTTTTCCCTTTGGAACTTTCTTGTCTTAGGTGGTTACGGTGCTCAGACATGAAGGAAAAAAAAAAAAAGCAAAACCCCTAATAAACAAAATAGTGCTTTACTTGCTCTGAGTTTTAACATGACTTAAATATTTTTACAAAGAAAATATTGTGGAATGGATCTACTGCATTATGTTTGCATTATTATTCTTCCCAACTTTTGGGAAAAAACCATTCAGTAAAGTCAAAGAATACTTTCCTGGTTAAGGTTAGTGTAGCTTTTTATGTATGATAAGCTTTTAAAAGGTAGAAAAATACATGTCTTGGAGATAATAAGAGTTTAAACAGTTTTGTGTATATGAAGAGGACTCTAATGGTGTCTGTCTAAAGGCAGATTTTTTTTCCTGATTTATTTTCTGAGAAAGCTTTTATGTGAATTCAGACATAAAGAAATGTAAAAGTAGTACACATGTTGCTGACTCCTTTGTGTTTTGGAGAAGCCCAGCCACTAGTGGCATGTTTCATCCTTGTGAAATGCTTTTTTGGTACAAATAACATTAAAAATGAGACCATAAAGCCTTCACGTGGCTGTTTGCAGGATAGAAAGATACTGAGAAACTGTGAGTGGAAAGCATTCCAAAATATTTAATGTGAGTTTTTCTCTAACACTTACTAGCTGCTGGCACATAAATCTGTCTGAAATCATTATTTATTTTCTCTGCCCTAGTGTGCCTTGCATGTTGGTCAAGGAACATGAACTATGCAGATGATAATAAGACAAAATGTTCTAGTACTTTTTAAAGTGACACTAGTAATGTTATAGATCATGGAATAATGGAATGCCAGGTTAGAAGGGGCCCTTAAGAATAATGTGGTCCAACTTCTCTTAGCAAAGGCACAGTTAAGACAAAATGGCCCAGCACCATGTCCATCAGACTCTTCCAAGTGTCCAAACTGATAGATAAAAATGTTAATTCTACCTTATTAAAACCTGCAGGATAAAAAGAGGTGGATGATGTACCGCAGGTGGTACACCATAAAACATTAGTTTTTCTCTTTACCTGTGTCTTCTCTTAAGCCACCGAGACACTTATGTATTAGTTATTACTAATTATCCCAGATTCTGTTCATTTGGATATGTTCTTACTTTGGATATGTACTATGAGCTTTTTTTTTAACCTTACAACAGTTTGGAAAAAACTTGGGTGTGAAAAAAAAACCCCAACAAACCCAAAAAGTCCTGGAACAAGACTGATTAACACTGTGTTTCTCTTTTCAGTATTGAGTATATATAATTCTAGTATCTAGTCCAGAATCTACTGAAGTTGGGAGAAGGCTGCCCATTTTACTGAGATTTTACTGGGCTTTTGAGCAGAAATTTACACTCTTGCTTGGCCTCTAGATGGAGTATATGCTGGATGGACACTTGGCTGCCTTGCCCATTTCAGGTTCAGAAGGTTAAAGCATTTCAAGGGGACAGTGGATTAAGGAGTGTGTGAAGGTAGATCTGGGGTATTGAAGAGTTTCTTTTCCCACACAAGAGAAAGTGTAAAGAACAAGAAACTGACTTGTAACTGCAATGAATAGTGATAAAGACCTGTGGTTTTGTCAAACTGAGCTAAAATTCAACCCTTCAATAGCATATCAGAGGCAGAAGCTTTTCGCTGTTCATGAACACTTCTGTGTTCCCGCTTGCTCCTTTAGAACTGCAGAAAGATGAAATGGATGATGCACACTCAGAACAGGAAGAAACATTTCTGCCTTCACCACTTGAGGATCCTGAGCTAAATATCAATCACCCCTACTATGATGTTGCAAGACATGGCATCATCCAGTTGGCAGGTATGTTTGGAAAATCCTGGTTTTACCCTACTACATGCATTATCACCTTTTTCTTACATACTCAAGGTCATACATAGGAATCATGTTGATGCTTTCAGCCTTCATCCTGAAAACACCTGAACTTATATGTGAACTTAGTGCACTCATCTGTAGATGAATTATGAGCCAAATATTTGAAATTAATCTTGCTTTAAAATATAACTACAGCAATATCTTATGATCTAAGGCCTAACTGTGACTGTAACACCTCTGTACTTCATTTGTGATAAGCTTTGTTTGCTAAATCACCTGAAGTGTTGTCATTTTTCTTGTTTGCCCTGGAAAGGCTGTGCAACAAAGAGATATGGGTTAAGTATATAAAAACTACCATAAGACAGAAAGGAAACAGGTGACATGAATTTTAACTGCATTTATCACCTAGATTTCTCTTGTGACTTGGAGAGAAGTTATGGATACATAGCATATTTCAATATTGGATCCTTTAATGTTTGCAGTTACTTATTTTTAAAATGTTCTGGCAACATATAAGACATGCAGCCATATTTATGATATAAAAGCACCTCTTCAAAGTGTGCATTGCCTATATTTTTTTCCTTTTGGCTTATTTTTGGTATAAATGTGCTTGATAAAATAGCATTAGTAATCACAATCCTAAACTAAGAAATTAATACAATATGAAACAAATTGTGATATTTAATCTTCATCCTAATGACATCTAAGGTTGTGTTATATTGTATACACTTTTTGTATTTTATGCTTTAGGTATATAAGCCTAGGAAAATGATTTTTCAGGAAAATTATGAACTCAGGTTATAATACATAGATACCTTCCTGAATTTGAGCCATAAACAGGATGACTCAGGTAAACATCAACTTTAGCAAAACCAATACTCTAGGGCAGTGAAATCTATGGTAATTTGACTTCTGACTGAGAATGGGAAGAGGTTTTTACCTATAATAACTTCTCTTCTTGAAGCTAGTTATACACAGGGTAATAATCACCTTTTACCTTCTTTGAAACTAAGCCCCCAACGTAAGACTCAAAACCATAAGCAGGGGAATAACAGATTTACATTCTTGTGACTAAAAATCTTGATAACTCATGAGGATGTTTCTCTCTCAAATACCTGTTTTGGGATGGGGAAGATACCAAGATATTTAAGTTGTTAATGAAACCAGTGAAATTGAACTGAGAAAGTGTGAGATAGGTGTGTTAACACATGCTGGATGCACCACAGTCCCTGTAACTGTCCACCTAAGAACCTCTTCCTGCTCTGTTAAGCAGTGCTGCATGGTAACATATCAAAAGAGATCTTCAAGCCTTTTTTAATCCTGATAATATACGCAGCATCAAATTATGTTGGGCTATGCTACTGCTACTGCTGCAACTTCAGTTATGCACAGCTATTTAGTAAATGTTTGTCGTTGCTCCTCATCCTTTATTCGCGTAAAGCTGCCCTGGAAGTCATAAGCACTTGGTATCTGTCTGGTTTAGCTGGTGTTAATTCTAAAAGGTCCTTGAGGGAATCATTGTGACTGCTGGTGATGAGCTGAACTCCCTGAGTCTCTGCTTAGACAAAGCTCCTTTTCTCCATCCCTCCAGACTGGGGGAAAGGGGGCAACTTGGCAATCTTCCAATCTCGACTGATGAAGGAGATATTCCCTGCCCTTTCCTGATCAGCCCTGCCTGGCTTCATTGTAAGCATATGCCTTATTAGAGAATGGGAATGTGCTCCAGTATAGTGCAGTGAAAGTGTTTTTTAAAGAGACCTATTGTAGCTTCCATAGTTTCATTGTAGAACTTGCTTTGTATCAGTGTTTGCTTGGAATAAAGTCCAAATCTTTGGTGTACTCTTGGTTTAATTTCACTGGTGCAAATTTTGCCTGAAATGTTGGATTACCTCTGATGGTTTTGTCCTTAGCACTGCAATCTTCTGTGGAAGGGAAGAATTCCCTGGCCATGTTTAAGCCCAGAAAAGAGTGACCTTATCTGCAATTTCAGCCAGAAATAGTTGGTGGGGGTTTGCAAGTCTGCTGGACAATTTAAATGCGAAGCACAAGCCAGTGCTGTGCTTCAGACTCCTGTGACTGCAGCCTCCAAAGTAGCTCCAAGGTACCCAATGTTAATGGTATGGAGTCAGGTCTGAATATTTTCTGGATTTACATTCAAGCAAGGAAAAGATGACCTCTCCAGAATTCCTTGCCTTCTTGGAAGATGCCAGTCCCTTTGGAAACAAATAGTTTTTAAACTATTTGTACCTAGTTTGTAATGGCTTTCATATATTTGAGTAAGACAAAGTATGAGTTCAGTGTTTGAAATCATTGCTGTGTTAAAGCAATTCAGAAAGCTGTTCATTTTTTATTTGGTGATTGAAAGACAATGAGATGTATTGCTTGAAATGACTGAAGAAAAAGAAAGATTTTAGGTGAAAATATTTGCAGTAATTTATCCATCTATTACAGTCGTCTAGTTTCCAACAGTTATTTAAATAAAGACCAAACCCACACTAGAATTCCTTCTTGCTTTTCATAAATTAAAATTACACCTGTTTTCCATAACAAGAGTTTTGACTATATGCAAAGGAGAGTGAGTTGTATTTGTACAGTGTAAAAATTTAATTTAAGAAAAAAAACTTTAAAAAGATGTAAACTTTGTTAATTGTTTATTAAGTACAGACTTAGTTATGTCACAAATCCCAACGTGCAGCTGATAATTCTAAGCATATGTAAATGCAACAGTGCTGTTGTGCTGGTTGTTTTTATTTCTGTTTTGAAGGAGAAGTTTCAATCTGTTTGCCTGAAAGCAAACTAAGGATTATTTTAATTTGTGGCAAAAAGGAGGGGACATATAAGCATACCAGATTCATCAAACTTCCTTATTTTCTGTGGTTGGCTGCTATAATGTGGTTGCTGACAACTTTTTGCAGTACCTTGTTTTGAATATGTGCTTATTTTGTAGGACTCTGTTTCTGCTGTTTGTGCTTTTATAAACTGCCAGTGACATTTTTTTATGTATTAAACAGAAATTTTAATGGAATCCAAGTCCACCATTGTTTTAAATCTTTATTTTCCTCCTGAGCCTTTTGTTGCTTTTCTATTTAAATTTAAAGATTTCAGGTATCCAGGTCTTCGTAGAGACTGTCCATATTTTTTTTCAAGGTCTAATTGATTTCATGACCCTTGATTTTGAACCAGTGCATTAGAAACTGATTAGAATAGGATGTAGATCAGACTGTGAAAGGTAAAGTTGTAATTTAGTTTTTTTAACATGTAAGGAGAAATTGTAGTGAATTATCTAATAATCCTAATGTCGCTGTAGAGATGGGTCACGACACATATATACACTGACAACTCCAGGCAATGGCAAATGTGCCCTTTATTTCTATAAGGCCTCTTTTATACAGTGGTTAGACACTTGTGCTGTGTCTCTATTGGCTTCTACGTTAACACCCCATAAAACTACTGGTTACTTGCAGCTAACACCCATTAGAAAACAATTCTAAGCAAATAACAGCCTCTCTAGCACATTTGTGCATTCTTCACCAGTTGTTTATGGTTTCTTGCTTCTTGTTGATACTAGGCTTCTCACGGGTAAAATCAGGTTCTCAAGGGTATATAGGGATTGTGTCCAAGTTGATGTCTGTGAGACTTTCTGAACAGCTGCCAGCTTCCACAGCCTAAGGCGCAAGTTCTAATAAGTTTCAATCATATCAGAGACAGCTTTGCTACTTCTTGCAATACCTTCAGAAGCAGATCTGTGGTATGTAAATTGCAGTACCACAGGAAAGAACTGTGTTTAAAGATTTTTTTTTCTTCTTCTTAAAAGATTTACTTTGTTCAATTTTTTAATTTCCAAAGTGTATTCCTGAAACCAGTATCTCTGCCCTTGTTCCATGAGTATCCTTTTGGGGAAAGCAACAAATCAATTGGAGATACCCAAGACCTGGGCAGATTTCACAAAGGAAGCTGAGGGCTCTGGTTCCTGACCTATTTGTAGCACAAGAGCAGATTTTAATGTGGGCTTTGTACTTTACAAAGCATGTCCAAACCATTTGGGTGTTGTCATGTTTTCCTCTCAGTAGCTAGAAGAGAAGCTCCAAAGTAAAGGCTGCTATCTATGGAAAATATTTCCTGCTCTAGTGAAGAGGAAACTTGTCTGAGTGATTGAAACTTTGGTTCAAATCTTTCAGGCAGAAGTTGAATTTGGATTTTCCAAGTTCTGCATGTGTTTTTCTCAGAATGTGTTATTTACTGCATTTCTCTCTTTGAACATCAGACTGTAAGTTATAGTGTCTTTTTTTAAAGACACTATAAAGACACTTAAAGACAAAACTGAGTTAATGATATCAAAATATATGGACATGCTTTCTTGTTGAACTTGAAAAAATACAATGCATCTCCTTTAAACATCATTTCTTGAGCAACAGGCTGCTAAAATAAATGATGACTTAAAGTGCCAAATTCAGATGAGAATGTGAACTCATTTTAGGTTTGGGTATCCTGAAGATACAGCACAGGTCATTCTACACCTCAATACACCTCATGTAAAAGAAAATCCTAGGCTGCTTCCCCTTTGCTAAGTAAATTTAAATTATATTCAGTTTCTATTTGACTATTCTGTTGTTTCTTTTCTTTCCTTAAATTTTGTTTTATGCTTTCTGTGAGTTATCAAAATAGTTGGTTTTGCATCACTGAAAGTAGTTTTGATGTTCAGCGCCCCTTTTCAGACTAGTCCAGAGAGTCAGCCAGAGCTGTATGGACATTAGAGAGGCTAACTTCAGGAATGGCTTTAACTCATCCTCATTTCAACTTACTTTACATACCTTAAGAGGAGCACAGATGAAATGTAAATAATTAATTACATCAGAAACCAAGCTGTCTCTTTGCTTTCATCTGATCTGAAAGAAAGGTCTTACGGCAAAGTATTTTCCTTATACAAATTTTAAGAGAATAACTACTCATGGAGAAATCTTTGATGAAGAATCTTGGCTTTCTGAGGGGAAAAAGGAGGCTCCTGATGTGGGAAGTCTCCTGAAAGTTTGCTTATAGTCATTCTTGTTTAGGAAGACACCTGAGCATGTACTTGATTTGAATTGCAGTTTTAGCACTTTCCGGAATTAGCCAGTTGCAGGACAGGTGCAATCCTCTCAGAGGAGGTTGGTTTCTAAGTGCACATGGACATGAGTAGAATCCAGAGGAATGAATGCAAAGAAGAAACTTTGTGAAATCAAAATTAGTTGACTCTTGAAATTTAGAGTTTGTGTCATTCTCCGTATTTCCATGGTGGTTCTGGTCTCTGTCCCCAAGAATAAACATTACAGTGGCTATTTTAATACTTCATCCTTAAGCTGGATAACATATGGTGCATTACATTTTCATATCATCAGCTGAGGTGACCAATGCCAGGGAAAGAGGACTCATCTCTACAGCCAAAGTTAGAAGCTTCTCCTGTTAATATTGAGACTCAGCTGTGTTATCTTGACTGTTTTTTCTTAACTGGCTAAGAAGTTTCCCATTATGGATGGACAGAGACCCACAGTGGATTAGTTGTGGGTGTATTTACTGTCCATTACTCAGCCTAGGCAAAACATAGATGTTTCACAATGACTTCTTGATGACCTTGTATTTCCATTAATTGTAGGGAGTAGGAAGCTTGAAAGTACAGTTTGTCTCACCATTTAACAAAGTGTAATTGAGGTTTAAGTTCATTTCCCTAGCTTAAATTCTATTAAAGAAGCGAATATGAGAGCAAGTATTTTCACTGGTGTGGCAAGTCCCCTGGATTTTGACCCTACTTCTTTTTCCATTGAAACCCATCAGAAAACTTCTGTTGACTTGAGGATCTTGTTTTGCTGTAAAGTGATCATAACAATCTTTGGTAAATTAAAATATTTCACTTTTCACTTGTAAAATAGTAATGTTTAACATCATCAGAACAAAATCTCTTGAAGAAGTAATGTTAAAATTACAGCATTTGAAATATCTAATTTGTGAATTGGAATGAGCTCTTTCATTAGAACAAAATCTTTCCATTTGCAAAAAGCAGTTAGGAAGTGCTGTGCCATCCAAATTCTTAATTAAAAAAAGGTACCATCTCCATCACCTCTTGCCCTGCCCTGTGTTAAGACATTTTTTTCCCACTGCGGTTTGATATCAAAAGTGATGTATGATACGTGTCTGTTTCAGTGAAATCCAGACAAATAAAACTGCAGTAGATAGGTTGTATTATAATGTATGTAAATCTCCGTGCAGACAGCCCTCTCTCCACACCTGTTTTTGCTCACCACATGCAAGGAGGAGGCTGTTTCTGTACTATGTTTCTGGGAGTGGCTCCATGACCACACTGATAATCCTGAGCCTGCCCAGGAATGTGTCTGTGAGACAGCAAGTGCCTGATCCAAAGGCAGGAGCCTTCTACCCATGTGTGAGCAAAGTCTATCAGACCTTTCCTCTGCATAAGGGAAGTCTAGAAAGGTGTAGGTAGTTGGCTGGAGGAGTGTGAGTACCCTCAATCTTTGGGAATGTGAGTACCCTCAATCTTTGGGAATGTGTCCTTAGTATTTGGAGCCCAAAACCAGTGCAGAGAGATCAATGGGGGGAACACATTTTCCATGGAGGGTAAAAGAAGTTTTGATCTGAAGATGTCTGGTGACATTAAACTGGGGAATAAAGTAGGTTAACACAAAACTACACATTTGACCTGAAAGTGAAGCATCAAGGAGCAAAGCTGAAATTGCAACTCCTTTTTCCTTTGTTCCCAGTAGAAAATGAGGTGTCTTTCAGTTCTAAGTTGTTGGGAAGTATGGGTTTCTGGTAGAAAAATACACTCTCTGCAGGTTTGAAATCAACACACTTCCGGTTACACTCTTCTTTGTGTTTGCCACTCCCCATTTTACTTTTCAAACTTTCATGTCTTTGGGTAAAAATTCTATCCATAGAATGCAGACTGCATTGGACTGGAAAGCAAATGTTCTGGCACATGCAATAGGCATTTTCCAAGGTCATTGCCCTCCTGAGGGAGCTTTACTGTGCTCATGTAAATTATTATTTCTAACAGCTAAAATACCTGGAGTGCATTGTAACAGCAATTTTTTCACAAACAAGCCATGATTTAGAAAGATATCATATTAATGTTTTAATTTTAATACATCATTTGTATTAATACATGTCACATTATAATGCCTTTTTAAGTACTCTGAGAATATAAAACAAGACACTTAATTTCAGGAAATAAATTATGGTCTGTTTAAGAGCAATATGTTGACATACCTGAGTACATATATTTGTGGTGTTGCATGCTCTTTAGTGGTGCTCAAGCACCTTATTTAACCCAGGAGTCAGAATTCATTTTTAGTGTGGGAAGGGACATCAGGCCTTGTGGTATGAAAAAAACCCCTTTGAGGAAGATAATAAAAATCAGTAGCCAGCCAAAAAAAGAACAGGAGAAAAGAGTCAGCCAGCAGAGAAATCTATGTTTTGTCTAAAACTATAGGACCGAAGTGATAATTACCAAAATTCAAGCTGAAATAGATCTTTAGAGGTTGTTAAAGAAAATAGGGAAAGGTTTTTTGTTTTTTAAATTTAAAAAAAAGAAAGAAGTAATCTTCTGTGAAATAAGAGTGGGGTGGCCATCAGAGATAATCTAGCTGTAGCTGTCAAGCTAAATTATTACTTCATCATTTTTTCTCAGTAAAGACAATAATGTGAATATCATTAGGAAAACTTTTTAAGTCGTCTGTGTGATGTTCATCTGAAATTAACCATATAACTCTTGTCACTTGGGAAAGACATGTTCAGGTTGGAGCAGAGTAGAGAGCACCAATGCCAGGGGAGAGATAGAAGGTGTGACCTGTTTACAAGCAGTATGTCTTGGGGTGACTTTGTGATGTTGTATCCACTATCGTTGCTCTATGCCCACAAATTAATTTTGTGCCTTTTCTGTGCCTTTAAACAGAGCCTGAGAGGGGAGAGAGAAAAAAACTGAATGAACTTTTCAAAGCAGTTGTTTCAAGGACACCGATACACACTCCTCTGCTTCTGTGGCAGCAAGAGCGGGGGGGTGGAAACACCCTTGGTGCTTTTCAGCCAGCTTTTCAGTTCCTTTTTCCTCTGGAGAGAAAGATGGAGAGTTGAACTTTGTTTTCCTGGGACTTTGTTTTTTTTTTATTTTTTTTTCTCTTCTGGACTGTTTCGACAACGTCAGAACACCTCGGGAGAATTTTTTCCCCAGTGCCCGGAGGTGGGCCCCCGCCCTCGCTGACCCAGCTCCGAGGAGGAGAGAGACCACACCTACAAAAGAACTCTGAAATCTTCCCAGGTTTCTCTCCACAGCGAGAGATTTCATTATTTAGCATTATTATCCCTTTCCTGTGTGTTTGTTAAATAAATAGTTTTTGTCTCTTTCACTTTCCTTCGAGGAAAATTTTTTTCCTGAACCTGGTGGGGGGAAGGGTGATTGTAGCCTGTTTTTCTCTCAGAGGATATATTTTCCTCCAAATTTGTCCAAACCAGGACACAGTAGAACATGGGCTGGGAGGCAATGTGGTTATTGCCTGGAGTCCTTTGTGATGATAAATAGGGCTGAACGAGAAGCACTGCTTCAGCTGAGTGGTGTTGTCACAAGAACAAATTTGTACAAATTGAAAATGACTTTCAGACTGGAATTGAGAAAATAGGTTGCTAGTTGTCAAATCAGTGAGCAGGAGAAGCATGAAACGGAAAAAACCTAACTGGTTTTTAAGATAAAGCTCGACAAATCAATGGAAGGATTATCTGGTACAGTTCCTTGTGATGACATAGGATTGGAATTGATAATGCAGAAGATGTCTCCCAGTCCATGCTCATATGTGAAAAGTAATTGCCAATCTCTTCGCTTCCCTCTCTTTTCTCCTTTGGCACCTAAAATGGAATGGGTTTAAATAGATGCTGTCCTATCATGACTGTAGAACTGGACAAGGCAAATACAGGATTTTTTTTCTTAGTGTGAAATATGTCAGGTGGGGACAGCCACCTCTTCCTCAGTTGAATGAAGTATATGATATCAGTGGTGGGTTTTCATGGAAAATGTGTGTTTGCAATGCTGGAAAGTGTTTTGTTTGTGCAGATGAAGTAGTTTGATCAGTAACACAAATTAGCATTGTTTAAGGTGTCTGAAGCTGTTCTACCCAGCTGTCATAAAAATGCTCATATGATTTTATGTATTCATAAAATTTTCTGTTTCTGATTCTGTTGCAGATTTAACTTCCCCCATTTTACTCTGTTTTGTTTATTCATTACAGCTACTTAATTGGGGGTGAAAGGGGACTAACATAATTACAAATAATAACCCCAATTCTTGACTTTCTTGTACTCCTACTGATATCAAAGCCAAACTTTGGTGTTTTAGTGGAAATAGAAGCATAGGAAATAGAAGTGGAAATAGAAGAAGGATATTAAATATCCCTTAGTTGGAACATGGAAATTAGACCAAGAATGTATCAAATGTGATGAATTCAGTATAACTGTTTTCTGGAATGTTTCTGTAGTCCTTTAAAAGGAGTGGTATCATTCATGTAGATATAAGTTAAAATCTTAACACTTCACAGTCTTCAGTGCCGAATGACCTTCAGTATGTGCATGACATAACCTCCGTTTGGCTTTGGGTGTGGGGTGTTTAACTTGGGTGTGGGGTGGGCATGGCACGAACACCAGCCTTGTCTGTACAGACAGTGTGGGTGAAGCTGTCATGAGTCAAAGAGCAAATGAACTTCAATGCAGCAATACATGCTTTGTCAGAGGGACTAAGGGATGTATACCTACAGATCTTCAGGTTAGGCAAATCATTCTTGTATGCCTTGCTTGTTGTGTTTTAATGTGATCTTAGTGTAGCAGTGCTTCTGGAAGAGGGTATCTAAGAAAGCTTAAGTTTGTTAAAAACATCCAACTTAACGTGTGTGACAAAGCAGATGCCCAAAGTGCTTGTGTTCTAATAAATTCCAGAAATAAAGCATGAGGAGTTTGAAAACATGTTATTTCCAAGACTACTAGGGAAAGCAGGCCTGTTTTCTTCCACAGCTGAATGCTCCAGGAGGACCTAAGTGTTCCCTGTCTGGAGCTGAGCACCACCACCACTATTTGCATACGACTTTCTGAGCTTTGCTTTATCATTTGCCCAGCTTTCTGCAGGTAACACGTGACTGGTCAGTGAAGTTTCACGGGCTGTTCTGGGAGACAGAGGTAGCCACAAATATCAGAAGATCCATGCCATCCTTTCAGATACCCAAGGTCCCATAAGTAACTGAGTAGTGTCTTTACTAACTATTTTGTTTGCCAGGTGATGACAGTTCTGGAAGGAAGGTGATTACCTTCAGTTGTTGCCACATGCCCCCATCCCATCAGCTCAATCACACAAGGTTGCATAAGTAAGTTGCTTTTAATCTCCTGCGTGGACTACTTTACACAAGAACTTCTATTAGCTTGCTTCCAGGGGAATGAGCTTTCAGGGAGGAGAAGCAATAGGCAAGGAGTGAAAAGAAAAAAGGATGTAAGACCTACTAGTGTTAATATTAAGTGAATGAGATGTGGATTAAACTGCCAGTTAACTCACCTGGAGTCTCTTCTGGAAGAAGCAATTCATAATTGCTGTCTTGATTTTATTGACAAATTCGTATTGTAATTAAAAAAAAAAAATTCATTATGTGGACCAATGAAAGAGAAATTCTAGTAATTTAGTGCTGCATACATATATTCTCATGAATAGCTGTGTTTGCTTTAATTTGCTATACTTTCTCTCCTAAATCACTCAGGAAGAGTGTTGTTTAGTTATTTGCGTCTTAGTGGGTTTTCTGTTTTATAAAGTTATCTGCATTATGTTCAGTACATTATGCTTAACATTTTTATATGTATATAACTTTGGTTTTCTTATGTTAAGAGGGGTTGCGAATATGTAAATTAACAACACTCTTCCTTATAAACTTGCTGCAGCAAGGTACGAGGACATGTTTCTGCCTCGTAGTTTGTCACTTGTCCTGAGAGTCCTGCCCTTATTAAGCATTTTAAACCTATTTGGAGTTCTTATACAGCCTCCATGGCCAAAATGTTTGAGTACCTTTCAACCTCCACCATTGGAAAGGACAGAAATGCTGTTGTTTCAGCTTCTCAGAAGTGGAGAGGGATTAAAAACAGGTTACTTAAGTAACGATTTTGAAATATGTTGCTTCATTTTTTATGCTCTTCATAGCACATTTTCCTGTACCTGAGCCCACATCAAGTTCACTTGGAAAATCTGTCCTAAGAGAGAACTGAAGGCAAGTGTTGAATGTGAAGGTAGTAATATAGCCATCAAGGGATCTGGTTTCAGGTAATTAGACTCAATTGTTGAATTCTGAAAAAAAGCTGTAGGCAAAGAGTAGGCCCTGATTGCTAGGTATTTTCTGATGAAGTCACTTGAAGAATTGATTTGGTAAAGCTTTTGTAATGTCCCTGCAATTCTGTAACAGTCTTGGAACAGGTAATTGACTGTAGAAAAATACTGGTTATTATATGCCCCCAAAACACTCTCAGTTATTTTTAAAAAGAAATGTTTTCTGGATACAATGTAACAAGGACTTCACATGCTGTAAAATAAAACACAAGGCACTCTGTTTGTAACAATAGCTGTTTAGGTGTATTTTAATTTCAAACTCTTAATAAAAAAGTCTTGATTGACTGTCACTACTACTTTTTCCATTAAAATACCATTAATACTTAAGTCAGGGATCAAAACAGCATTACAATAGTTGCAGTGGCAATCCTTTTCACAAGATTCTTGCAGTCTAAGATTTACAGTACGCTGAGCGAATAAGGTAAATGAGGCTGTGTGAGTACAGGGTAAAAAGTGAAGGGCTTTTCTATGCAAAGGGAGATAGTCTAAGTGTTCTTCATACTTGCAGATAGTCACAGCTCAGTAAAGGGCACATGGAACTATCTGCTTTATTGAATAAAAATCACTTACATACAATTAAGAGCAATAGCTGGGCCTGTTGCAGAATAAGAAGATAGCATTGAGAATAACGTGAGATATTCGAAATCTGACATATCAAGGAATGAGGCTAGATTGCACTGCTCTGTCATTGCTCTATTTGAGTCATTGAGCTGTGTAATAGGCCATCCTGTGTTCTCAATTGTAGGAGAAAGGGAATGAAAATCATGTTAAACTATACTGTAAAAGAATGAACATACAGCAATCTGCTTATAAGAGATGCAGTATTATTTCAAGATGAGATACATAGTGTAGTTCTTAAAATTAATTTTAAGGGATTTAAATTAATTTAAGGGAAATGATGTAGGAACTCAGTCCCCACAATGCAAACAAGGGAAAGAAAAATAAATTCAAGAAGAGCAGTTTAATTAGGGGTAGTGGATTTTTCAAGGATTTAGAAACTTTTAAATTGAGAGGAAAGCCCAAAATGTAATCTTTATTGTTTTGAAAATGCAAAATGACACTGTTTACTTGTCTAAAAGGAAGGACTTCACAAAGACTGAAAAAATCAAACTAAAAGTCGCTTTTAGTTAAAATGCATCTCTTAAAAAATTTCTTGGCAAACACAGTCCCATATTGTCTTCATTCTTAAGTGATTCATGAGCACCATAGTTTTTGTAACTAAATATGTTCTTTAAAATTTCAGGCATGGCAACGATGTGGAATTATTTCCTACTAGAGCAAGATTAACTTCTTAGATAAATATTTTGAAGCAAACATGAATTTGCAGTCACAACCATTCTGTGCAAAACCAGCACATTTTGTTTCCCAGTTACTGCTTCAAAAATCGCATCCAGTAAACTGTCTTAAAACCAAAGTATTTTCTTTCCCCTCAGGTACTTAAAGTATACTCTGGACCAGTATGTAGAGAATGATTATATGGTTTTCTACTTTCACTATGGCCTGAAAAGTCTGAATAAACCATCTCTGAAATGGTTACAAACAGCCTACAAGGAATTTGACAGGAAGTATGTCTCTAAAACACTTGGTTTACTCTTCAGATTGTGTAATGTCTATAACTAACTTCCATGAAGGAAGTTAGGTGGATCTGTCCTGATCCACCCACAATTAACTGAGCTCACTTTGCCATTGCAAATTCTTATAATGATGTCAGTCCTGTTGGTTCTTTTGTTAAGTGTGCAGTACTGAGGAATGGCCTGGGTGCTGCAGTAGTTATCCAAAGGTATAAAAAGCCATCAGAACAAAACCAAGATCTGTGGTTGGATGTACCTGAATTTTAGAGTACTGATGGCTACGGTTCAGGACTTCATGGAGTAGTTGGTTAGGGTGTAGTTAAGGTCAAAGCTCTTGGATAAATTGCACTTTAATAGTGGAGACCAGAATTGTGATGTTTGTTCCCTGAAAGTGTGAAGTTACCAATTGAGCAGCCAGTCCCTATTGAAGTCAGTCTTTTACTTGTCTGCGTATTGTAACTTGTTTGTAAGCTGGCCTCAGGAAGGCAACGTGACTGAATATGGGTAGTATGATGTATCTGTTCTTTCTAGGACTGGGTAAAGGAGAGGAAAGGCAAAGGTCTGTTGTATTTTGTCTTTGATGAGCGATTTGGACTGCAGTACTGGGTTTTCTCATGCACTTTTATTATGCACAATTCCAGAACAAAGCATCGCACTGTTCTCCTCTTGGGAGATTCTTAAGCTAAATTTAGAGTTGTGTTATGGGGAGAAGCAGTACAAGGGCAGTGTCGCCTTTATTGGCTTTTTTGTTGCCTACAAGTGCATGATGAGACTCTGATTTATTCCAAAAATCTGTCTCTATTCCCTCACCCTGATCCAGAAAACAGTAGAACAAAGGGAACACGGAGGCTCAGGTCACCAGGCAGAACCCGTCATTTTATTAACAGTTGGAACTTCTTGCCACACTGTCATTGACAACTCAAAGCAAAATTCCCAGCCCAACATGTATGGGGTACTGTACTAGCCAGAGGGAAAAAAAAACCCCTGATACAAAAATAGCCCTTCTCAGATTTCTGGGGTCAAAGGGAAGGGAGGACAGATGAGAGTACAAAGGACAAGAGTAATTAGCCAGCATCATGAGAGCAAATGTTGAACAGGAGTAGTTTCAAAAGAACCGATCTTGCTTTGAAGGTTCACAGCAGAGGCTCAGGAAAGTCTTTTGGACTTTCTTAGATTGTAATCTAGGAAACCAAAGAACATTCAGCTTATGGCTGTGGCTTCAAGGTGTAAAAGTTGAAATAGAAACGTTAGTAAAGCAACTCAGGTGTTTTGCTTGTTAGTTTTTATTGTGGATTTTGGGCTCTTAGGCACAGTAGTGCCTAAGGGATAGTTGTTTGCTTGTGTGTGGCAGTGACTTTGTGAACACATACAGTGCCTGTTCCATTCACAGGTGTACAGGCCCAATTAAAACCCAAAAGGAAAAACTCATTCCTGAGTTGGTCCCTTTTCCCCCTCTTAGCATAACCTGTTACAAAAAGATTTTCCTTTGGAGTTCATGATCATATTTTTCCCTGATCATTGTCTCTACTGGGAAGCAAACTTGGCAAAGTAATAAGCAAAAACATATATATAAAAGCAGGATATTCCAATATGCATGTCTCAATTAAATTTTGCAATACTATTGAATAAGAGAAGAGTCTTTTTGTGCAGCCTGGTTTCCATTTCAGTTTCAGCCAACTAGAATCTATTGTTTAGATATCATGAAATGACACTGTAGAATCAAGAAATGCAATAATGAAGGAAGGTTTTGTTTCACACGAAAGGGGCAATGCAATATCAAATAACTAGCAGTTGGCTTCACCTTTAGTAATTACTAGTAAAGCAGGACAAAATTAGTGGTAAAATTAAAGAATTAGGTATAAATTCTGTATCTGAAAATGTAAAAATTTTTTCCAACATGAAAGTCCTGCAAGCAGGAAATAAAGGGATATGAAAAAAGTAATTTTTTAAATCAAAGAATTCTTTATAGATCCTTCATTCTCCTATCAGTATTTTTTTCCAAATTGCCTAATATCCCTTCTGTCTCCCTGATATTAAATCTATGAGAAACCAGACACCGGTTAGGAACGTAATAGTTAATTTGGGCTATTGTCAAAACTGACTACTTTTTAAAATAGGCTTTTTTTTTCTTCTTCTTCTTAATTTTACATTCCATTTGTTCTGAATTGGGTCTTTTCAATGTATTTGAAAAGAATACTGTGTAATATGCTTGTAATAATAACCTTCCATTCGTTTTAGCTATTCAGTTCTACCATCTCTGGCATTTAACATTTTTCTAACAATTTTGTTTTCTTTTCCTAGGTATAAGAAAAACCTTAAAGCACTCTATATTGTCCATCCAACCAACTTCATAAAAATTCTGTGGAATATTTTTAAACCTCTTATAAGGTACTTGGAAGTTCATTGAACACATTATTCCCGTTTAGTTCAAGGATGGTTTGTTCTCTAATAAGTTGCTTTTTAAAAGGCTTGAAGTAAAATGTGTCAAGTAACAGCACAATACCCATTTAAACTGTCTTGAACTAAAGAGTAAGGTGAGTTTAAGCTTGGGAATGAATGATAGGGTACAGTTCTTTTTTTTCCTAAGAAAAGGGAGTCTCAGTTCCTAGTAGTTTTTAAAAACATAGTTATTCTGTGAATGACTTTTTTGTTGTGTTTGACAGCACTTAGGAAAATGGAACTGGGTGTGTGACTGGAGTTACTGAGTGGTACAGTAAGGTGGATGATGAATGGTTAGCCTCTGGGCTGATCTGAAGTGTTGGGATGAATAGGAATGACACTGCTTATGTACTCAGAATCAATGGATAATCCCTGAAGTGCCCTTAGGAATTTGAAAAGAAGGATATAATGGTGAAGGTGATGTATTTTACTGGATGTTCTTTTCCTTTGCATGGTAAAAATTTGTGCTATCTCCAAGGAACCACCAGCAACGGGCAAACACTGCAAGAATGGTGGAGCTTGCTCAGCTTCTGCTTCTAAACTTCTGTCACTTTCAAAGAAATTCTGACATTTTGCAGATCATATTATGAATATTCTTGGGGCTGCAGGATGGAAACAGCTAATCTTGAGAAGCCATAATGAACCAACCAAAAATGTCCACTACAGTAACTTGCAATTGATTCAGTTTCTGAGTGCTAGAAAGCTAATTAATTAGAAAAGGGAAATTTAACTTGTAGTCAGATTAGGACAACTAAGGTGCATGTGAAAATTTTTTAAAAAGCAATTATAGCTAAAAATCGTTCCAGAATATGCTGTTCTTGAAACAAGAACACTAACTCTAGATCTTTATTTTAACTGGCAGTAAAATAAATGTCACTGATCCAGGACACAGAGCAGTGGTGAGAAAAATGTCACAGAAGCAGGATGTCCAGTACCTGATGGTGTCTCAGGAATGGAGTGGGATTTATTTCTGTTGTTGGTTTGTTTGTTTTTTATTTGCTTTGGGATGGGTATGGAAACTTTCTAGAAAAAAAAAAAAAACAAAGAAAACAATAAACAAAACCCAACAATAAACCCAGAAAAATTCTTGATGGAACTACAATACTCTGCTGAGACCATCTTCTTTCTCAGAGTTAGCTGAGAGCTCCTTGGGAATAGCTCCAAGCAAATGGTTTTGGGACACCAGTGATTTTCAGCCTGTGCATGTTTATGCCCTCAGTGGAGCCACAGGTGGACAACAGCGGTACTGTTTGACTTACAGCAATGATTGCCAGCTAATTCTTAAAAAATACAAGTTTACCGGTACCCATTGCAAATACTCATTTTCCCTGGATCTTACTATGTCTAAGTATTTTTCTTCTTGGAAAGTATGACACAATGGCAATTGAAAAATGGGTGATCCTGATAAACTTAAGCATTCATACCTAGCATAAATAATTCAAACCAATGCCTGTCATCTTAGATGCGCCCTCATCTTGACCTTCTGATCACCCTGTTTTCATCACAATTGGTTGTTTCTGCTTGTACTTGACTTTTACCACTGTGTGTCTGGATACTTGTTTTGAGTGTAATTTAGTAACACTCAACCTGCGGTTTAGAAATCTGTGGCCAAGAGCAACAAAGATGCGTGTACACTGGGACTGACATAATAATTGAAAATATGAGTAAACTCTGAAAAGGTTCACAAGACAGAAATCAGGAATCACCTGAAGCTAGGGGAAAACCCTCTTCGTTGCTTAAAATGGTTTAATAGCTGACCATGCCTTTTGCTTTTCAGGTTGACTGTAGTTTGGGTTTGTCAAAAACATTTGGGTTACTAAGTGTGAAAGGGCCCATGTACAATTTGGCTAAATTATACTTTCATCAAAGACTAAAACTTATTAATATTGTTAATTTACTAGAGTAGTACAATTTAAAATTTTTTCATAGTACCTTTTCCTTCCAGTTTAGACTAATCTTATCTTGGCAAATCATGCTGTTAATTTAAGTGTCAATATTTATCCAGTTCACAAAAATAAGGGAGAAAAATCCTCTAGACTTTGTTTCCTAGCTTTGCTGAATTATAGCCCAGACTCATTTGTAGATAATGTTGCCAATAAAAAGATGTAAAATAGATTTCATTATTAAGAGGCATGTCTGTTAGTACATGGTACCTGTTAGCACACGGCCGAAGTACTTTTACAGAGCGATGTATTTGCTAACAACTGGACAAATGACAGAGTTATTAGAGTGAAGGACAAAATTATAAAATTATTTTAGCCTACCTTTATTTGATAGTATTTAAGAAAATGTAAATACATGAAATTTTTCAAGTTCCTGAAGTTAAGTGATTTTCTTTCCAGTCCCAAAAATAACAAGCAAGAAGGTAATGTGTTAAGTCAAGAGTATTTACTCCAAAGTGAAAGATAACTGTAGGAAGACCGTATTTCTATGTCTAAGCTAACAGAACCTGTTATGAAAATAATATACATTTAGATGGCAGTGGTGATGCAGCACTTTTAAGGAGCAGCACTAATTCGTAATTGCCCATGACTGTTTTACACATTGTGGGTTCGGTGACATGTCCTCTGTTACCAGAGGTGATTAGTTATAAAGTTGTGTGCTCACCTGTGGCTTAGAGAACATGTTGGAAGTTCTGGCTCTTGTGGATAAAAGACACTCTGGGGAGCTCTGAAATTGTGCATGCACAGAATGATACTCCTCATGTGTCCCAAAATTCCTGTTAGCAAAATTCAGGGAAGTGACTGTTTGTTCCCTGTACCGCTAGAGGGAGCATGTGCATATGAATTGGACAATCCAGGGATACTCATCCATGCCAGAGTTTTTCCCCAATTTTACTATGAAAGTAAGTTGCAGCAAAGTATACTTTTTATCATCAGCACCTACTATTTTTCTTGCCACTTCATTACAGTCCAGATATTTCGTGTTGTGGAAAAATAAAACATTATTTCAGATCATATATATAAACATGTCCCTGACCCCTGTTTGAATATCTCAGCCCGTATAGTTGTGTATTCTGGCTAAAACTCAAGACCTAGGGAATGATACTTGGGGCTTCAAATGCAGAAGTCTGTTTTGTACAACTTGTAGAAAAAAATTATTATTCCTGGTGTTTCCTAAAAGCTATCCAGCCCTTTTCAAAAGGGGTAAAGCTGATGGCCCAGCACTTCAAGGGTATACATTATCAATGCTTTGAAAATTTCACCTGTTGCTTAACTACTCGGTAGTTAATTTCTACAGCCCCATTATTTTGTCTTTTTGCAGAGTGGAATACCTGCATAATACAAACATGTTGTTCTGTTGGCTGGGTAACATTCTCTCCAAGGTTAACAGTTCTTTCAGTGAGCTTTCTAATGCTGTGTGAAACCTAGTTTTCAGTGCCTTTTAATGCAATGTTTTTCATATCTATGCAAATCACAAAACATTCAGATGGAAGTCAGTTATTTTTATTCAAATCAGACTCTCAGGCATGGACTGTGTATGTTTGATCATATGAAATGAAATACATCTGATGTCTCCTGCTGCTTTAATTACAGTCTAATTTTGAGTTGCATCAGCACTTACATTTTTGTAGAATTAGAAACTAAACTCTTTATAAGTATTCATCCTGTGCTAATTTTTATACTACTTTGTGATTTTTTTAAAAAAAATTTTAGCCACAAGTTTGGGAAAAAGATCACCTACTTGTACTATTTAAGTGACTTGGGAGAACATCTCAAATATGACCAGTTAAATATCCCTCAAGAAGTCGTCCGGTATGTGAGAAATTTAAAATATGGTGTCTCACTTTTTCCTCCGGTAGAGTTGCATCCTGATTACTGTATTCCAAGAAGAATCTATTTCTTCAGTGATTAAAAGTGTAATTTACCTGTTTGTGCTTGGTTGGATTAATTCTGAAAGCTGCATTGCTGTCATGGACATGCTGAAGTGCATCAGGTGTTTAGTTTTCTGCAGATTTGGAAAAACTCCATCTCTGTCATGGAGCATTTTCTTAATATGATTGCTACTTCTGTGTGAGTGTTAGCAAAACCAATCTATATGTCATTGCTGCTTGTGAGTATCATGCAATATCTTGGGCAAAACTGTCATCTTGACCTCTTTCCTTACATATTGCAACAGATTGACTTCCTTTCATGAAGAGCATTCCCAGTCAGCAAAGCGTTGATTGGTTTTAAACTTTATGGATGTATCTGTTGTTAGTGGATCCATTATGTTTATGTGGTGTGTGTTTGTGTGTTAGGGAGAAGCATTGGAGAGCAGATGGGAGATGAAAAGGACTGCACAGGGCTGGGATAGTCAAGTGCCAGTATCAGTACCAATAACAGTCTTTCTAACATGGTACTTTACATGGAAATGCTTTGATGTACTGTCTGATTTTATGTCACTGCTGAATGAAAGTAACTGGAAGCTTTGATTTTGACTGTTAGTGATGCCTGGTGGCTTTTTACACACCTTTTGTGTAAATATGGGATAAGAGAAAATACCTTAGAGCTGTGAGGTTATAAATTGGATTGCATGGTTGCCAAAGAAAAGGGAGTTGTATTTTGAGGAGCAAATAGGTTTGAATTTTGCTGTTAAATTATAGTGTGATTCTATTTTTTGGACACATTTATTACTATGCTCCACTGGCTGAAGCAAAAAGTCTCTTCTATGTCTTGCTTAAATATTCCACCACAAATACTACTTGAAAATTTCCTCATGCTGAAATTAAGATTCTCTAAGACCTGCAGCATTTACACCATTGTCAGCAGATCAGCATCATGAGCAATACTTGCAGCCATTCACATATACAGTCTGTCATCTGTGGTGCACAGAATATCACTGAAATCTTGATTTTTTTTGCAGACATGATGAAAGTCTTTGGAGGAAACAGAAGGGAAAAATTCCACCTGTGGTTCAAGATTCCTCCACCACGGCCACCTCTGCCTACCCAGCAATTTGGAGTCAGCCTGCAATAGTAAGCCATAAGATTCGTAAAATATGAGATTTCTATACCTGCAGCTTTCTGTAATGTGCATATACACCAGACAGACTGCCTGCAAATAGTTCTCTGGTTATATGTTTAGTTTCTTATTCTCTTTGAAAGCCACTAAACTATAAGGCCAGACAATAGGTTTTATGAATTCAGGACAGGTCTCACAGTCCCAGTGACCTGCGTGGTTTTCATGTTACAGTATCTTTAGGGTCAATGCTATCATGGTTGCACAACTTTTCCTGGTGGACACAAGTTTGCCCGTATGTGCCAGAGCTCCAAGCTGATGGGTTGCTGGTGGATGCTGGCAATCTGAAAGTGTTTTGGAGATGTTTAGATTAAGGATAGCCAAGCCAAAACAGAGCTTCAGGCTCTACAGTGGCTTCATAAAGCTACAGTAGATGCTCAAGCCTTTATACATTGTTCTTTTGTTGCTCACACATTGTTCTGATGTTTTATGAAATGAATAAAATCATATCCTTCCAGAAATGCCCTGACAGCTGTTTGCATAGATTGCAGCACTATATGTGGTATAAAATATTGCTTGCTTTACATGAGGAATGGGATGGCAGTAGGACTTGCAAGATTCAATTTTAGTAAACAACAACAAAAAAGACTACAAAACCTTCTAGTTTCCTACCCACAGTAATTTCTGTCATCTTTCTGTTCTTCTCAAAAACAGCTAAAGAATATTGTTCACATTCAGCAAAGGCAATTTAGGCTGTCTGGTACATGGACTTTTGTCAAACCTCCTTCTACCCCCAGTCTACTTTTCTGGTTCTAATGATTCAGCTGAAAATGAGATACAAAATAGAATTTTTCTCTGGTTCAATGTTAAGCATTAGTCCTTTCTAGAAGGCATGAAATTAGTACAATCAATATCTATTTTGTAAGAGCTACTATGAGAATAACTTTTATGTTTATGAGCTCTTTAGAGTTCAGCCTAATACTTGAAACATGGCTAACTCACGTCCCTAATTCAGAGAATACCTTTTAGGGGGCTCTCATGGGCCATTAAGAAGGACAATGTTTTATGCCATATTTTATTCACTCTTGCAGAAGAGATGGTGTGGCATCACTACTTAAAATTACAAATAAACAAATTCTCTGTAACTTCTAAATCAGAAATAAATGAACTAATTTAGACTATGTTTGTGAAGAAAGGTAAAAGTGGAGGAGAGGGAATAATGTGTGTTGGAAGCTTCTAAAATCTGAAGCAAAAAAAGGTATCAACTTTCATCTTCAGGAATGAATTGCTTCTGCTTATTCCCTCTCCTTTTATGATCTTCTTTAGACTATGATGGCAAAACAGCAGTGATCTCCCACCTGTCTGGAAAAGGGGCAGATTTGAAAGCTTCTTCTGGTTGAGAGGATCTTCTCTTTCCCTGAAGAGATCTACAGGAGGGCTGATTTTATTTTTATATTAGCTTATGGGAATATGTGGACTGTGTATTTCATTACAGTTAGCAAAAATTGCACTATCAGGGAAGGTATCCAGATAAAGCTACTGTCATTAAAGGACTGTTTCTCTGTGAAGTCTTTCTTTAGTTTAAGAATAGAAATTGTAAGGCACATAGGCCTGAGATATCATCGTATTCAGTACTTCTGGGATGATGATTTTTATTCTGAAAGCTTCATCCAAAGCCCTCCTAGGTCGCCTAATTTTGCTGAGGTGTTTGATAATGGGATCCCAGTGATGTCTGGCTCTGGAAGGTGGTAAAACCATCCCCTTTAGAACATGCCTCCCTAGAAGCAGCAGGCAATGCTCTCTCTGGTAGCACTTCCTCTTGTAACTTTTTAATCAGTTTATATTGGTTAATGCATTTGCTTTCAAGACCTATAATTAAAAACTAGAAGAGCAGAAAGTGCCTAAACATTGGTTCAAAATATCTCACTTTTGTCCAGCACATGGGAGGGAAAAATCCTGTTTTGTTAGGACAGCAAAATGAAGCTGAAGGAAGTTTCCATTTAGACAGTGATAAATCAATGAGTTTCCAAGACCAGTACCTTGTCTCAGAGGAGTCTTTTAACTCACAGTGACATTTTTAACCTTGTAGAGTTGGATTTTCAAAATGATGGAAGGCAACTGGGCATTTAAAAGTCAAGGAGGGTCTGTGAGAAGGGGGAGTATAATTCTTGGAAGCATAATCTATACAGAATTTTGTTTAATTCATGAGTAAACAGAAGGGCTTATCAGGTCAATTCAAAATTTTTCTTTCCTATGTTACCCGCATCCACTCAGGATGCAAAATCTAAATTTAAAATGGCTGCATTTGCTCTCTTTAAATGCTCAGTGTCACCCTAAGCTCTTTGTGGAGAGGACAAAACAAACACACACACATTTATTTCATCTTATGTCGCTATCCAGCTTTACTTACATTTGCTTGTCTGGGACTTAAACATGTACTTTGTATTAGGCACAGACGTGAAGTGGAAAACCTTCCTCATTGTGAGCTCCTATGAGGACTCAGTAATTTGGTCTTAGCAGCTTGAACTTGAATGTGGTAACAAGTTGTCCTGAAGTTTCTACTGAAACTACACTAACTCTAACAATAATAAGTGAGCTTAGTAGAGGCATTTAAATCACCCAAAGTTGCCTTATAGGACATCCTCAAAATAAAGTGTGGGGAACCAAAACAGGTTATCTGTTACCCTATTTTAATTCTTTGTGCCTATAGGTATAGACCAGATTTGCCCAGTTTGCTGAATGACAGTCTTTCTATAGCATTTTTGAGTGGCTTGCCTGGTTGCCAAATTTTACCTTTGAAGGTTTGCTCTCATGTTAAAAACAGTGTGATTTCCTTAAAAATATAAAATAACTGAAATTTATGTTCATCTTCATGGGAATATCAGAGAAAACAATCCTCCTGAGGATTTTGCCCACACTTAATTTTTCAGTTACAGTGTAATGGGAATTCATACTCAGCTTTGATATGTGCTGATGAATGTGTCGCACAGAGTGGGTGGGATGGCTTTGCACATTTGCTGTTTATTGTGTCCTGTTCTAACTGGCTAATTCAAGCTTCTTATGTGCAGATAGTGAGCAGAGCTGCAACCACAGTGAGGTAGCTGAAAGGTTAATCAAGCCTCACCTCAAGTATTCAGCAGAGGGAAATAGCAGGGAACAGCACTGAAACAGGGCAGGCACAGAGGGATTCTTCATTGGCTGTAAGTTCCAGATTGTAATGATCAGAGACTTTCAGAGCAGAGTACCACAGTACTATGGAAATGACTTTCTGTTACTCACCAGTAGTAACTGGTAGTAACTATTGCTTTCATAAACCCAGACATTTCAAACAACATTCATGCATTGTGTTGCTACAGCAAGACTAGTTTCCTGCTCTTTCAACAATGTTGACTTCATACAAAAATTGTAGAGCAGGAGGAATTAGCTGTTCAGAATGCATCTACTTTAGTTTGCTCTGCATGTCAGGGTGAAAAATGGGATTTTTCTTCTAAAAGCCATTAGCAAAGATTTTATGTTTAAAAAGACAAGGAAAAGTTATGGGGACCCTCTGCTTTTGTTAATCAGGTAAGTGCAGTTAAAACGTGTGAATGAACAGTCCTGAATTCCAACAAAGGAATTAATAATTGACTCTATGGGCCAAGCAGCATCATTGTCCTGTGCTGTATGTTCAGCAAGCTCTGATAAACCCCTGTTGCTGCACCTGATTGCCTCATCAAGGAAGGTCACAGCTTGAGCTCCAACACAGTGCACAGAGTTGACCTTGACTAGCTATTGAGAATTGTTCTGTTTTATCTGGTTGGTTTTAAAATCTAAAATTAAGTATCTTTTGTGAGAAGACAGGAAATGTTTTCTTTGTCTATCTAATGCCATGGATGGGGAAAGGGGACAGAGAAAATGTTCAGAATTGCCACAACTGTACAGCTTTTGCTTGTTAAATTGTTATTATAGTCATTTCAGAGTGCTTTCCTTTTGGTCTTTCTGCTTGTCCATGCTGTGTATGTGTGACCAGGGAGGAGGAATGCATTCTAAACCAAATCTCCTTGTGTTGCAGTGAGCCATGATCAGCAGAACCCAGCGGACCGGAAAGTCCTCTGGTTTGAGGCTTCCGCAGCTCAAAACCCCTGAAATTACAGGGAACACCCCAGAAGCTGTGATCCGTGCATTACCATTGGCTGCAGTTCTCCCCACCTACTCCTTACCCCATTTGCTGTAATTCCTTCTCTCCGCCTTTGTAACACCCCCTGGTTAACGTTCTATTGGTTACGGTATGTTTTCCATGCCCCTGTTGTCGGGGTACAAAATGGCCCCCACACCACGTGGCTGGCGGATTGCTCCATGGTTTTTACCATGCTCTAATAAACCCTTTGCCCCCACGGAGGAGCCCCTCCGCCTATTTTCCTGCTTCCTTCGCGCGCCGTAGCCATCGGGGGTCGAGGCGAACCCGATCGGTGATTTGCCCGTCCTGCCACGCCGAGATCGGTCCCTGTCTAGCCTCCGCCCGGGGCAGGCGGAAGAGTGCTGGATGCCGGAACACCGAGCTAGCCCGAACGGCACCCGAAGCATCCTTGTGCCTCAGCAGGGAGAAAATGAAAAGGAGAGGAAAAGCAAAGAGAGAGAAAGATTATCAGCCAAGAATACTTAATGACATTTCAGTACAATGTGTGAAGGCCTTGCATGGGAAACCGTCTGCTGTCTAGAAATGAGTCATTGGGTGTGTAACATGTTGCAGTAACTGATCATGTATCCTACAGTGAGAAGTTCTTCTCCCTGGCACTATGTTTACCGGAATAGATCTCTCTGTAATCTGACATTGCTGCGATACGACTGAGATCTGTGAATCATTTCCAGAAGCTGTACTGAGCACTATAGAAATGCTCTGTTCTGCTCATCACTTAAGCAGAAAGAGTAAGAAAATATCTTGTTTCAAATTGCCTGTAGCACTGCCTGAGTGACAGTTTGCGTTATCTATCATAAGGCATGGCAGCTCATACCACCATCCTGGACAAGGCAGGAGAAACATGGATTGCTTGGCAGGATCCAAAGAGAGAGGACAGAGGTGTCATTTAATTGATCTTTGAGCTGGTCTGATTTACACTAGCTGAAGTAATGTCCTGATCATTTTATTTCTCTTTAGGTCCAGTAAAGTGAAACCTGTGTCACACAATGTGTAATGCTCTGAAAATACACATCTCAGCTCACCCCAGTGCTGCAGAAACAGAGCAATCCTTTGCATGTGACTGTCAGGGAGTATCCTACTCTCTTGAGAACCTTGTTCATTTTACTGAGAACAGAACCTTTCCTTCAAGGGAAACTGGAATCCTGTAGAAAATGGTACAAGTGCAGAAATTGTAAAACTGTACCTTTTTTTCCTAGAAAAATGAAACATGATGTGTAGGGTTTATTATTACAAATTATAGACTGGTTATTTGTTTTACTTCTCTGACAGATACACTAGTTCTCAACAGGAGCAAGTGCTGTAAATAATCTGTTTGCTATTTATAAACTGAAATAGGAAACGCATTTATGAGTAACAATAATAATTAGAAAACATTTTAAAAAAGCTGCTGGGTTGCTATTTGGTTCATCTGGAGTAAGCAGCTGTAAGAAAGCAAATGCAATCAGTGCAACTTTAGAGAGGCTGAGAATGGGTTCCATGAGCTTAAATTGTCAATAATAAAGATGTAACAGCTTCCAAGCACGTTAAAGTCTTGATGATGTTCCCATTTAAGTGAGTTAGGCTTTCGACTAATTTTAATAAAAGCTGCCCTAAGTGTTTAAGGTACTGATTTAGATACATGAAATAAAATCCTTTGACACACAAGGAGTATGTTAGAACTCTCCTATTAGAAAAGATAAAATTAATGTGCGTTTTTTTCCCCTTGCCTTGTTTTGCTGCAGGCTTTTCCTCACTGGCATCCGGAACGCTGGCCTCAGTACTGACCTCATCTTCCACTCCCTTTTCTTCTTTAGTCCCTTGCTGGGAGATACAATTTCACTGGGGATTTCAACTTTGCTTGCTGTGCAAAGTGCCCCTAGAACTTCCTTCCTGGTTTGGTTTATTAGCAAGACTGGTTTATTAATAGAGCTACTTTGTTTTATGTTGCTGCTCTGAGGACTACGTCATGAATTTAGTCCTGGTGGCAGGAGCTTCTCTCATGAGTGAGTTTTTTTGGTGGAGCACTCATAGCTTCTGGTTTAGCTCTCAGAGGTCTGTGATAATGGGGAACGTTTAGGTGGGACTTGGTCTTGCAAGTCAGGTCATAGCTATTTCTTCTGGCCATTATCATGTCATTATGATGCTGCAGAGAATCATTGCTCCAGCAGATCCGCTACTGCTGGAATTTTGTATTGAAGTTCATGGTGCCTTGCCAATGTGTAAGAACAAGAAGTTGGATAGTTTCATCTAAAGATCATACTTGCAAGCGCAACAAATAATGAGAATTTCTAATGTTTAAAAGACCATACTTTAGGATTATCTGAATTAAATTAATTCCTTGCTGTTAGTCTTCTCTTTCCTGTGAGTGCGCTACATACATTGTAGAATTTATTTGGTCAGATGTCTGAGATTGTCACATTGTGAACATGGTTTGTTAAATTTGGATCTATTTTTAAAGCAAAATTTCTGTGTTTGTTTACAGCAAGGAAAATTCCCCTTTCCTAAACAGTTCATGTTCCATACAGCGGTGTCCACAAAGTGGTATTAACCCATACATAGAGCATCACTGATTTTTATACACTTTAGATTCTGGTATGGGTATTTTGTTGAAAAAGAAGAGTCATTGGAGTGATTTTTAGTAAGGCTTACAGAAGAGCTTTAGGCTTATGTCATCGGAACTTGACAGAGAAGTAGAGCTCTCCTAAATACTGCAAGCTTTTAAAAACCATTTCTTGAAAGGATAGAAACTGTAGCAGGAATTCAGTTTTCTCTTGCCTTTGGTATTTTGGTGCATCAGTTAGTGTTTAGATGGTGATTAGTTATGAGCTACTCCTTACCTTATGAGGAAATATGAGACAAAGTGGTGAGGGGAGGATATGAGAATACTCCGTAAGGGAAGTGAGGTTGTAGATGATATAAGGAAATAATCTTGGATTACCAAGATGTGGAAGGACGTAGGACATAGGATAGAAATCCGTAGCAGCGAAGAACAACTTCATTTGTTCTGCAGCCTGCTTTTAAACAGCAGATTGGTCTAGTATTTGAAGTAGTAGAGAGAGCTCTGGGAGGTGTATCAACATGTTTATTACAATCACATAGCAACTTGCAGTGTTTCCTATAGCGCATGGGGAAGTGATGTACAAACTGTAGTATGGGAGAATCTTGGATGGTGAAAATAGGAAAGAGGTAGAGTGGTACTGGGTGGGCAATGAAACTGTAACTGAGAGAGTCTGTACTGGTCAGGGACAGCATTGTGTCCCTGGAGGGATGAATGGAATCAAAATGTTTGATGGCTGAATAAACAAATAACATGAAGTTAATTCCCATGTCAGTTTATGAGTAAGAGAGGCAAAACCACAGGGTGATTCAGTATCTAAGTCATGATCCTGCTCTGAGTCTTCCTGTTGGAGGATCCCCCCACTGCCTCTGTATGCGAAGCTGGGAGTGACCAACTTCCTGAGCATGGGGACCCAAAGTTAACCAATCTGCTTATCATCTTCTAACTCCCTTGACAAGCATAGGGAAAACAAATATGGGGGAGAGAGATCTGACAATTTCCCTAGCCTTCCATGTTGACTTATGTTGCTGTAACATTCCTTTTGAACTAGTTTTTATGTGTAGTGTAAACACAAAATGTAATACTGGATTGCTCTTTCCATGCAATGATGTTACAGAAGTTGTATCACATACAACTCCAGTTATTATCAGTTAGTTTATACTGATAAAGTAATTAGTAAGCCTAGACAGAAAGAGAAGAAATCACAGTACTTGGAAAAGAAAAAGGCCTTAAGAATCATTCTCTTCTGCAGGTGCAACTTCAGCTGGTAGTACTAAGTCTACTTTAAAATCTGAGGCTGGTCTGTTATTTTGTTGTGGATTACTATAAATTGTAGCAGAATGCTCAGCAGATACTGACCATCTCTTTTGCCAAACTGTCAAAATCTTTTTTTTTTTTTTAAAATAAGGAAGATAAAAACAGAATTTTCTGTTTTGTCTAGATCAAAAAAATGTTTGATTTTTTTGCCTCAACTGTTCACTCATGAAAGAGAAAGAAATCTAATTTCATGGAAATAATTCAAAGCATTAATAATGTCACTGCATCACTTTGCCTTCAAAATAAATACTACAATAGCCTTTTAATTATACATACACTGTGGCTTAAAAAGAAACAAATGACAAAGAAAAATCTGCATGATAAAAGTCTCCTAAACTTGCAGCATCCCTTGATCAAGACTTGATGTGAAGCATTTGCTGCGAACTCCTTCCTTGCCTGCCTTTAATCTGCCTGGAAACCCTGTTCCACCAACAGTGTCCAACCGAACCAATTGGAGTTGCCACCATCAGCCTGTTGTGGTTCAACACAGCTCAGCTGGGACATGCCAATGGAGGGGAACTAAACTAAAGGAAAACCAGTCTCAAGTAGGGAGAAAGTTAGCTTGGAACATCATTCTAATGCTCTGTCCTTGCTTCCCTTTCAGCCCAGCAAATAGCACTTATTTATTTCTGGGCACTGGGGCAGTTATACAGCTTTCCTAGCAAGAAATAAGTGTTTAGGAATGGCTCTGTGAATAGAAACCCAAGTTATTTGTTTCCATTTTTCAGTCAGTGCCTGTTAGAGTTCTGAAGGTACAGGTGCCTTCATTTGTGAAATTTAATGTATCTGTGCTCTCAGATTTCTCTCAGGTTTTTGCTTGGACTGTTCTGTCTTACTTTTGAGTCTTTGTCTATAAATGCCATGTAAAGGATGTTAATTTTTTTTTTCCCCTCCCTGACAGTGTCAAGGACAAAAACAATGGCAAACTAATCCCCCCAGTAATGAAGGAAACTGTATTCTATCTAAAAAGTAAAGGTGAGTTCTGTGTCAAAAGAGGATGGGTTTTTCTGAACAAGAACAATAGCATGAAACTACTTAACACTCAGTGCCTGATACAGCAAAGATTACAACTACTCAGGATATGTTTATATCCTGAGAACTGGAGTGGCAATTGGGTGCTGCCATAAGAGGATGGAAAATAATTATTATCAGATTATTGTCTGATAAAAATATTTTCTGATACTGTCTTATTAAAAAAAAAAAAACAACCCAAACCAAACACAAGTTTTTTTCTCTTAGGATTGGTTAGGAAACAGCAAATCTGAGCAGTGTCTTGAAATATGCATGGTAAACCCATATAACAGTGTTTGAATTAAGTAGAATGTCCAATAAAAATCAATGTATTCCAGTTTTTGCTTTCAGTATTCAAACAATGTGTGTCTTTGTATGGGTTCATTTTAACTATTTCCACCAAGGTTTGGCCTGAGTTTGAGTTTATTTAAACCCTGAATGATAAATTGCAGACATTTTTAAAAACTTCTTGCTGAATAGGCTTCTCAATTGTGAAGACAAAAGGAGGCAGTCAAGAAAAACATTGCTTCTCAGCTTTATTGCTGATTTTCAAGAGAAATCCTGACTTCCATTAGGTCAGTGCGAGATAATACATATTTAATTGAGGACAGACAACATTGATATTTGCCCTCATTGCTAGGCTATGCTCCTTTGTATTTTAGTTTGTCTCAGGGTAAATAAGAACATTAAATAACTGACCACTATTTTTTGTTGTATATTTCATACCTTAAATGTACCTGATTAATGATGGGTATGGGAGAATAAGAGAGATATCCACTGCACCTTAGAGTGTGCAGGTAGTGGAGCATCTGTAGGGATGCTTATGTACAAAACAGCTGGCTCCTTGCCCCTAAAAATTGCTGATTTAACTTCAAAATACCTGCAGTAGCCAATGCCAAGTGCTGCAGTGGGGCCAACTCCGCTATTAAAGGTGAAGAGTGCTGCAGTAGGTGAAGTTACTAACAGACCTTTTTGAACACCTCATGGTCCAAATTCAGGATTTCCACTCAGACCCATAAGGCTCTTTGGATGTGCTGTTTCCAGAGTGGTGCTGATTATGAAAACTTTGCAGGTGTAGGTTGTACCAAATATTATGGTCGAATATAGGGAATGTAAATAGTTCACTACTAAGAATGTTGAATGCAAGTGAGTGGCATTCCTGTGATAATCCTAAGTGGATAATTAGAGCTTGTGGCATATATCAGTGCATGCCCCATCTGCCGATGAAAGCCAGATTATTTTGTGCTTTAAATTGTTATGAAACAATCATCTTTCCATATACTTAGCATATCTTAATAGGCAAATACCTCTTCCTCACTGATCACATGAGTCAAGAGAGCTGCAATGAGGGTGACTGTGGCACTAACATTATTATCTCTTACAGCTGTTATTACTTAGAAATTGAGTGAGAATAAAGCCACTAAAATGCTAATTAAATTAAACTTTTGCCTGTACACATGAGGAAGGCTTTGCATTCTGGTACTTTCTTGGGCCCATTTAAATATTTTAAAGAAACAGAAGGTTTATGGCCATCATTATGTTGTGTTAGTGACCAATAACTGATTATTCTTGCATTGATCTGACACAAACCCTCTCTGTCTTGCTTTTGTTTTTTCTGGGTGTTTTGTCTCATCACTGCTGCACCAGTTTCATACTATTGTCGCTCAACAGTGGCTGAGTCAGCTCAGATACCCACAGTTTTCTGAAGCAGCAACACCAAATATGCTGTAGAAGAAAAAAAGCAAGTTATGATGGTTATGATTAAAAAAACCCCCAGAGTTGGCTCATCTTCGTCACTGCAGAATTTCTCCTTGATGAAATGTTTGTCATTCTGAAAGCAGTAATCATCCTTGAGTTTTCTCCAAACCTTGTCCACTTTTGGCTAAAATTTCATCTATTCAGTGCAGTATCAGCACAGCTCGTAAGGGATGGACTCCTCTGTGATGAGACTTCTTGTCCTACTTTTTGCATCTTCAGAAGTCAGTGGTGTTGTAGTGCTGGCCACTGATACACAGTCCCATCAAAACACTTCTTAGCTGAACTATATAATTTTTCCCCAGCTCTCAATCCCTCAGTGTCCTCAGGAAGGAGGGTCCAGGGCTCTGTCAATGTTGTTATTTTCCAGCCAAGCCCGGGTTTGCTCAGAGGTGTCATATTCCCTATCATAAAGAGATTTCCACAAACCAGATTTCTAAAGAGAGATGCCTTGTCAGGTAGAGTGTTTTTTGACATTCTCAGCCAACTGATGCTTGAAAGCCAAGTACCTGCCATGCCAAGGCAAGTAGTAGGTGATAGACATGCACTTTTTGCACTTGATTGAGGGCGTGCAGGTATCTGTTGTACCTGCTGTCTGCTGTGATTTTAACTCTCTCTGTAAATCTGGAATATCTCAGTTGTGCCACCTCCAGCAAGTGCTGGCCCTGTGGGTTGCTGACAGCGCTGGGAGAGTGACTGGTAGCATTCTTTGCACTCCAGACATGGACATAAGCACAGTGCAAGCTTCAGTTCGTCTTCTGGAAGTGACAAAAATTCACTGTCATTGCCCTGTTTCATTTGATTTTAGCAGAGTTTTCAGCCTTGCAGAGTTAACAGGGAGTGGAGTTTGGTTTTCACCCAAGGTGCAGTAGTTCCACTCTTTCTTCCATTGCTACATTTTCACATCTATGTACTCGAAATCAGTTTTGAGTTAGATCACAGAAGCTTCTGCAAAATCCTGTTTCATCAATGGAGTAGGATTTCTTGAAATATCAGTGACCCTGTGACGTCCTTTAAGTCCATTCTGCACTGCTCAGATTCTTATTTCTTGAGCAGCTCTGGTGCAGGATCTGTGCTGCTATTCAGACTAGGCACCTGGAGTGGTGTGTCCAGGCTAAGGAAGCTCTCAGTCCCTAAAGTTCACCTGACCTTTTTCACCTTACTGATTCCAGTTCCTTTGACAGATTTCTTGGGGTCATGGTCTTCCTCCTTGACGTTTACATTTTGTGCCTCAGTTCCAGACACCTCTATCTGCAGCAGCTCCTCCCAGTGTGGAGGCACTGTCACCTGTACAAATGAGCCAAAACTCCCCTTCTTGGACCCAGTTTACATCTATCAGACATTTACATTCATCTGACTGTGTAGTTAGATAGCTCTTTCTGACCAAGATGGCTGTCACTGGATCCAGGTAGTAAGCCCCTCAGTACTTTTACAGAGACTAAAGAATTTGCTGTTTGCAGAGATTCATCGACATCTCCTTGTATTTTAGAAACAAGAACTATTATAGCTCATGCCTCAGACAGTATTACAATAAACACAGTAAGCTGAAGTTTCTTAATTTCTCTAATTTCCAGGTTGTTTTTTTCAAGAAGGGAATAAAATGTAGCCATTCCACCACTTTCATTCCAGCTCCACTTTAGAGTGAAAAATGTTTTTAATACTGAATTTTAAAATTCCTGATTTCGGTTTCTGTAACCTTCACAGAGAAGAATTGGTTTCCTAAAATGAGTTCTGAGTACCTGAAAGAATCATCAGCTCATTAAGACTAAACCTCAGAGCATCTTCTGGACCAAACCAGAGAAGTGCTCTTAATTTCAGAAAGAAGGGTGTGTTATCATCCTGAACCCATGTGATAATTTAGTCAGGCCAAACACGTTTAACAGCACATTTGTAACTTGATCTTCACAGTAACCAGCAAACAGAGGACATTTTTTTCTATGCACAGCCTCAAAACTCTCTGGTTTATAAATGCAAGGCTTGACTTGCACTAAATAAGGGGTTTCTGTGTGTGTACTACCTATGCCCTGAGAAATTATATTGCTTAATTTATTATCCACTCTCTTGTCAGAACAGTTTTTAAGTGTTTCTGGAGCGATCCTGATGCTTCACTCACAGGGCCTTTTCTCCAGGGAGCCAAACTTAGCCACAGGGTGGTCATTTTCTTTCTCTGGTTAATATGTCTCCACATGTCCTCACAAGCTCTTCTGTGCCAAAGTGAGACTGTAAAAGGGGGCTGCCCTTTATGACCAACTGTTTTGGTAACCAGTGATATGAGTAATGCCATGCTATGGAGGATAAAACTGCATGACAAAATCCATATTTTGTTTGCAATCCCCCAACATCTGGAGGTCAGGCATCAGCTTTTGAGGGAATTTTTATTTGATTCAATACATTTATAAACTGCACTGTTCAGACCTGCTTGAAGATGTCAAATAGGTTACAAAGGGCAGGGATGTCACTCAAGCGTATTTGAAACATTAGTACACTGTCATTTGTGCTGGTTTTATGCAAAATACAAGTTTGAAATATATAGTTAGGATTATTATTGTTAATGTATTTTATGTTTTAGTATCCTCAGAGGTATAAACAACATGCTTATTTATGCTTTAAAAGATTTAAAACCAAAGTAACCTGCTGTGATTATTACTAAAATTTCCAAAATTTGATAACAATTGCGTTCTATAGAGTGGCCATATAAGGAAACATCTACAGGTAAATTGCATAGAGAACTGATTACTAAAGAGCTCATGTGAGATCAACAGCAGCTCAGAAATGATGGAACAATGAACTCAGTGAAAGAATTGCACTGGGGAGTTGTAAAGCAGAAAAGCAAACTGGTCCCTATAGGAAAATTATTTCACAGTAGCCCCCATGGCTGAGTCTTTCTTATCCCGCCTATATTTTTGACTGGAAGTGCTTTGCAGCATAAAGTTTTTGTTCTCTGTTGTCTTGTGGTACCACAGGAGAGTCCTGGGCAATGACTCAAATGGCTAAATGAAATGGTAATAACCATGCAATAGAAGTTTAATGATAAAGTAATAAATGTCCTATTGTATGATTATAGTGACAACTAAAGCTGTCCTTTATCTGTACAATCGAAGAAGCAGTGGTAAACAATGATTAATCTTTCCTCCTCCTCCCTTCCATGCAACACAACAAATCTTGCTGATAGAGAAAGTTCTGGTTCCATTTTTTTAATGGTGGTGGTAGTCAGAACGGGTAGAGATGGATGGTTATGCATTCTGAATACGTTTGGATTGCTGCAGCTTTGCATCCTGGCCTCCACTTCTTGTGATCAATCAAATATCTTTTAAAAATGCAACACTGGGAAAGCTTCTCATTGGCCACTTGAATATTCCAAGTTCTTGGCTCTTTTCATGTGAATGTTTTTACATACGGTTCATGGAGATGAGATAAATTCCAGGACTGGTTCGTGTGCCATCAAATAAAAATGAACTTTGTAATAAGCACAGTTTGTATTTTTGGTGCTCAGGCATTGCAAGTAAATTATTCTCAGATATGCCGAGTGTAAACTGAGAATATTCATTCTCACATGCGAAGGCTACAGACTGTGCAATTCAAAACCACGAGGACACAAATACACTTTGGATTCTGCTGCTGCTCAGCTTTTCAATGGGGCTAGGACTGTCTCTCCTCTTGCCCTCTGCTCTTGCTCTGCTGTGCACTTTCTTGCAGTGCAAATCACCTTTACGGGCTGCAGACATCCCACCCACTTGCTCTGTATTCATTGCACAGAACACAAGGAAAAGGAAGGATATGCAATCTCCTCCTCAAACTTGCACTGTTATCCTAGCTTAAAAAAAAAAAAATCTCAACTTTGTCTTAAACGGGAAAGTTAGTGCCACTTTGGACATTTAAGAAGTTACAGTGACAATTAAAATATGCTATAAACTCAGCAGTCCTTGTATTAGAAATAAATTAGTTCTGATTTAAAAAAAAAAAATCTTACTAGAATTAGGAAATCTGAAAGATGTCTTGGTTTAGACATGTATTAGTGGGAATGAAAACCACTTCCAAATCAGGATGGATGCTTCATAAGACTTGGCAGGACTCCAGTCATAAGAAACATTTCCAAACTCAGTTTGGGACAGAAGGAGTTCAGATGCTCACTCTTTGCCATTTCTCTTCTGAAAGCAGACAAATTAACAAAGGTTTTTGATGCCAGCAACCCTCAAATCAAGGATGATTGAGAGAAAAATAATGTAATTTTCTCATCTGTCTTTCTTTGACAAGTTTCCAGCAATGTGACAGCATGTGTTGCTTTAGTTCATCACTTTTGATTTTCTGTGTCTTTCCTGTGGGACAACTGATGGGGGCAAGTAGGAAGGGAGCTAAGCATTTTTAGCAACAGTAAATAAATGCGGAGTGTGACACAGTTGTGTCATGGTACTGTGAAATTTTGTCTACTCTGGTGAAAGCCATCTTATTTCAACGTGGAATGAAGTGCCTGCCTGTTTTCTTTTATGATTACTGACACTTCAGTAATTACTCAGTTGCATTCTCAATTGCACTATCACTTTTTATTGAATATAGATGGCATCTTCTCTAGTCATATAGTACATTTTTCTGTAGAGCACTTAATATTTAGAATAAAATTTCACTCTTTTTGATCTGAGGAATTTAGTGCAGGGTAGGAAAAGTCTGTTGATCTCTATATCTATTTTTCTGGTGAAGGGCAGGGAGCAGTTTGTGCTGAATTACCTCACCACACGCTCTGCAGTGGTGATAGAATCTATTGACATACAGTGCTCATCAGAACTGGGTAGTCCAGGCTCATGTCCCTCATTCCCTCGCAGTGCTCTGGCGCTACTACTCCAGGGTGAATATTCCGTATGGACTGTGCTATTCATGCTATTCATGGCAAAACAGCTCAACTTGTACACACAGAAAAAGAAGTCTTTTAACAGAGACAGCTGAAAGGGGTCATGCTGTAAACAGGATTTGATTGAAGAACACTGCTAACAAAAATTAAATAGACTGCTTCAAAATTATTTCTTGATAGGACAAAAATGAATGCTTTGAGCTGTAATGATCAGGATTGCTTTCAGTCAGTTTTGTTTTCTCATCCTATGACTCAGGTGGCTTTAGCATGCATTTTGTCTGCAAAAAGGAAGACCCAGTGATTAGTTTTATTTTAGTGTGTATAATTTGTGTTGACTTAATTATGGTAGTTCTAAGATCTGGGTGGTTTTTCCCCCAGTGTCTGAAAAGAAAGATTCAGGGTTGGAGAAGGTATTTCCAGGCTTATAAGCCTATGTACTTACCCATCACAGTGGAATATCCAACGAGAGACATCAGGTCCCTTTCTTCCTTCCCATCGCTTGTTATGAGACCCTTGTAGGGGGCATATGCTAATACTGTTCAGGTTGTGTGACATGGGAAATGCCACCTCTCAAATCATGGATTTCCCCTGACCAGCTTAAATACAGAGAGCACTGAGAACAATTAATAGATTTACAAACTTCTAAAGCGAAGTGTCCTTTTCAGTTCATGTATATCCCAGTTCATCAATGTATCCAGGCTCATTGTTTTTGCCATCAAGAGCATAATTGCTGTTGACTCCTATTTCTATTTAACAGAGACTGAAGTTAGAACCCTAGATTGATTTAAAAATGTCTATAATTTCTTATTTTCTGGTCTGAGCATCTTATATGCAAAAAAAAAAAAAAAGTGACTCTTGCTGTTGCAGTTCTTTTACTATAGAAGAATATGACTTTTTCCATAAGAATTGCACTAACCTACACTTAATTATGTGTCCTGTCTTTTGGCTGGGTTGCCTACAGTTGTAAAAAGCACTGGGTATATTTACTTTGGTAGTTGGCTTGTTGCCACCTGTGATCAAACAAATTGCTGTGTATTGATTCAGTTTCACCTGGCCTGGTAAGTGAGTTCCGGAAGAAGCACAGATATTGACTATATCCCAGCTTTTTGCAGATGAAGATAAAAGCTGCTTTTTCCTCTCCAAAAACATAACCAGCAAGATGTGCCATTACAGTAACATTGTAATGTTAGATGCAGGGCCAGACAAGTACAGCTGTTGTCTGTGCTACAGATAAATGTCTTTAATAAGACTCTTGAAAGCTTAGCCAATAAAGGCATAAACCTGTTAATAATTGATATTTATTACATTGTAGTCCTTACAGCGAGATTCACATCAGATAAAAACATTAATTATTAACCCAGCAAACCAAATTGGAAGTGTTTCTGGATATCCATTTTCTGAAAGAGTTGTTTGTACAGAACACCTCTAGTCCACTGACAGCCAGCATAAAATTTCACAAATTCTCTTGAAACAATTGCTGAGGACAATGCCTTGATGAGCTAGCAGTTCCCAGCTGCCACTTCCAAAACCATGTCTTTAGACAGATTGTACTATAAATCTAATGGAACAGTTTTACTACAGTGATGTTATTTGCTGTAACTTTAAGTGAAACACAAACTGATGGAGAGTAAAGCCAGGAGTCAAATATATCATAGTTAGTTAGTTCCTTCAGTAACCACACATGTTAAGAAGCTTAGATATGGTAGCTTGAGATGTCATGCGCCTTCCAGAACCTAGTGCATGGGCTAAAATTTTAATATTCAATTCAACAGGCAAGGGCATATATTCCTGGGAAGTAACTAGGAGATGTATTCAGCTAAACTCCAGCCAAACCTCTAAATCTAGCCAATAGAGAACTTCAAAGTAGAGCTTGAGGTCCTCGGCAAAAGTCCCTAAACTTGCCTGTGAAAATGTACTTCAGTGGTAGTTATCAGTTCTTTTAGTATACTTACCTAAATTCATGTGAACAATACTAGATGATGGGTTCATTACGGAATTTTGTTATTATTTACTGATTTTTCATGTATGAAACACATCTGCAACCTGGGTGAATTTGCAAGAATGATTGAGTATCCTTCATTAATGTATGACTCAATTTTTCTAGAACACAGTAAAGATTCTTGATCATGAAAACAAACCCACATGTACTTTAGTTGAAATACTCTAATGTTTCAGTCTGGCTACTTACCTGCATGAAAAAATAAGAAAGTCAATCTGGTCTTCCTCACTCACATATAGAAACATACAGTAGTGCCTCCAAGGCTGTGGGTAGTCTGCCAACCTTCTCAAAACTGCAATTTTATGTTTTGTCACACCAGCACAGGCTAATATTTTAATTACTTTGCTTCCAGTAGGAATTTCTAATTCAGAGAACATGTGAGTGAAATTACATCATGTGCTGGGTGTGAGGAACAGCACAAACTGGAAAGAAAGGAAGAGAGAGGGAAATGAGAGTTTTACCAAACTCAAAAAGCAAGAAGTACCACAAATCTCAAGAAAAGCAGCAGTTCTTGCCCCCATCCTGTTTTGCATAACAATTCAGATAAATAATTTACCTTGAAAGCTGAGGTCCAAGTGAGATCGTTTGTCGACATTTTTCTTCTCTACATGAAGTCAGATTTCAGTTAGTCCCCAGTGTTAGATAGACATCTTTCAGGAGATTAATGATAAATAATTCAGAACTGCCTCAAGACTAGAATCAGGTATTTCAAAATACCATGGACAGGCAGAGTGTTGAGTCCCAATGACTTCCAGAGAAGTGGAAGGAGTAGTGGTCTGCACCAAAATGCCTTAAAAGAGTTGGGGTTTTAAAATTTGTTTTATAGTTGTTTAATTTTAAAATTATTTTTCAGGACTACAAGTAGAGGGCCTCTTCAGGAGGTCAGCCAGCATCCAGACTATCAAAGATGTGCAGAAACTCTACAATCAGGGTAAGCTGTCATCATATCACTGCCAGTAGTAATGTGAGGGCTTTGTTCATCCTGGTTTTGTTAGTGAAGCAGAAATGCAATTTCTTGCAACTAAGTAATCAAAGCCATTTTTAACATAAAATAATAAGCACACTAGTACAGAAACCTGAGAGATAGCAACAGGCACTTAATGCTTAATGAATAGCAAGTCATCTCTTGATGTTGCACCAGAGCTGTAAAAAATCTGTAACAGCTAATGAAGTTTGAGTCCAAAATGGTATATTTTTTCATAAAAATTTGTATTGAGTCTATGCACTTTACTGTAGTTGCAGAGTTCCTATGTCATCTTGCCTCTGGTTATGGCAAAGAAATATAATTTTACCTAATAATTTATGAAATGTAGTGAAGTAATTTTGGAAGTCACTGACTTCCCTGTGAAGTTATTTTTGAACTGCCTTTATGGGGAGAACCTCTTTTAGCAAAATTCATAAAGCTCTATGCAAATGAAAAATGCAAAAATAAAATATCAGGAGTTACCAGCAGCAGAAAGCCAAGGGATTTTCTGTTCAAAATGTTGTGTGAAACAATTTTCAAGGAGTAGTTTAAAGAAAAAGTAAAACATATCGTTGAACACCCTTTCTGCTTCTTTTTCTCCTTTTAGGCAAGTCTGTGAATTTTGATGATTATCATGATATCCATATTCCTGCAGTTATCCTGAAGACTTTCCTTAGGGAACTGCCTCAGCCATTGCTAACATTTGACTGTTATGATCATATCCTTGGAATCACTAGTGAGTATATATATATGTTGGGAAAAATTTATACAGCAGGTTGAACTGGACCTGGCTAATTCAAAATCACTGTTGTTTGTTTGCTAACCAAGGGGCAGTTGTGGATTTACAATATTATTAATACTTTGCTGCAGCCATGGATGGACAGCCTCATCCTTATCATCTGTACCAGAGTAGTCAGGGTTGCCAAGGCCCTCTTTGCTTTTTACAAAGTCCGCTGGTTTATTATATATTCTACTGTATTATTAACAATTGGATCAGACCTTTCACGGTCAGGGCTCCATTTGTATGTCATGGCCCAGCAATGAGTGAGTCTCAGGGATACAAGTTGTGTCAAAGCAGCTTTAGTTTCAGCAGCAGAATTGTCGAAACGAAAGTTAGATGGTTATATGATATTTATATGGTTATAGATATTTATATGTTTCTTGGGAATTTTTTTTAGGGTTTTTTTGGGGGGTAGTGGGGTTTTTTTTGTTTTTGGTTTTTTTTTTTTTTTTTTTTTTTTTTTTTTGTTTTTTTTTTTTTTTTTTTTTTTGTTTTTTTTTGGTTTTTTTTTTTGTTGTTTTTTTTTTGTTGTTTTTTTTTTTGTTAGTTTGGTTTGGTTTGGTTTTTGTTTGTGGGTTTTTTGTTTGGGTTAGTTTGATTTTTTTCATTGCACCTATTCCCATAGCATAACATCCTGGGGAATAAAGGATCTAAAGCTATGAATTATAATACTTTAATTATGTAGCCTTTAATTATGTAGTCAGGGAGTAGGAGTTTATAATGCCCTTTAATGCATGGGGCTGGAGCACCTGAGATCCCAGAATATCTGCGAGTTAGCACCTACATACAGAGAATGAGATTTTGGCATCCAGGCTATAGCCAAGCTAGCAGGAAACCCAGGGGGCTTCCAGTCACGAGCATGCATTTTCCAAATCAAGGATTCATCTGTTCACATGATATCTCAGGGCATTCTGAAGAACAGGTCTGTTCACAGGAAGGTGGTAGAAATTGAGGGACTAAGGATAGTCACTCAGAACTAGAAAGAATAGGGGAAATTTGGAAAACAGATGTATAAATGCTAATTTTTACTGAATTAATCTTGTCCTGACTTTCTGGGTGTGATTTTTTTACTTTGTGAGAGAGTGAAAAACGTGAACAAGTCTGAAAATAATCTGAGGGCAGTGCATTGTCTAGGAACACCGAAAGGTTTTGCTTGGCAAAGTGCCTGTGAAACATTCATCCCATGTTATTGTTGTTTACTTGTGTTCTCAATTTTGACAAAATATTTTGAAAAGTGGAGTTTAAAAGAATTACTCCTTGTGCTTTCTTGTGTGCATGCAGTGTGATGTCTGCTGTCTTTACTGATGCTGTGGTGATATTCCAATTTTAAAAGATCTTAAGCTTGAAAGCTAAGCTGGACCACAGCAAAGGTACCTTCTCTGTGAATAAAGTGCAGAAGGAAGCTTTGAAGAGGTGTGATCACAGACAGCTGTCTTGGGATGATTTGAAAATTCTCGTTCTGTCTTCTGGAAGAGAGAGAGAGTGAGTGTGTGTGTGTGTGTGTGTGTGTGTGTGTGTGTGTGGTGCATCTATTACATACCATAACCTGAAAACCCAGAAATACAGTACTTTTTCTGCTTTACAGCAGTCTGAAATGATAATGAAACTTTTCTCTTTGCTGTCTTATTTGAATTTTTTTAAGTGTTATTGGTGGGAGCTGTGAAATAAATGAGCTGAGTGACAGACTTAAAAATTAATAAAACCTTGACATTTATAAAAAGATTATAAGTTTAAGTATAGAAGTATATATAAGTATATAAGCATAAAATATTATAAGCTTATAAACTTATAAATATAATAAACTTATAAAGATAATAAATTAATAAAAAGTTTATAAACTTATATTAAAAGCTTATAAACATAAAAAGTCTATAAAAGTTTCATGACCTTTGGTCATGAAAACTGCATGCAAGATTTCTTTTACCCAGGATTGCTACACTTCCTGCATTATTTATTCTGCAGAAGGCTGACAAAAAAACTTCTTGGGACACAGACTAGTGTGTTTTATGGGAACTGATAGTTTTGCAGTGGGAAAAATGTCACCACAGTTTATCACAGTAAAGCTTCATGCATTTAGTTCAGTGCTTTAAGAACACTTAACATGCTGAAATTTTGTGCTTGTACCCACATCCATGTGCAGAACTCTCAGGGAGAGAGAAATGCAACAGATGCAGAAAAAGTATCAGCAAAAATGGCTGCTTTAGGTTTGGCATGATTAGCATCATCAGATCTTTCTCCAAATTGGTGTTAAACTTACAGTACTAAAATAATTACAGTATCCCGGGGGAAAAAAAAAAGAGTCACTTGGTACAGTATTTGAAATATGAGTGTCAGTGTAATTCTCACCTGGACTGTCTAGATGATGCAAGAAATTTGGGGTCCAGATCTGGTTTTGCCCATCTGTAGAAATGAACCTACTTAGGTTCATCTCTAGAAAATTCTCAGCCACTCAGATGGCCATCTCATAAATTCTTTGACAAAAGAATTTCCTGCAGAGTGACAAAAGTGAGTTTTTTTCAGTTAGTAGATTACCAAAATAGCACTTTGAGCAGGACTATGTCTCAGCAAGAATAAAATCAGAGAATAAAAAGTAGATGTCTCAATTCAGTGCATGGAGAGATAATGGGATTCAAATCAAGACCCTTGAAAGTCTTGTGTAGAAAAAAATATATTTTGGCTGTTTCGCTGCATTGAGAAAATACTCTAGACATTAGTCTTAGCCAGATATACATAATAATACAAAATATGACAGAGGCATTCAAAGGAATAACCCTCACTGTCACTGTGGTTGTGGTTAGTAGAGCTGTATTTTGTGGTCAGTTTTACAGATGGATATAAAGTAATTCCAGCAGATATAAATAAGGTATTATTTCTTGGTCATATTGTGGTGCTTCAGAGTTAAGAATGACTTTGACATTGCAGGTGTGGAAAGCTGTTTACGAGTCACCAGATGCAAGCAAATCATTCAAGGACTTCCTGAACACAATTATATTGTTCTGAAATATCTTATATGCTTTCTCCATATGGTGAGTATGGGCAAAATTCTCAAAATAATTTTATTTCTAAATCTTCTCTTGTAAATTCAAAATTTAACATCTCCATAGAAGGGAAAACTGAATAGTTTAAATAGTCTGGTGAGGTGGTTGTACAGTACTTGTCAGTAGACTGAACTTGGGGTATAGAACCCTCCAGCTGGGATATCAGTTAGTGATAAGCCATAGTCTGGCTATCCCTTCACCATGAAATTCTTTAGATGTCATAAAAACTACTGTGCGCATTTAAATGAACTGTGCCGGCACTGGTATATTTACAAGCCCTGTTCCTTCACTCCACATTCACAATGTATGTTGTTTTTTATTTATTTTTGTGGGGTTTTTTTCCTATTTTGGTGTGAAAAAAAGCATGAAAATAGTGGTTGTGTAATTTTAGGTGCTGGAGAAAACATGGGTGAAATAACCTGTTTTCCCTGAAGTATAGATCTTGGGTACCTAGAACACCAAAAAATTAGTGTTATTTTAGAAAATGATATAAATATTAATAAGCTTTAGAACAACCATCAGAAAAATATTTCATATTAAATCTTTAAAATAGCATTTTCCTGTTTAAAATAGCCATTCATTACTAGTGTTAAATGAAAAACTTAGAATGCAAGAATTTTGCAAGGATTTTTTTATGTTTCAGGATAAATTAAATCACGTGTCTTCTGTCCTACTTTTTGATTTGCTGATTTCTTTTAACCCATTTCTGGAAAACCCGTGAGTCTGAGGGTTTGGGAAACATCAGCTGTTGAATAGTTCTACATTCAGCCTTGTGGCGTAGTTTGGCTGTGCAGAAAAAGACAGTCACAGGACTGTACATTTCCCTTCCTTTTACCTTATCCAATGCATTGCCTTTTTCAGACTGCAGTTTTCAAACCTAGGTGCCTGAAATGAAGGGTTGTGGTGTAGCTGACACCTAAGCAAGTGGTCTGTCCTTCAAAAGCCCTAAGAGCCCACCACAGCAATCGTGTCTGGGGAATGATACTGATTTTCACCAGCGAGGTAATTGGCCCTCAGTAGCTCTTCTTGAGCTACAGTCATGTTTGCCATATTCTAGCCAACAGTGTATTTCAGAAACAAGTGCATTTAATCCCTTTTTCTGTCAAAATAGTAGCAAAATGCAAGATTAAAGGATAAACACATTGATATAACCAGCAGTTGCTGTAATACTCACGTTTTCATTTACTTTTGCCGAGCTGAACTCTAAAGCTATTAAGGAAATCTTCATGTCATTTGCTATTATTTTAGCAACTGATATCTCTCCTCAGTCTTATGAATCGTGTAAGTTATGAATCTACTACTTTGTTCCAGTAGTAGATGCATCATCTTAATGCACTTCTAAGAGCTGAGCTCTTGATATGTTAATGAGGTGTGCAAAAGTACCATGCAGTATTTTCCGTAATTGGGCAACAGAATATAGCATTATTTTTAAGTAGGCCTTGTTATGTCAAGCACAGCATCAAGTGATACTAGTGCTCAGATCTGCAATTTTTGCTGATCCATGGGTTTTCTTCCTTAATGTCTCAGGGTATATTTGCATTTGGAAAGATCAGGGGAACATGAAACATTCTCAGAGCTAGCGATATCTATTCACTGCAGATTGGTGTGCTGCACAAGCTTCCACAATTCATACTTTAATGTCGCTGTGAGCAGCACAAGTGGCGAGGAAGGACAGACCAGTTCAGGAGCAATAATGACTCATTTATTTAATTATAAATCAGTTTCTATAACTTGGGTCGCCAGCATGGCATAAGGTCGTTGGTCACCGACCATCCGCCTCCCATACCGGTTGGCTAAAACCTTTCAGAATATTTTTCCCAGACAATATCATAACAATATTACACAACAGCTGCAGGTGCAAGATAGAGGGAGTTTTGCTTACAAAATTGTAGCACGGTTTTTCATAGTTTCTGTGAGAAACAGAGCTCTCACAGAGTGCAGCAGAAAGCTGGAAAATTTCTCTGCTAACGCTTTTCAGTGTTCACAATTTCCCCTTTTTGTTTAAGACCAAAAAGGTGGCGTTTGCAATCCTCTGCAGGATCCCTTGCAGCAAGGAGAACAAACACACCATAAAGGGTCTGCTTGGTATGTGGCCAGTTACCAAACAGACTTCAAATCAGACACTGATTTAAGGTGGACAGAGAGATTCTCCAGCAGTGCCATGGGAGATACCATGCAGCGAACCCGATTCTACATCAACTATTAATTCTACATCTGCCGTTAATTAAATAGCCTTAAGGGCTCTATGTCAGTTACTAACTCTGAACAGCCTTAAGGGCCTAAACATTCTGACTCCATAACAAAAGAAACTTAAAGTTCAGTCTCTGCTTGTAGAAGGACCATCCGACTGGTGGTTGATGCCCTGGTCATCATCAGAAGGATCATTCAATGGATGATCTGCGTTCTGGTCATTGTTTGGAGGTTATCTTGGAGGTTGCCTGTTCTGCCTTTGGTGCCGCAGGTCAGGGTGAATGCATCTTG